>CM074124.1:9505000-10045000 GCA_037177725.1 Cyamopsis tetragonoloba
GAATAAATCTATATTTATTCCAGGATTTGGGGACCTTCCGCAATTCGAACCCATGACCAAAGGGCTATAGTCAAGGATTCCTAAGACCCACTATATACTTTCAATTTGCATAATTTCTAATATTTTTAAAGTTGAAATTTTTTTTTAGAGATCATGTATAATATACTTGAATAAAAGGGTATTTATCAAATTAAAAATGAAAAAGTACTTTCTAAATTACCAAATACTTTAGTATTTTGAAAATAATATGTTGTTCAATTTGAAATTTCTAATTCAATTTATGCAATTTTTTTTTTCAAACTGCAACAATTATTTTAGAGATCGTATATAACAATACTATAAGAATAAGATGTTTTTTTCTTAAAAAAATAATGAATATTTTTAAATTACTTAAATTATTAAAATCCTTTTGAAAATAATTTGTTATTCACTTTGAAGTTTTTACCTTTGTTTTATATAATTTTTTATATTTTTAAAATTACAATGATTTTTTTTTAGAAATCTTGTACTTTTTACTTGAAGAATATAATAGAGTGTTTTTCGAAATAAAAATGAATAGGTTTTTTTATATTACATAAATTATTTGAAACTTTTAGAAAATAATATTTTATTTACTTTGAAGTTTCTAACTAAATTTAACAATTTTTTTATATTTCTAAAATTTCAATAAATTTTTATAGATTGTCAACTATACACTTAAAGAATAGGGTAATTTTCGAAATAAAATTAAATACAGTTTTTTTTAAAATTACCTAAATAATTTGAAATTTTTAAAAATAATGTATTATTCACAATGAAGTTTCTAACTCAGCTTAGATATTTTTTTTTATTTTTTTAAAAAATTATAACAGTTTTTTAAGAGATCGTGTACTATACACTTGAATAATATGGTATTTTTCTAATTCAAAATGAAAACACAATATTTAAATTACCAAAATCATGTATAGCTTTTTGAAAATAATATCTTATTCACTTTGAAATTTCTAGCTTGATTTATATAATTTTTAAAATTGTAATAGTTATTTCTGAAATCGTGTACAATGCATTAGGAGAATAGGGTGTTTTCGAAATAAAAATGAAAATGACGTTTTTAAATTACCTAAATTATTTGAAGTAATGTGAAAACAAAGTATTATTCACTTTGAAGTTTCTAACTCAATTTACATAATTTTAAAGTATTTTAAATTGTAACATTTCTTTTAGAGATGCGTATTATACACTTTAAGAAATTGATATTTTTCAAAATAAAAATGAAAATGTGATTTTTAAATTACATAAATTATTTGAATCTTTCTGAAATTAATATATTGTTCACTTTGAAGTTTCAATCTCAATTTACATAATTTTTATATTTTAAAAATTACAATAATTTTTTTAGAAATCGTATACTATACACTTGAGGAACAAGGTATTTTTTGAAAAGAAAATGAAAATGCATTTTTTAAATTACCTTAATTATTTGAATTTTTTTCAAAAACAATGTATTACTCATTTTGAAGTTCCTAGCTCAATTTATAACATTTTTATAATTAAAAAATTTAATTATTTTTTAAGAGATCGTGTACTATACCCTTGAAGAATAATGTGTTTTTCGAAATAAAGATGAAAATGCATTTTTTAAATTACCTAACTTATTTTAAGTTTTTTAAAACTATGTATTATTGATTTTAATATTTCTAATTCAATTTATATAATTTTATATTTTTTAAATTACAACAACCTTTTAAGAGATCGTTTACTTACACTTGAAAAATATGGCGTTTTTCGAAATACAAAAGAAATCGTGTTTTTTAAATTACACATATTATTTGAAGTATTTTTAAAGACAATGTTTTATTCAATTTAAATCTTCAATCTCAACGTAAATATTTTTTTATAGTTTTAAAATTGAAACAGGTTTTTTGAGATTATATACTATACACTTGAATGGGAGGGTTTTTTCAAAATAAAAATGAAAAGGGATTTTTCAAATTACTTAAATTATTTGAAGATTTTTTGAAAATAATATATTATTAACTTTAATTTGAAGTTTCTATCTCAATTTACATAATTTTAAATATTTTTAAAATTGGAAAAGTCTTTTAAAGATCATATTCTATATACTTGAATAAAAGGGTATTTATAGAAATGAAAATGAAAAAGTTTTTTTCTAAATTATCTAAATTATTTGAGTATTTTGAAAATAATATATTGTACACTTTGAAGTTTCTAACTCAATTTATATAATTTTTTTATGTTTTTTTTTCAAACTGGAACAATTATTTTAGAAATCGTATACAATACATTATAAGAATAGGATGTTTTTCAAAATAAATATGAATAGGCGATTTTAAATTACCTAAATTATGTAGGGTTTTTCTAACTTGTACCCATAGGACGGAAGTTAACAATGATTAGCAAACAATAAAATTTATATAAGAGAAGTTATTAGGTGCACATAGGGTATATAGTAAAAAAAATCAAATCCAACAACTAAAAAATTTAATCCAATTATTATTAACTTGTGCCGATCGGCACAAGTTAGGAAAACTCAATCATTTAAAGTTTTTTGAAAATAATTTATGATTCACTTTAAAGTTTTTGCCTCAATTTAAACAATTCTAATATTTTTAAAATTACAAAGATTTTTTTAGAAATATTGAATTATACACCTTAAGAATATAGTGTTTTTCGAAATACAAATGAATATGATGTTTTTATATTATCTAAATTATTAGAAACTTTTAGAAAATAATTTTTTATTCACTTAGAAGTTTCTAACTCAATTTATTTTTTTATATTTCTAAAGTTGTAACAGTTTTTTAGAGATTTTGAACTATACACTTGAAGAATATGATATTTTTCGAAATAAAATTAAATATGGTTTTTTTAAAATTACCTAAATCATTTAAATTTTTTTAAAAATAACGTATTATTCACTATGAAATTTCTAACTCAATTTAGATAATTTTTATTTTTTTAAAATGGTATCAGTGTCTTTAGACATCATTTACTATACACTTAAAGAATATGATATTTTTTTAAATGAAAATGTAAATGCAATTTTTAAATTACCAAAATTCTGAATAGCCTTTTGAAAATAATATCGTATCCACTTAAAAAATTTTAGCTCAATTTATATAGTTTTTATATTTTTAGAATTACAATAGTTTTTTTTTTCCTGAAATCGTGTACGATACATTAGAAGAATAGGGTGTTTTCGAAATAAAAATGAAAATGACGTTTTTAAATTACCTAAATTATTTACAGCATTCTGAAATTTTTTTTTTTCACTTTAAAGTTTTTAACTCAATTTACATAATTTTTAATTATTTTAAAATTGTAACATTTTTTTTAGAAATCGTATATTATACACTTTAAGAATATAGTGTTTTTTGAAATAAAAATAAAACATGATTTTTAAATTACCTAAATTATTTGAAGCCTTTTGAAAAAATGTCTTATTATTTTTTTCAAAATAAAAATGAATAGTCGTTTTTTAAATTCCTAAGTTATTTGAAACTTTTTGAAAATAATGTGTCATTTTTAAGATTCTATTTCAATTTACATATTTTTTTAATATTTTTAAAACTGTAATAATTTTTTTAGAGATCGTGTACTATACATTTCAAAAATTGTTTGTTATTCAAAAGAATAATGAATAGGATGTTTTGAAATTACCTAAATTATTTGAAGCTTTTTGAAGTCATTTTTGTTATTCACTTTGAAGTTTTTAAAACAATTTACATATTTTTTTAATGTTAAAATTACAATGATTTTTTAGAGATTGTGTACTATATACGTGAAAAATAGGGTGTTTTTCGAAATGAAAATGAAGAGTGGTTTTAAATTACTTAAATATTTTGAATATTTTTTAAAACAAATTCTTATTCACTTTGAAGTTCCTATTTTAATTTACATAATTTTTTATATTTTTAAAATTGAAATAATTTTTTAAAGATTGTATACTATGCACTAGAAGAATATGATGTTTCTCAAAATAAAAATGAAAACACAATTTGTAAATTACATAAAGTATTTGAAGCTTTCTTAAAATGATGTATTGTTCAATTTGAAGTTTCAACCTCAATTTACATTATTTTTAATATTTTAAAAATTACAATAATTTATCATTCACTTTGACGTTTCTAGCTCAATTTACAAAAAAATATATTTTTACAATTGCAACAACTTTTCAAGAGATTTTGTACTTACACTAGAAGAATGCCATTTTTTGAAATAAAAATGAAAATGTGTTTTTTAAACTAATCGAATTATTTAAAGTTTTTTTTTTAAAAAAAATAACAATATATTATTCACTTTGAAGCCTCAAGCTCAATTTGCATATATTTTTATATTTTCAAAATTGCAACAATAGTTTTTTAGAGATCATGTACCATATTCTTAAATAATAGAGTGTTTTTTTAAAATAAAAATGAAAAGATATTTTTTCAAATTACCTAAATTATTTGAAGTTTTTTAGAAAAAGTTATTATTCACCTTTAAAGTCTCTAGCTCAATTTACATAATTTTTAATATTTTCAAAATTGCAACAGTTATTTAGAGATCATGTACTATACACTTAGATAAAAGTGTATTTTTTAAAAAAAAAATGAAAATGCATTTTTAAAATAACCAAATTATTTGAAGATTTTGAAAATAATGTATTATTCACTTTGAATTTTCTATTTCAATTTATAAAATTTTTATATTTTTGAAACGACAATGGTTATTTAGAGATCGTATAGGATACACTCGAAGAACAAGGTATTAATTAAAATAAAAATGAATAGGCGTTTTTAAATTACCTAAATTATTTGAAGCTTTTTGAAAATAAAGTATTGTTCACTTTGAATTTTCTACCTCAATTTACATAATTTTTTATATTTTTAAAATTACAACTATTTTTTTTAGAAATCGTATACTGTACATTTAAAGAATATTGTATTTTTCGAAAAGAAAATAAAAAATTATTTTTTAAATTACCTAAATTATTTGAAGTTTTTGAAAATAATGTATCATTTGTTTCTAAATCAGGTTAGATATTTTTATATTTTAAAATTGCCACAATATTTGAAGAGACCATCTACTCACACTCAAGAATATGTCATTTCTTCAAAATAAAAATGAAATCATATTTTTTTAAAATTTTTTAAATTATTTGAAATATTTTGAAAACAATGTATTATTCATTCTAAAACTTCTAGCTCAACCTACACAATTTTTAAAATTTTTAATATTGCAACAGTTTTTTAGAGTTCATGTACTATACACTAGAATATTAGGATATTTTTCAAAGTAAAAATCAAAATGCATTTTTTAAATTACCAAAATTATTTATATATTTTGAAAATAATATATTATTCAATTTGAAGTTTCTAACTCAAAAAATATTTATATTTTTAAAATTTATTTCTTAAAATTACATAATTTTTAATATTTTAAAATTACAAGAGTTTTTTTAGAGATCGTGCACACTATAGTTGAAGACTAGAGTGTTTTTAAAAATAAAAATTATTAGGGTGTTTTTAAATTACCTAAATTGTTTGAAGCTTTTTGAAATTAGTAGGGTATTTTTCAAAATAATTTTTTTTAGTTAGTTTTACATAATTTTTTTTGTTTTAAAAATCACAATAATTTTTTAAGAGATACACTTAAACAATAGAGCATTTTTCGAAATAAATATGAAAATATGTTTTTTTAAATTACCTAAATTATTTGAAACCTTTTGAAAACAATGTCTTATCCACTATAAAGTTTCTAGCTCAATTTACATTTTTTTTTATTTTGAAAATTACAACAATTTTTTATAGATCATGTACTATACACATGAAAGATATGGATTTTTTTTTTTTTATTTCACATATCGGGTACTATCACTTTAGAGATATTGTATTATCACTTGAAGAATAAGGTGTTTTTTAAAATAAAAATGAAAATGCGTTTTTAACTTATCTAAATTATTTGAAGGTTTCTAAAAATAATGGTTTATTCGCTTTGAAGTTTGTAGCTCAATTTACATAAGTTTTTATATTTTTAAAATTGCAACAATTTTTTAAGATATCAAGTATTATACACTTGAAGAATATAGTGCTTTTTCGAAACAAAAATGAATAGGTGTTTTTAAATTACCTAAATTATTTAAATCTTTTTGAAAATAATATATTATTCACTTTGAAGTTCGTAGCTTGCCCAATTTACAAAATTTTTATTTTTTTAAAATTGTAGCGGTTTTTTTAGAAGCTGATATTATTTTTAGTCTAAATGCTTTATGTTTTACTTTATCCTAATATACTTAGATACACTTGGAAGCTGATGTTACTACTTTTAGTCTAAATATAAATGCTTTATGCTCTAAATGCTTTTTAGTTTTCTTCAATCTAAGCCAAACAAAAATATGCAAGGGTGTGTCGTGACATACAAAAAACAAAGAGAAAAATGGAATGAGGATACAACTTTATGTTGATAACCCAAAAAGAAGTACTATTCATAAAAGCAAGTAGAGTATTAAGACACATTAATAAGAGCGGTGATCTCTATCTAAGCCATTAAGAGAAAAGGAAAAAGTCAAGGTCTTGAACATCAACCATTCATACTTTGTGACAAACATGAGTTGTATTCAGTTCACTATCTTACAACCAATCAAATTGAAAAAAAAAATCATGTCGTAACTCTCTACAATGCTAAGAGAGAAAATTCAAATATTATCATGTTTCTTCCTATAAATATGGGTCAAATAGCGGTAATTTCGAACCCAACTTCTTAATGACCACATCAACCCTCTGATCCCATCTCTTCTCAAGACTTTTTCAAAATAAGGGACAATCTCTTCACTTCTCCAAATGTCTTTTCTTCAAACTTCTTTTTTTTTCCTCTCATTCTCTATTCTCCATTTCCTACCCTTATTCATCATTTAGCATAATTTTTCATAGCTTTACAATATCTCTTTTTTGCATTATATAAAAAAGTAACTAACGTTTACTAATTTATAATTTTAATTGTTATAATGTTGTAAAGGCCTCTCAATGCAAGAACACACTAGTATTCTCTTTAAGGCTTGGGAGATTGGAGGTTCAAAGTTCAAACCTCAGCATAGGAGATTTAGAGTAGAATATTGGGGGCTGCTTGGTTTGTATTTTCATTTTCTATTTTTATTTCTTGTTTTCTGTTTTCTGAAATTTTACAATGGAAAAACTGAAAATGCTAAAAACAGAAATTTTCTGTTTCCAGCATTTTCAGTTTTTCCTTTGCAAAATTTCAGAAAACAGGAAACAGATTAAAAATAGAAAATGAAAACAAAAAATGAAAATACAAACCAAACAACCCCTTGAAGATTTAGGTTATGATGTGTGTGAGTATTTGCCCATAAAAAAATGGTCATGGACTCATGAAAGAAGAAAAAACAATTCAATTTTGACTTTGACTAGTTTTATGGAGGATTGTTTGAAAATGGCAAAGGCAATTCTAAAGTTAAATCTATCTTATTATGTGTATAACGATACTCTACAAGAAATCCTTAATCCGATTCTTGCGAAAAGTATTTTTTAAAGAAGGAAGTTTATTCATGTCGTTCTGATTATTAGGTAAAGTTTTCTCTTCATAATTTTAAATATAAAAAAAGAATATAAAAAAAATATCTTATTATTCTTGTATTAAGAGAAGTTGTAATGATATGGCTCATTGTGATGCCAGACTTGTTTTGTTTTATGGTGATCAGATTTGAACTAATTTTATTCCTCATCATCTTGCCACTTTTGTTTTGTATGATATAAGCCATATTTTGGCAAACTTTGTTTCATTAGAATGAATAAATATTCTCTTTTTTAAAAAATAAAAAATGTTCAATGCTTATGTTACCAAAAAAAATGCTTTTGTTTTTATTTGATCATTGATATATATATGTATTACACTTCTATTTTAAAAAATAGTTTGGAGAAAAACCTCAAAAAAACGAAGCTATTAGAACCAGAAAAGAAAAGTACAATAATTGGATGGTGCGGTGTCGTGCACTGTCGGAAAACTATAAATGGCACCTGCGATGAACGTTGAGCTCTATCCACTTTTGGTTAAACAAAAATGAGAAAGTAAATATAGCTAATAAATTTTAATATTTAACGTCGCAATAGTTTATCTAGTCTCTTAATAAATAAAATATGCATGAATTTGATTTTTTATTGGTGGGAATAATGTTATATTTTGTGACCACTCGATAATCACTTCGTACGAATTTAACTTCAAGTAAATGATTAATCAAAGTTTTCAATGACAAATAGTTTGAGAATACGGAATAAATTTTAAAAACACCTAATAAATTTCATCACACACAAATTCAATGTGGCCCTATTTCTTATAAAAAATAAACTTATCTAGTAGGAAAAACATAATACTCCTAACACTTTGATCTTTATTTTTTCTGGTTGTTAATGGCAACTCGATCTGAGAGATGCCTTGGGCTGGGCCACATAACAATGGCAATCACCTAATGGGCTTTATGCAAACTACGTACAAACAATTTTGATGAAGGTGCATGATTTGGACAAAAAGGTAAACAATATGAAAAAGAGTGAACAATATAGTAGCAAACCCTAGTTCCTCTCACTTATTGTGAGAGTCTTCCTCTCTCTTATTGTGAGAGTCTTCTAGAATTTTCGAGGGCCTCCACCTCGCTTTACTCCTTCTCTCTATAGAGTACTCTATTTTCTCTCATGGAGCAATTTATATGTGAATATGTAAATATAGTGGTCTTTTGGTCCCTTTCAATGATATGATGATTTGTTCGCCGAGAGGTCTTGAGGGGCAAACGACGACAATGGCTTGCAAGGCAATGGTGGTTGTGGCGTTTGGACACTACTGCATTATTGATATTTAGCAGCACTGACTTTATATAATGTGTACAAAATGTTACAAATGTTAAAAGGCAACAATTTTTTAATAATTTATTAGCAACATGGCTTTTACATAACATTTGGTAAAAATATTGCAGACGTGCAGAGGCAACATTTCTAATATTTTTACAACATTTTTTAGTGATTTTTTTTCCAAATGTTGCTAATAATCAATTATGGCGTAGTAGGAGTATTTCCACCCCTCCCTTGATCGAAAATCAATCGGCAGAGTTCCTAAGTGAAAAATCGACGGTGGACCTGCAAAGATGGAGGCAAAAAATAGCTTCTTGTGTTAGATTTTTCTTATGGACTATAATCAGTTGTGTTTTTTTTTCTCTCAAAAACGAGTTAATATTATGATCCATTTGCTGACACTCAAACTCACTAATAATGTGATAAAATAATATTGGGCTTTAGACACTTAATTCTGATCTGTGTGGGAGATAGTGTGGGCTGAACCATTAAATCCGTGATGGGAGGTGTCTAGGGTTTTATAAATAGTAAGGCTAAGTTCCCTTTGTCGTCATTGAAAAATACTCTTTAGGTTTGCTTCATTAAAAACCTAGATATTGGAGAGATGATGATTAGACAAAGGAAGACTTTGCTCTTAACTTTATACGCAAGATAATCTCGATTTAATCAACAACATCTACAAATAAATTTCTTTATATTATCTTTAATTAGTGTTCTAATCTCATATAATATATCATGCACATATTTGATTTATTGCTTGTATGTGATATTATAGTCATGATTATATGAACTTAGGACCCAATTTATTGGTGTTCTAATCTCAATAGCAGATATGAGGTTTAATGGTTTATCCCGTTTAGCTCCTTTTGGAATTGACCAGCAAAGCACCAAAAATTGATAATTTATACATTGTGCCGGTAATGACAAGCAATGGTTGGGATGAATGATTATGAATCTGTCGGTTTCCATTAGTTTGCAAGGAGTGGGTGTTTACTTTTATATGGATTTCATAGTTGTTGTCAGTTTGTTTTTTAGATTGTACTATTTGGTTATCCAATATACATTTGATCTTGTTATACCACCGATAAATTCTTTATACTCGCACCACTAATATTTTTACATATTTTCATGTATATTGGGAACTATAGTCAAATGCACTGATAATGCCTCCTGATTTCAATGAATCTATGAGTTGTGCGAAGAAAAAAACAAAATATAATAATTTTAGTGTTCAAATTCTCATATTTATGGTACTTCTTCTGTCTCAAAATATAAGACTCCCTAGATTAATATTGCGGGAATTAAGAAAAGTGGTTAATTTAATTAAATGCATTAAATTTGTCTAACAAAAAGTATTAGTTCTAAATTTACCTTTTTAATCTCTTTCTATCATCTCTCTTAATTAATATTCATCAAAATTAGTTGAGTAGCAAAGGTATAATAGTAAAAAAAAAAATTAAATATACACAAAAATTCTCAAAAAATCTTATAAAATAAAACAAACAAAAACTCTCTAAAAAGTCTTACCTTTTGAGATGGAAGAAATATAACGGAGCCTGGGGTCCCAGGTAATTTGCTACTTATACTTTCACTACAATATATATGTTAATAATTTTATTTAACTAGCATAATAACTACTATATTATATTGGTTTTCAGAAGACTTGAATCTTTCAACGACTGACCTCTTGGAAAGATCTTTCAGGGCCTCCCAATAATAATCGAGTCCAATATCAAGAGTTGAATCTAACTAACTAATTAAAACCTTTTGTTTCGTTGCAATTTACTATTTTTAGAACTTTATTGTTGTTTATGATTATCAGGATCATTTGATTAATTGCGTTTCTAATTTGTTATTAAAGGTCACGTTTTTTTCGTTAGCCTAAATTCTTGTAGTATCTAGAAGATTAGTTAATTGCATTAATTATATCTAATTTAGCTCCATGCTAGACCACCATGTTGCCAACAATTATTTATATAGCAGATTCTATTACCAATAGTCAAAATTTCGTGCGTTCCCATCAAAATTAGCCATTTTATTTTAGGATTAGAGAATGATTAGCGGTTAGCACAATAAATCACGACCAGATCAGAGATTGTTCACAACGAATTACCACTACATTGCTACTTGCTAGCATTAATTTATAATCCAGATTTATTATTGCTTAGACAGTTTTACCACCTTCTGGCGACAATTTTTGAGTCCTTATGTTTATATAAGACTCCATAATAACGATGAATTATTGTAAGGATTTGAATCTTCTAATATATTTTTTATCATGATGGGTCCTATTATTATTATTTTATTGTGTTTATCTCTTTTATAACATGAGAAATATGAAAAAAAACATGATAAGATTCAAATCCTTAACCAATTGGCTTGTTTTTTTAAAGGCCAAATAATATGTATTAAAAAGAATACTAGAAGTACTCAAATAAATACAAAAAAAGATAATAGTAGCTAGCTCACATGAAAGAATCACAAGCCAGAACCAAAAAAGAATGAGACCCCAAGCAAAAAGAATACGAAGACTCCCTCGAACGGATTTAAAGTGCAACAATATTGATATAAAAAAAGAAGTTGCTAGAGATTTGAATTAGCAAATCCTAATTCTTGAGCAGACACCCAAAGAAAAAATCTTCAAGAATGTAACAAACAAGCTGGTGGACCAAGCAGCTGAAGAAAATGCAGAAACTTTTTTGGCAGCGAAAATCCAAAACCAAGAACGAATGTTGATTATGTCCATTAAGTCGTCCATCACAATTGGCTCGTTTAATTCAATTTTCATTTAGTTTTTCAAAATGATTTTATAAAACAATTTTTAAAAAAGAAGAGAAATTATTTGCAATAATTTGGACTATTTAGTAGCATAGAAATTCTATTTACTCTTTGAATTAGCAAATCCTAATTCTTGAGCAGACACCCAAAGAAAAAATCTTCAAGAATGTAACAAACAAGCTGGTGGACCAAGCAGCTGAAGAAAATGCAGAAACTTCTTTGGCAGCGAAAATCCAAAACCAAGAACGAATGTTGATTATGTCCATTAAGTCGTCCATCACAATTGGCTCGTTTAATTCAATTTTCATTTAGTTTTTCAAAATGATTTTATAAAACAATTTTTAAAAAAGAAGAGAAATTATTTGCAATAATTTGGACTATTTAGTAGCATAGAAATTCTATTTACTCTGGGTGATCGATGGGCGAACTAAAGCGTTTGGAGGTTCTATAAAATTATTCTTTTTGTTTTTTTTTTCGAACGATTTTATAAAACAATTTTCAAAAAAATAAATATTATATGATTTTAATGTAAATTATTATGCAAATTCAAAAAATTAAAAACTGGAAAACACTTCTCAAAATTTATTTTCAAGTTAATGACTTGAGGGTCAATTTGATGGTTAGAATAAGTTAGATATAATATGTTTATCTTGTTATAATATATAGTTTGATAAGTCAAAAGGATATGATATGTTTATTTTGTCATGTTATTTATTCTTATCTTAATTTTTGTCTTCTAAAATTTAGATAGAGAAAATTTGAAAATAAAAAATTGAAGAGATGAAAATATTGATAAGGTGAAAAATTAAAGAGAGAATTAAAAACAAAAATTATGAAGATTTTTTGAAATATCAGATAGGAAAAGCTTAGAGATAACAAATTTTGGAGATAGATGAAAAAAAATTAGAATACAAGAATTTAAGAATAGGTTGAAAGTTTTTAAAAGGCACAAAAAAAAAATTATGATAAAAAAATTTGACAGTAAGATTTTAGAGATAATTTAAAAATACATAACGTTATAAATTTGATATAATTTACGGATATTATATTAATTATTCTTTATTTTAATAAAAAATAATATTAATTCAGAAAATTAAAATTAAGAAATTAGACTTAATTGCTGTATGTGTATTATATGTCATAATAATTATGAATATGAAATTTGAAATATTAAATTATTAATATTTTATTACTAACTTACAATTAATATGATATTTATGTATAATATAATTTAATTAAAATATAAATATGATAACAAAATATTTTTAGATATACTAACATTAAATTAAATTGGATTAACGAGAACAAAACTAGGCTGAATAAGCGGTAAAAAAAATTCTGCTCTCGTTGAGAGTCGAACTCAAGACCTCCCGCTTACTAAACGGGTGCTCTAACCAACTGAGCTACGAGAGCCGCTTGTGAAGGACTTTATTCTTTAAAACTTATAAACAAAATATATAAATTAATACGATTTAGGAAGTGATAACACTAACACTGCGCGCGTTCAGAGTGGATGACCGGAAAAGGTAGTTAAGGGCATTTCCGAAATTGGATACTCACAATCACAATCACCACATGCTCTTAAAACCCCCCCCACCCCACACACACTGTTACCGTGACGGTGTTACTCACATCACATACTTACAAAACACCCTTCTTCCATTTCTTCATCTTCACCTTATTAGGGTTCCTTCTCCCACTTCCAATGGATTCTGATTCCTTGGTTTTCCCACGCCGCTATCATTCCCGATCCGGTATCTTATCTTCTACAAAATTCTTTCCGTTTGCTTCCATTTTATTATTCATATTATGTATATGTATTTTTCGCTGAATCGGTCAATTATTGTTATTACAGATCTGTATCTCGAGGATGCTGACGGCGCTGATGAGTTCCTCTGCCCTTTCTGTGCTGATAATTACGACGTTGTTTCCCTCTGTTGCCACATTGAAGACGACCATCCTCTCCAAGCCAACATTGGGGTATCCGTTTATTTTTATTTCAAAATTTAACCAAAAATTTGTGTGAAGTGAGTAACTGAGTATGGGAAGTGGTTCAGTTTGTTTATATTACTTATTGCTTGTGTTTCCAGGTGTGTCCTGTTTGCGGCAAAAAGGTGGGAACGGATCTCGTTGGGCATATTACCACGCAACATGGGAATTTCTTAAAAATATCCTTTTTTCTTTTCTCTGTCGTGTTTTTGTTCTTGCTGTTTTTCCATTCCTCTAATTGAAGTTAGATCCTTGCTCTTTCCATTTGATAAAAAATTTCTATTTGTGGATTAAGGTTTGGTCTACTTCAGTTTTTTTTTTTTTTTTTTTAATAATTCTAAATGGGCGTTTCAATTGTTTGACTTTCCTACAGTGTTATTCCAACAATTAAAAAACAAAGGACTCTCTTCTATTTTACAGTATAATGTAAGTGAAGTGTTGTACCAATAATCGGATATGCTCAGTCATAGCTGCTTAAGGAGGATGATATATTTGAATGAACCAAACAGAAACACCAACATGATACATCATGTTATTTTTGAACATGAGGGCATTCATTCCCTGTATTTGTTTAGCTTTATTTGCAATGAAGAAGAAAAATAATTGATATCTGCCTGGTGGATATGCTTTTCCTGATGAGCTTGTCTAATTAGGCTAATTGTTGTTTGTATTTATTTTGGTGGTTTCAGTTCAGCATTGTAATTTGCTAATATCTTATACTGTCTCTTAAGTATGTATAAAAACAAGTCATATGTGTCTGGTGAACCCATTTTTGTTTGCATTACCTCGCATAATCGCTTCTTAGAGACTACGAAGTTTTTCCATAACCAGATATTACATTCAGCGTAAGAGGAAGATCAGGAAAGGAGGGTCGGCTTCATCATTATCTTCATTGAGAAAAGAATTGCAAGAAGGAGCCACGTACTTGCAGGCCCTTCTTGGAGGTTCTACAATTTCCGCTAATTCTGAGCCTGATCCATTGTTGTCATCATTTATGTTTAACCCAGTTGTAGCCAACGAATCCGTGAGTGTACAACCTTGTCCTTCCATTGAAGCTGCCTCAGTAAAAGAAAGCTCAACAAATGATTTCTTGGATAGGTACTAATGTTGATTTTGTTTTTCTACTTAGCTTTGTCTAATTCGATAATTGAATGGGAGCTGCTGTATCTTTTTTAAAATATACAAGTTCAAGTTTTAGTATGGAATGCATGCCTAAGTGGGAGAGATGATATTCCTATGCCCGAAAAGGGTGCAGGAGAGGTGTAGAAGGAGAAAAAAGAAATGGAAGAGAGAAAATAAGAGATGTGATAAAAAATGAAAAGAGAGATAGTGAATGCTATGTGCGTGGTTATGTTGTGGCCATTTTGTTTAGTCAATTAAGCGATAATGATAGTGAATGTCATAAGAAGTGCATTGGTTTCATATGACTTGGACTGCGAGATAAACATCTTAGCATCTTGTGTTACTACTTCAAGTTCAAAGCCGTTTTCAGAATTTTAAAACTCAACTCTGACAACATTGTCTGGTTGCAGAAAACCTCAACAGTCACAGCTGTCAAACGAGGATCGGGTAGAGAAATCCCGGAGGTTTGATTTTATCCAAGGGCTGCTGTTGTCCAGCATTCTTGATGATGATGAATTATGACTGAGGTGGTAGCATGTTCCATTATTGTACTAGGAGCAGGAACTATAAGGCCAAGGAAAGAGTTTATTAAGAATTATACAAAGTGGCAGTAGTTAGATTGGATTAATGTATGTATCTATAAATGTGTTCATAAAATCCAAACTCTTTTGTATCTTGTTTGTGTTCTATGCTAGTTCCAGATAACCAGTGGAATAAAATTCATTTCTCCAGCATGGGACTATCGGTGTGATATAATCCAAACATTTTTCTTTTGCCTTCAAAGTTTGTTTTTAAGATTTTCCTGGATGAACTAAGAAATTCCCAACGGTACAATTCACACAAATGAAAGGGTTACTTGCCATACACATATATAATTTGCATAAATCAAGAACAAAAAAGAGGCGGAAAGGAAAAAGTAGAGCTGTTGAGTTGTTTTTATAAGAATGAATCTTGAAGCTTGCATGCTTCTTTGAATACATGAGATTGTATGTCCATTCTTCCTAGGAAGCTCAATTCTCATCAGACAAAAAATGCATCCTGCAGAGTATGACAAAGTACATAATATGGAAATAAATACCATAAAAAAGCTACAACCGGTATCAAAGTTAACACACATTATTGACAGTAGGTTAAGTTAACCTTCATGGTTTAATCCAATTATCAGGTTATGAGAATGTAAGTCCCTAAAAAATCTGTCATTTTGCCTTAGTTCGATTCCTAGTGTTAGTGTTACTTGATCTTTGACTCTATACATACACACAGATAAACATTAATAAATCTTAAAATCGCTTATATGCTACACTTAGAGAATATGAACTATAAAGAGTAAAAGACACATTAAAATAATGAGGAATGAGTTACACTGGATCTTTGACCAAATCTTAGTGCAAACGTATCGTAAGCCACAACAATAGACTATATTTATCCATAAGACCATAACAAATAAACTTTGGAAAGTCTAATCCATAACAAATAGCTATATTTTGTGTCTTTTTTTTTTTTTTTGCCAATATAACAAATAGCTATATTTATCCACAAGATAACTTATTTGCGGCTTGCGAGTAGGAAAATAAAGACGTGAAGACTAGCTAGCTAGACTGTAGGGACTCACGATCGCGCCTTCACATTTACGTTGAACGATTTATTAGGATATTTTACAGAAATTGTTGGAGTTGGAAAAAATCAAATATTGCTTGAGATGGTGTAGCAGCGCAGTCAGATGTCGATAAAAAAAAATTATCATTAAGGATTGGTCTTTTAATATCAACAGCATCACGAAAAAGAATATGAAATAACGTTGGTGTTTTTCGTTTTCATATATTTTTTTTCCATGCTCTAGTTTTTCTTTTTTGGACACTCCTAATATTGCTTAATGAAAAAGCTGTCACCGATTAGAAAAAAGAATTTTTAATATAGAGAAGGCCAAAATGCAATTTATAACATTTTATAAAGTATTCGAATTCGAATCTCCTAATATTAATCTAATTACTATAACTTAGCAAAGTCTCAGAAGCTAAATAATTTCTACTGTTAAAGAAAAAAAAAATTCGGATGATCAATTCTATTACTGAAAATTTAATGAATTTAAGTGTGTTACATACGTTTATCCACAATGAATTTTTAAAATTGAGTTGTTACAAAGGAACCTAAATATCGGAGTTAGCAGAAGAAAAATACACAAAAGCCGATAATTCATATGAGATTTTTTCTTTTTTTTTTCTCAAGATATTTACACCAAATGTAATAACTAATTTCCGAAAGTTAAGTTTGCATAAGACGGTTGTTAATGTGGCTTCATAAGCACCAGTGATGAAACTGAACCTCGAATGCGTATAGTTAAGGAATTATGTAAACTTCTAACACACTACACCTCATTGTTTCATAAGATAAGAGATTTGTTACCTCTGAAAATTGTTCAACCAAATTGAAGGAAGAGCCACCGAAGGTGAATAGCATCTTGAGGGTTAGTACTTAGTGATCATGAAGCCATGAAAGATGAAATGGTTTGGCCATATGGGATGCTGATCACGATTCACGACCATTGTCCAACCCATGACACTGGCAGTCATGCCCCTTTCGCATTGGTGAAAGCTTTAGGTTGTGGGCATCCACACCAGCCCATTAAAATAATTTATTTGGACTGAATAACAGAGCAATTAAATTTGCAAATCGTTTCCATATTAGAGCATGTTTGGCTTTGAAAAAGAGCTGTTAGGGAAAGTAAAATGATTTTTGATAAAATGATTATTTTTTTTATTTCAACTACAAGTAATCTTTTTCATTTTAAATAAGTAAAAATTTAAAGCTTAATAAAAAAAAAAAACTTATGTTATAATCGATTATTACAATAACCGATTATACATATAACTAATTCTTAAAATAATCTAATTTATCCAACTAATCCAAACACGCACTTGCAGTCAAGCGTTGGAAACTATATTTTTAAGTAACTTGCAGGATATCATTGAACCATTTGTTGTCTTGCATCCAATAATCACTGATATAATATCAATCACAATATAGGCAAAATCCAAATGCTATAATAGAACGCCAATTGGATTTAGCTGACAGAAGTAAAAAGAAAAGGTTAACTACATAGCATTGAGTATTAATAGTACATAGACCCGCAGGAATCAGGATAATTACATCTCACAAACTAGGTACAGCAGCAGGTGAAATTCTTACTATACATATACACCATTTGAAGTTTACTTAATCAGGCAGGTCAAATCCTGGTTAGAGGCCTTGCATCTCTGAAAACCAGGAGAAGACCCTTTTTAATACAAAAAATAGTATCTATACTTTTTTAATATCACATCTCTTCCCTGAATCCCTCACTGAAGCAGTAACTCTGATTTTCTGTTTTGTAAAAAGACAAGTGATCCTGGCAGTACGATCTACCAGGCAGGGAAAGTTAACTGGGACTTGGGATACCTTGGTTGGTACTTTGTAATATTCCAGTTTGATCAAAACTCGATTCATCTCCAATATGTATAATGGGACATAAAGTAATTGTAATCAGGATGGTTAACTTGCAATACCCTAATCCAGTTGTCAGCGGCTCGCAATAGAGAACTCGCTTTCTGACCTCCAGAACCGCCATCAGGATCCCAGACAGAAACTTTGAACTTATGGAAGGCAAGCCCAAAGATTGGTAACGACAGCTTGGATGATATGTCCCTAACTCTAGAACACCCATCAGTATTTGTACCTGATTCGAATAACTGTGTTATAATCGATACCCTTACATGCAACACAAAAAAAGTTAGAAAATAAACAAAGACAGTAAGACATACTTAGCAAAGCTGTTGATAGGGAGTGGAAGGTCAGAAAGCAAGCGCTCAGGCTCTCTAGCGTAGGACCAGTAGGTATTCGATAAATTGGATACCTTCAGGAACAAATCAAAAAAACTAGTGATTATCCTGTGCATTATCCAATCCAAGAATTTCCTTAACCAAAACGACAAGATAAAATGTACCATGCCAACGAAACCCAACTTGCAGGTGAAAGATCACAGCTTCGGTATGTCTTCAGCTCGGGGAATTTACGTGCAAGATCAGAAATCTGACACAAGAAATAAGAATCTTTATCTTTATTAGGATAAAAGCAACGTGATCTTAAGGTGGAATTGAGCCAAGGAATAGTGGACATGCCTTATCTGCTAATGGCTCACGATTATAAGGTGTTTCATGCTCAAAGTATTCGAATATAAGCTGACCAGGTGTGTTGCAGCTCTCAGTCTCCTCACTTGAGAAATCCAAGAATACTTTACTTCTTAGTGGAACTCTTTCTGAAGCATTATTGCTTAAATCCGAATATTTAGACGGGTTCCAATGGCCATGAATTACACCGTTTGCTCTTCTTTCATGAAAATAGCCACAGCTGCTATCATTGCTTGTCTCTCTAGCTGATTCAGAGTCGCTCTCCAGACCAGGCATCCTGTCATATCATGGAACAAAATGCGAATCAAACTATTATATAAATGCATCAGAAAAGTGGTTTGCTAAGTATTGTAATTCAGCCAATGTGGTTGATTGGTGCTTGGAGAAGGGTAGGATATAGGTGCCTAATGCTTGAGAAAAAGGTTAGAAAAATGATAAAACAGACTCTCATTGTTCTCCACTAGCGTAGAAATGACATGGTTTGTCATTATATAATCTTATGTTAAAGTGTTAAACAGTATTTAAGTGTAAAATTTATTTTCATAAAATACCTATTTTTTTATAGTGTGATGAAAGAATTTGACTAATCTCATTAGAAAAATAATTAGTCAGGCAGGGATATTATGGAAGCATAATCAGTAAGTTATCCGGATTTGTAAAGATAAGAGATAAACTGGGGAATTTAATTTGCATGCACATTTCATTAAAAATGTTTTGCATTGCAATGCCATCATCGGGTGACAGATAAGAGATTATCTAACAAGGTTAATAACAATTACTCAAATTCATAAAATAATGTCACAGGCATCATTCGATGGTGGTATAAACTTTTCAAAAGGACAGCGGGTCAAAATAAGAACCCTAAATATTTATGGCCCAAGCCATCTTACGGGTTTGAGGATCAAATCTATGGACACATCTAAGTAGCCTTGGTGACTGAAAGCATAATAAGGAACAACAGCCATGCTTTGATGCATGCCATGATGTGCCACACATTCACATTTTAAGTCCACTAGTCCAGTAAGTACCATTGAAGGAGGCTGTTAGCCTGCTTCAAAGTTCAAACTACTAAAGATAACATCAAAATGATTTTTTATAAGATGAGAAAGAGTTCCTCTAGAGTTAAATTTAACTGCACCAGCATGCTGTTATGAACCAAGAGTTTGTATCATAAGCAATTAAAATTGGAGATGTTATTTGACCTATGAATCAGAGAACCATTAATTAAAACTGCAGTAGATATATGTATAGCCCACTCTAGAGAATGCGGATCCTTATAAGATCCTTGCTCTAAATACTTTTAGTTTACACTTGAATAACACACTATGAAACATAAACCTCAAGTTCTGAAGTGCTAGTTCTAAACCACATTAACATTAGACAGAACAAGATACAAAAGCATAAATACATCTAACCCTCCACTAAGTTACAAAAGAACACAAAAGTAAATGCTTCATCAAATATTATAGTGAACAGTCCAAATAGGCATGACAATAACAAATAGCCAAAAGATAGCGATGAGAATGCTAAAATCAAAGTTTCATATAGTGATACAATCCGCGATACTTGCTGTAATATAATGCTTTTGACAGTTACAAAACCACATCAATCATTGGAGAAGCACATGAAGGAGTAACAATTTTTCAGAATGAAACACTGACCTTGACCACAGGGAATGTTTGGAGGGATCAATATAAAGCTGAATAGCAGACAAGGAGACATAGTAATACTGTGTGACGGATTCATTGCCATTCAACACCAATGGAACACCGGCCCCATATGCACTCCATTCCTTAAAAGATTCCCACAAATCCCCAAGCACAAAGTACGGATGCAACTCTGCCTCCATCGTTTTCCATCTTCTCTTGCTTCTCTGTCCATTCTCATTCAAAAAAATTCCACTCAAATAAGCCAAACATTGCCCCAACTCTCAAACCGAAAAACGCTGATAAACTACCTCAAAATAGTAACAATAGAGTACCACTATGTTTGCATTATTACTTCAATTCAGGAAATATTCCTGACTCCTAAACCGTTCAATGCACGAAGAACGAAAACTTGATTAAATTAATCCATAAATCAAATATGGATTTGATTAAGAAATCTAGGTTTTCACAGCAAATTAAGAAACCCGAACTAATTAAAACAAAGTAAAAAGCCTTAAACACCGATTCCATGAAATACTTACCATGGGGAAAAATTGAGCGGGAACAAGTGGCGTGGTGTGCTCCAAGAACCTACACAAATTGGAGACATCACATGCTGTTCCCCGCGACGAAACGGAGCAATCGGAAGAGGAACCGTGTCCGTTGTCCGACAAGGTAGACCTCTGCTCATGCTCCTGTTCCTGCTTTTGCCTGAATTTCCGCAACGGTGGCGGATTGTAGAAGCGATTCTCGCCCTGATACCGGAGGTTACGGCGGTTGTTCCCGCCGGCAATGGCGGTGACCGACATTGGCTATTGTATTGAGTTGCGAGTTGACAGTTATTCAGTGCGACGAAACGACGACGTTGGGATGGAACACTTGCGAGTTGCGACTCACAAGACTACAAATGAAGAATGCCTCGTGACCGTGAGACAAGGGATTATTTATTTATTATTATTTCAATTTATCGATATTTTGTTGTTTATTTTGTTTGATTTCTTCAGAGAGGGATACAGTGTGTCTCGAAAGTGATAGATGAGAAGCAACGCAAGGCCCTGGAATAGTCTAGAAATTGCAAAGAACATTAACCAATTACTTGCTTTCTTTTTTCTTGTGTTTTTTTCAAGAGGTTTCAATTTCTTGGGACACTGAAACAATTAACTTACGTGTTTAGTGTTGAAGTCACACACACAAATAGTAGTAAACATCAGTGAACAGTTACTCGGAAGTTTCCAGAGATTAGAGAAATACTACTAGTAATTAATCCAAGGTTCCAGAAACCACCAATTGTACCAGTGACATTAGTAACCACCAATTATTTCTTTTTATGAATCTAAGTTTTCAGAACGCACTGGTTACTGTACTATTGGGGATAATTGCCACTGATTGTAAATCTACACCCAGTATGTAGAACTAGTAGATTAGTATAGGTTCTTTTTAAAAACTCAATGGATGTAGATTTTCTTCATTTCTAATAAGAAAGCAAAACTATAATCATATAATTAATGTTTTACAACTCACAACTAATATTTTATTTTTTGTTATTGTGAATAATAGGAGAGTGAGTATATGTGTGTTTCGTTGGTTCCAATAATAGTTTCATCAAACTGCTAGAACAAGTTTTGGTAGCTCTATATATAGATCGACGGCAATATAGGTAGATAACAGAGTACCTAGTAGCGTGTTTAGTTAGCTCTAACAACACGTTTCATGCCAAATTATTAATTTGAATATACACCTACTCAGTACAAATTATACATCACTGAAGTGGAACGATAATCAAAGATCTTACTGCTTATAGAAAACATAGAAGAAATGAACATATTAATTACTATTTCAAATACTAATTATTTTTCTTGTTTTGTTACATATAATCATTTTCCAGTGTAACCTAATAAGAAACACAATGTTTGTTTTGCACAGGTTACTATCGTTGGACATGCAGCCATGTTGGCTGCTATTTTTCCATCTGCTGCTCAGATGTTGATTTTTCAAATGACGGTAGGTGATGTGGACACTGATGAGGAAGTGAATGAAGTCAAACGATCATAAGCAATGCTGTTATCTGGACTCTGTTGTTTTGCAATTGTTCTTCATAAGTTCTCTTCTGCTCGGTTTAATTTGATTGGGTTTCTCGGGATTGGGTTTGGGTTCGGTAGGGTCTAGAGAAAAAAAAAAAAGAAAAAAAGGAAAAAGGTAGATGAAAACATGAAGTATTTTTAGGTTTAATAAAGAAGAAGAGGAAGAAGGAAGATGAAGAACTAGAAGCACTTTTGAGTTTGATTGAGTGTGTGTTTGGATTAGTATCGAATCACGTTAAAATAGATAAATTAATGGTTGACATAAATTTGGCACATAAATCGAGGCGGATCCAATGAACGCAATAAAAAGTAGCGTTGAAGTGGATTCACGTAAACGTGAATCCACTTTTATCCAAACAGGCACGAGTTCTATGCCTTTTTTGTTTTTTACTTTAATTTGGAAATTTTTGCTAATTAGAAAAGTTAATTTGGGATTACGTTTTTCCGATAATATTCATTTTAATATGTGTTTTTGCTGTAAAAGAAATTTTATGATCTGGTTAATCTCGTGTGTTTTTTTGAATACTTACATTCTTTTCTTAACTGTTAATTTGTTTTTGTTGATCTCTTGCTTCACCGCCGGCCTCCCTTTCACTATAAGAAATTTGCGACAATTGAATCCGTCACTAATCAGTTAGTAAATTAATTTGCGAGGGATTCGCGACGGATTAGCTAGGGACTATTTTGTCTTGTATTTTTTGTCACTAATCACCTACGAAAATAATTCCCTCTCTAATCCGTCGCTAATTGAAATTAGCAAGCGAATATTCTATCACAATTCTGTCGCTAATTCTCTGCCAAAGTGCTTTATTAATGTTCAGCAATTCCCTCACTAATTAGTGACGCAATTTTCCATCGCTAATTTGTCATAGTTATTTGCTCGCCATTTTCTCACTATTCCGTCGCAAATGTCTATCATTGTATTCCTCGCCATTCCCTCGCAATTCCCTGTCAATGTATAAATTATTTTTTTATTTAATTATAATTTTTATATTAAAATTATCTCTTTATATTAATTATAAAATCATGTAACTAATTACACAATATGTCTATAACTTTAAAAAAAACATAATAGTATAACTCAATTTAAATCTTTTAAATAAATACAAAATTGTTCTTTATCAAAATAAAACCGGTCATATGAAGCAAAACAATATAATTAATACAACAGCAATGCCGCAGAAAATGTATAGTCATTCTTTATAATAGTTATTTAGCTTAGTTATTTTAATAGACTATGTTTAATTTAGCTGGCTTATGTTTCACTGATTTATTTTATTTTGTTTAGTTCATTCAAGTGTTATTAAACCCGGGTCAATCCGACCGGTTCGACCGATTGACCCGTGAACCAGTCACAAGACCGGTCCGAGTCGATATTGACCCCGAGTCAATCCAGTGACCCAGTACCTCGACTGAGTCAATTAGTGACCCGAGTCTAATAACACTGGTTTATTCTGTTTCCTTGTTTTATTTATTTTGGGTTTATTTAGGTTATGCTACCGGAAAGGTTAGTTCAAGTTGTTAATGAATTTAGGTTTATCCCTTTTAAACTATGTAATTTTATTCGCATTTCGTGTGCTTTATCGATATGTTCTGTTTTTTTTTTATAAAAAAAAATTGTTTTTAAGATTAACAGCAATATTAGCAACAAAATAGACCAAAAAATGAGCTTAACATAATCCTTCTCTCTTTCTCTCTTACTGTTAAAAGATGTTTCTAAAGTTTGGTACACTAGTGAAAAAAAAGTTTCGATATCGATTAAATTTTGCTTTTAACCTCGGTTGCTGTCCTAGTGTTGTTCTGGCCATGTTAAATGAGATAGTGTTTGACATTGGCCAAAGAGCTTATATCAAAAGGTTTTTTAACATCGAGTTTATGTTAACTGATGTCAAAACATTGCATTCAGCGTTACCATTATTGGGGTTTCTCTTGTTTTTCTTGTTTGATCTAAAGCACTCACAAATTGATCAATTTCTCAGCTATGAATTTGAGGCACTCTCTAGTCTCTACCTTAGATTAGCTCTCCTTCAATTAAAACTACTTGTTTTCGTCGACTCTAAGAGTGACAAAAAGTAAACAATAAATTTTATAAAAAAATAAAACAAAAAATTGTAAATTTTATAAAAACTAAAAATATATTTAAGCCATAAATTTACTTTTAACGAGAAAGTTATTTCAAAATTCGAATATCATCATCTAACAATTAAAATTACAAACGATCCTTTTTGGTTCAAAAATTTATAAATAATCATGATCATGAAGTTAAAATGAGTTACATAAAGAATTAAGATTGACAAAATAGTTGTCCAAAAAAATAACGATTGACAAAATAAAATGATTGACTTAAACTTAATTATTAAATTAATAGTTTTCTCTGTGAAATGTGAAATATATTTTTGAGATAAATATTATTTTAGTCTTTAAAAATATTTGTGTAATCTATTTAGTCATTAAAATATTTTTATCTTTGTTATAGTTTTCGAAAGATTTAAGATATCATCAAATTAGCAATATCATAAGTAAAAAATGGTGATAGAAGACCAATTTCATGACATTTTAATCTTTAACCACTAAAATGATGACATAGACATTTTGGAGAGGACCAAAATGAGATTTTTGAATAAATATCACCAAATTTGTCACTCATTTAAAATAAATGACCGATTCCTCATAATTAAAATAATGACAAAAATATTTTAATAATTAAGTTAATAACATTTACATATTTAGAATACTAAAATAATGTTTCTGTGTATGTGAGTATCTGGATTCAATCTTTGATTACTATTCTTTTATATGAATGAATAAACATTCAGTTAGTTTTATTTTTCTATGAACAAAATTTCAAAAAACAAAAAATAAAAATGCAAATTAAATATACCTTGTAATGCTTGATTCATTGATTTGTTAAGCCTCGCTGTAATTTCTGTCGGTTGTAGTGATGGGGTGATGTTTGTTTAGATTAGATGTTTTTCTTGCTTTGAATGTTAGACCTTGTTAATTCTTGGCTTTCCTTCTTAAAATCTTGTATTATTTTGAGAGTATTTCTTATGCTATGATATTTAGTAATAATATGTTTTAATTTATAAAAAAGAAAAACTAAATATACCTTAAAATAACTTATCTCTATATTTTTCTTGCTATTGTAAGTTGTAACTTGATTTGGGTTCAGCATTCTAGAAGGGCGTCTTCAATATTTTCGTCCATGCTGAAGACTAGCTCAGTCTATACTCATAATTTCCTCTTCTTTTTTGTATATAATTAATTTCCACTTTACACTAAATTAAAACTACTTTAGTGTGAAGCTGAAACCTACAACATTCAATGCAAGTACACAGTTTTTGAATATTTTGTCCTAATTCCTTTGAATGCTTCCAATTAAGTCACAATATTTGACCTAGTGCATGAAATTCTTTAGATTCACCATAAAATCAATCCGAGCTTATTAGTTTTTCCAACAATAAAACGTCAGTCAAAGATTATTAATTGTCGCAGCCCTCAACAGAATGTGTGAAAGTAACTAAAATGTTTGTAAAACATTTCCCACTCACACATATAATTAAAAAATTATAATGCTTATATATGTTATATTATCATAGGATTAATATAGAATCTGTTAATAATTAAGTATTACTCCTACTCCTATATATTGATTTTCCATGAATAAAATTTTAAGATGATGGGATAGGGCGTTTATCCGATGAAGAAAATTTTTTGGGCTCTAAAAGAATTAAAAGAAGAATTTACATTTACTTTTAACACAAGATGACATTATTTGTAAGACGGTGATTTTACTATAGACTGATTAGACTCCACTTGATAAACCCATTAAAATTGACCCTAATGTTATTGTAATCCTAACATTAACTAATTAGATTTATATTATAATAAAATTAACTTGTACTTCATTAATTTTTTTAGAATATAAAATATGACTACAAACAAATTATCGTTTATTAATGATTTTTTTTATAGCCGCTTGTTAAAATAGTCACCATAGTATAGACTTTTTGTAAATGAAATTTTTTTATTAGTATACATAGCCATAAAAAAATTTTATTAACGATATACAAAATGTTAACGTATATTAAATATCTATATAATATTAATAAATTTATTTATTAATAATTATATATTTATCAATTAGTATAAAAATATTTATATAATGAATTAAGTCTATTAACGATAACTATTTTAACGAGAATAAAAAGAAGTTTTTTTAGTATAAAAAAATAAAAAATTATTAATAAATAACAATTTGTTTGAGGTGTGTATATGAGAATGAGATCCCACGTGTTAAATTAAAAGATCACTCTCAAATAATCTCATTACCATATTTGATTCTGTATTACATCATCGCATATATAATAGGATTTTTTCAATTCAGTGCAATCTAATAATCTAAAGTCGGTATGAAGAAAATGAATTTTCTTTTGGTCAACATAATATGAATTTTCAAAATGATGGTTCTAACAGGATTCACATGGCCCCCATATAGAGACAAATACTGCACATATTATATTTCTTGTATCACTGTTATCGATCAATATATCGAACACATAATATTATAAAAAGTAATTTGATATTGTTTCTTAAAATAATCAGAAAATTTAATTATTTTTTTATTTTAATTATTTTAAAAAATATAAATAAATGAACTAAACTTTTTTTATCGAAATAAGCACTTATTCTATTGGCTGAAACAAACGGACTTTATATTTTGATTAAAGTTAAAAATATTTATTTTCATTGAATCTCTCTAATTTTTGTTTATAAATAATTTTAACTATTAATTTTTCTCTCAAATTATATATTTTTTATTATACTAAAATTTAAAGGAAACAGATTCAATATGGTTGAAAATTAAACCTCGTGTATTTTATTTATTTATTTTTGTATGCAACCATTGTATAAAAAGAGTAATGTATGCAGAGAATTATATTATATGTAAGGAAACTGAAATTATTCCCGAATGGTGTTGGGTGAGAAAAAGATAAAGAAACAATGAAAAATAAAAAGTTGTTTTGAGACAGAAGATTTTTTTTTTTTTTCTGAAATACAATTTTGATTTTTTAAGTCTTAGTTTGGTCTCTTATGTTTTAAAAATTTTAATTTGATTCATTATGTTTTGAAAGTTTCAGTTTGGTCTCTTACGTTGTATTTATAAATTACTTTCGTCTTTTATGTTATATTTTTTTACCAAGTAAGGGCTCAAAATGATTCAAAAATACAACAGAAAGGATTAAAGTGATTTGAAAAATATAACATATGGAATCAAAATGAAATCTTTTAAATATAAGGGACCAAATTAAAAATTTTTGACAATGTAAATAAAACCTTTTAAATATAAATGACTAAACTGAAAAATTTTGACAACATAAAGAATCAAAAACTGTATTTTAGTTAAAAAATTAATATTAACAATAGAGATATATCTGATAAAATAAATAGTATAACAGATAAATATAATATTTTGCCCCAAAGAAGCATGATATTCGCAGTAGCTTAAATGGTTAAAATACATGTGTGAATTCCGGGCTCGACTCCGGGTTGCGGAAAATTTTTTTCCATTATTTTCAGTTAACTTTCTGACAAATCTAGGCAAGGGCAAAACTATGAGGCAGTTTCCACAAAGGTTAATAAGTTTCTAATACTACTACTAAATACTATAAAATTGATAATGTAATTAAATTAAGATAACTTTTCATACAATATTTATTATAACATATTTAATGCATTTAAGTTGTGTCATGAATTTTTTTTTTGATTCATAGGAAAATAGTACAACCGGGATTCAAACCTCGTACCCACACACGCATGTTCTCATGCGCTCACCAACTTTGTTAATACATGTTAAAAAATTATTCAGTTTATACTAGCATTGTTATGATTAAATTGTGTCAATGGAATTAATTTAGTGCATCTATAAATTATTATATATCACCTTTTAAGTTTTAATCTCAATTATATATTTAATTATTTGTTAATTGTATCCGACTTTGACGGTAAATAATGAGCTAAATAATTATTTAATTTATTAAAAATTACTCTTAAATATTTTTTAGGTTTTAAAAATGAAGAGGTTATTGTCACTCTTAATTTATTATTTTAATAATATTTTTGTATTAACAATTAAATTTTATTTTTTATAAAAATATTTTTTAAATTAAAAAGTATTAAAAAGGGAGTGACAATAAAAAAAGAGGAGTAGCAATAACCCCACTCTTTAAAAATTATCAAAAATATATAAATATAATCAAATTTATACTTACTTACATAGTGTATAGTGTATGATTAGAGGGAATTGAAGGAAAGAGATTATTTTTAATCCACCAATCATCGCATGTTTTATTGAAAAAAAAAAGGAGAAATAATGATTTTGGCTTCCTTTAAAATTTCGATTTAAAAGAGTGAAGAGAGAAAACTTAAAAATAACAAAATAACTCAATTAAAATCTTTTTTATTCTTTAAATCAAATATAAAACACTATTTTTCCTCAAAAAATTAATATTAACAATACATACATTAATGATAGAAAAAAAAGCATGAGACATAATTATACCAACCTCACCTTGATTTTTATACTTATTACACCTATCTCTCTTAGTTTTTAAATTACACAAACTTTCTTAAAGTTTAAAATTTTATTACATTTAATCCATTGAAGTTTAAAATTCATTACACTTAACCCTTTTATAAGGGTAATTAAGTATAATTTTAAAAATTAGAATGAGTTAAATATAATAAATATAAACTTAAAGAGAGGTAGATGTGATTATCCCATATTATAATTATTTTTCCTCTAAAGTGATCTCTTTAATTGGTATATTATCTAGATAAAGAAGCTATAAGTAAAAAATTAAAAAGAAAAAAGGTTGCCAACGACCTCGTATGAGTCAGCATCTTCACCTAACTGGGTTTTGTATTAAACAATTGCTAACTCCAGTTTCTATAAATAATACCCTCAACTCCACAGAGAGGCAGAGCAAATAAACCATCCTCTAATCAATTCTCATACCAACAGTTTTAGTTTTCCTTAATTGGGATTAATTTCCTTCGTAATCAATTAATCATCATGGGTGTTGTGACTTTCCAGGAAGAGACCACCTCCGTTTTAGCTCCTGCTAAGCTTTACAAAGCTCTGGTTAAAGATGCTGATACCCTCATCCCAAAGGCCGTTGACGCCATTAAAACTGTCGAAACCGTCGAAGGAAATGGTGGTCCCGGAACCATTAAGAAACTCACTTTCGTTGAGGGTCAGTATCACATTACATATTTACATTACATTACATTAGTTATTAAAAAAAGGCCTAATTGCAATTTTCTCGTTTGAGTATAGTTAGTGTGCGATTTCATTCCTCGTGATTTTTTTCGACCATTTTGAATGATATGTGCAGATGGCGAAACCAAGTATGTGCTACACAAAGTGGAAGCAATAGATGAGGCTAACTATGGCTACAACTACAGCATTGTTGGAGGTGTAGGGTTGCCAGAAACAGTGGAAAAAATCTCATTTGAGTCCAAATTGGCGGAAGGTCCTAATGGAGGGTCCATTGCAAAGGTCACTGTGAAGTATCAGACCAAAGGAAATGCTGATCCAAGAGAACAAGAACTCAAGAATGGCAAAGCTAAAAGGGATGCTCTTTTTAAGGCCCTTGAGGGTTATATTTTGGCTAATCCTGATTACAACTAATTAATTAGTTGATTAAAAGCCTAGTGCTAGCTAATAAGTGCTTGCTTTCTTATAAGTGTTTGTTATGCTTTTAATTTTCATCCTGTGTGGACACCTTACTATGGCTGTTTGTATGTTTTCTCTTTCTTTCTTTTTTTTCCCCTTTGCTTTTGGTGAGGAATTGTGGGATTCCATGATCATGTGTATCTCACTTTATCAATAAATAATAATCACAAAAGAAATTATCAGTATCATCTTGAATCTCAAAGGATGTTTAATTTATGTTTGGGGTGAAGCTATGAGAGCTGAGGGGCTAAAAGTTAAAATTAAATATGGTAACAAAATCTAAATCTGTGAGTACCTACCTGATCGATTTTTATATACTTTGATAGGAAAATATGAATATAAATAAACTACATCAAAAGTTCAAAATCTGGCTTTCTTCAATTTGCAAAAGTGAGGACAAGGGAGATTTGGAGATTTAATTACCTGTGTAACCCGCCCTAAAACTCAAACTCACGCCATATTCTTAATTACATATTTACATCAGAATACATTCATGATTATTTTCATATTCATATAATTCATATAATAACTTAAAATCACACATTTTAACAACAAATATTCTTAAGTTAATTATATATTGTCTAATAATTTTTATGTCATTTTAATTAAAATGGTTAATTTGCCTAAAATATATTAATAAACTAATTTTTAAATGAATGTAGATGGATATGAGTTTTTCATGGGTATTCCCGACCTTGACAACAATAGATTTGGTTCGTATTTACCATCTCAACTTTTCAAACCACAAACTTAATCCTAGTTTGTTGTCGTCAGGATGAGAAATATTCATCCTTACCTCCAATTTTAACTCTATGTTTGGTTAAAAGGAAAAAAATACAGAGAAAAGGAGAAAAAAATTGACTTTTAGAGAGAAAAAATTTAAAAACTTTTTTCCTCCGTATTTCTCTTCTCTCATAACTTCTTCCCACCTATTTCTCTCCTATCTATTTCTACTCTACCAAACATACTATAAATTTCAGTCGAGGGATGTACCATTTTGGTCCCTAACTTTGTGAGGATTAGTCACTTTAGTTCCTGACTTTGTATTTTGTAGATCACTTTAGTCCCTGAATCATACTAACATTTATTTTAGTCTCTGACTTTCAGGGACTAAAACCGATAATAATGAAAGTTAGGGACTAAAATAACCGATAATAGTGAAAGTCAGAAACTAAAATGATCGATTCTGTGAAGGACTAAAATGACTTATAAAATGCAAAGTCAGAGACTATTTTAATATATATTTCAATTAAAGAAAGACAAGTTGACTTGAAAATTGATCTTACCTAAGAAACATGAGTCCTTTAGAAGAAATATACAAATAATAGAAAACATTGAAAAATACAAATTGACAAAAAAATATATATTTATGGTAGTGGATTAGCCGATCTTAACCCGACCATACTTACACGACCCAAGTCCCTCTGACCTAGGCCCCGACCCAGCTCCACCACCAACGCAACTCGAACCGCTCCCGAGGCTTCTAACATGCACTGGTATAAACCCAGGTGTTCCCAGATAGGGCCTTAACCCAAGCAATTTAGGTCTCGTGTTGAGTTGTCAGCTTGTTTGGAATACATTAACACAGCATGAATGCCTGGCATCTAGACAAAAAATCTGCAATAATCAATCAATATTTATGTCAAAGGATGATCAGGAGCATATCAACCATTATTTTGGCCAAATACTTTCCCAATTTAGAATAGATCTAGACATTAAGGCCTTGTGAGCCCAATTCTGTTAAATAACCTAGAGACTCTTATGTGTAATCATACTCACGGTAAAAAATAGCTCTTATTAGAGTTTAGGCATTAGAACACCACTGTTGTTAGGGCCCGAGAGCTGTGAGTAATCAAATAGAGTGTCAAATGTGTAAACCACCTCAAAGCAATAAGCTTTGATCCGAAAATATGTGTTAATTTTCGGATGAAGCTAATTCAAAAATTAAATTCGGATAAACTTTATCCGTCTAAACAAGGCCTTTCTGCAAATTAATTTTTTTTTCAAATGACCTTCACCCAACATATTTTTAGATGAGGTTGATCCTAAAGATATATCCGTCAGAAGAAAAAAAAGAAGGGAGTGAATAGACTAGAGAGGGGGTGTTAAAATTGGGCACCACGGATACATGATGACGCATCAGACCTTTTTCTCCTTTTTGTTTGGTCCATGACCCAAATTTTTTGTATTTTTTGAATATCAATATTCTTTAGTCTGATTGGGCCGATTCCAGTAGCCCAAAGTTCATTTTAGGTTGCAATTACACAAAATACTTAAAAATCGTTTCGCTAGACAAAAACATTTTGACTCGGACTTAAATTTTTATGACTCAAACTTAGCTGCCTTAATTGTCCGAAAAAAAAAAAAGACGTTGGGGTTGGTAACATCTTAATGCATGCTTGGGAAATATTATTTTAAAGAAAATAATCGTTTATTTTTTAAAAGTTCTCTCACAAAACTTATAAAAATAAGCGATTATTTCTTTAAAATAAGTTAATCCAAACACACACTTTAATTAGAAATGAGACTACTCTTTTTTTGGATATCAGCATCCAAAATAATGTTTCTGAATGTTGCCGTCTGTAAAATAATAAAAATAGGAACGAAACCACTCTTAATTTAAGGAAGACACCGTCCAAAAATACCATTCTAAATACTTAAGTTTGGAACAAGATAGTCTTGTTCTCAATTGGAATGACCTCAATCTCAAAGTAAAAAAAACATTGCTGCCTTGAATGCTGTATTTGGGCTTCGCCCGTTTATTAATTAATGAAATGAATGAAATATAACTTTTTTCTACCAAAAATTGAAAAAACATTAATTGCATTCCAGAATTTTTTTCGAGGAATAAAATAATACTACCTTTTTTTCGTTCCAAAAAAATTAATACCTTGAATTGCCGGCATAGGTGCGGGCGTTCAGCAGCCGGGAGATTCCTTGTTAATGATGTAAGGTGGATGGGATTAACATCATTTCTATTGGGAGTGACACTATCTTTTTAGTATATAAATTTATGATTCTTACATATAAAAAGGATGGTGTCACACCCAATAAAAATAGTGCTAATTTCATCCTCCATGTTGTAATTGGCACTTTGGTAAGCTGAATATACCATAATTAATAGTTTTTAAAAAAACAATGTTTGATGTATAACTAGAACTCTCAAAACAAGTTACATGGGTTTACCCGTTTGGGTAGTAACCTTTTTCTGTCAAAAAGATTTGTGTTTAGTTTGACATTTATTTTAGATACCTAAATTCGACTTTAAGTGGGTAGCGAGTTTTTTTATATTAAAAATATTATTTTTATTATTATTATTTTTGTCTTTGAAAAAAAGTCTTTTATGTAAAAAATATCATCATTTTTCTATTATTAGACATGATTAAATTTCTTTATTTTTTGACAATAATTTTTTAAAAAGAATTGTTCTAAATTTTCTTATGTTTAACTTTTATTATTGACAAGCAAAAAAAAATCTCTTATTTAACTTTTTTTGTTTATTCATTCTCAATTTTTGTTTATCTTGTGACTCGTGTGAGTTGTAGGCTAATAAATAATTTTTTAAACTAGTACACACTTTATAAGTATAATTTTTCTTGTAAAAACAATTATTTGGGCATTGAGTCCGAGCTTATTTTTTACGGACTTTTATAGGGAGGGGTAAAAAGGCTCAGTTTTATTCAGGCTTGAATTTGAAGTACCCAAACCCACCAATTTTATCAGTTATTCGGACTGGCCTTAATAGGCCGATCCATTTTTTCGACTATATGTATAACCCAATTTTGGGTTCTCAGATTGTATAGGAAGAGAGTGATAAAAAAAAATTTAAAAAAAAAGAAAAGAAAATAAAAGATATTGAAAAAATATGATAGATAAGTAAGAGGAAAAAAGAAGAGTTGTAAAATGAGTGTAGGTAAATAGTGATTTGTGCATAAATATTCATTCTCTTTTTTTAACATTGAAGAAAAGAATATATTGTGCCAATAACTAGAAAAATGCAAATGAACCGAAGTGTTATATACCTTCAAGTATAAGAATTATGAGGCACAACCATAAACATATAGACTAACGAAATCACCTTTAGAATTGAAAGTATGAGAGGTACTAATTAACATAAAATTTGATACCTCATTAAAAGTATTAAAAATGATTTAAAAATCCAGTTTTTTCAGATATATATTGTTTATAAAATATCACTCACTTTTTTTTCATTGAAAGTAAATTTACATAATATAAGAAGACTAATTAATTAATATTTTTTGTTTGTATACAAATTGTCATATAACTTATTATTATATCCTTAATGGACTTTGCCATAATTAATTATCTATTTCACAGTAAATGTATAATATTAACAAATAATTAGTTTTTTTTTTTTCAGTCATGTAGTTCAGCTGATGAGCACATGAGAACATGCGTGTGTAGGTATTTGAATTCAGTCCCCGATTAATGTACTTTCCTATGAAAAAATAATAATTATTTTAATTTTAATTAAAACTAAAATTTCTTAAATTTAATTCTGAGATATTAGGTGTACATTGTAAAATAATTTTAAATGGATAAATCATACTATATGTTGATGGTGACATGTTTAAAATTATTGGACTATACATTACTCTTACTATTATTTTACTATACGTGAATACTAAATTTTATCCTACTAATAATAATGTTAATTAATTGACTAGTTGTTAATAATAATAAAAAAAAAAAAGAGAAGAGAAGGGAACGAGAAAGAAACGTGAAAAGCTTAACGGAGAATATATTATTATTATCATTGTTACTTGACTTAGTCAAGTATTGTTTTTAATAATAATAATAATAATAAATAAATAAGTAAATAAATAAATAACGTAAAAGAAAAATATAGTGCTGAGCAGTTAGTTATAAATAATAATAATAATAATAATAATAATAATTGTTATTATAATTATCAGCAAAAAAAAGAAAAAAAAAGAAAAAGAAGGAACAGAACAAAGAGTGAAAGTATAGTTATTTCTCTACAAATTAAAAATGCCTACAAATTAGGAGGAGTAGTGGAAACATGAGTTTCGTTGATTAAGAGATAAGACTTTAATTCTCCCTATAAAAGAGTATTATCTTGACTCAGAGAAAGGAGATTTTTTTTACGTAAAAAAAGAGCACAGAGACGGAGAGAAATAAAATACGTCAGAAATTTATTTTTAAGAAGGAAAAGAAGGAATTCTCTTTCATTCAAGGAAGAAATACGAGCAAGATTGTGATTGACCGATCTTCACAGGTAAAACTATTTTGTAATTGCTGTAATTAAATTTTTCTTCATGTTCATACATTTTATTTATTAAAAAAAAATCATTTGTTCATCACCTTTATTAGGAGAAAAAATATATATAATTTAATAATAACAATAACAACCCCACCTTTCCTCTTCAACATAATTTTCATTATTGTCTCTAAAAAAAATTCTCCCAGGAACCTTAATGTGATTTTCATCATTATTTTGTTTTTCTTTTGTTTTTTCTTGTTTGTGTTTAATTTTTGGTTTATTTTGTTTCTGAGCCTTTTTGTTTTTTTGTATTGTCTGTTTCTGTTTTTTTACGTTTTTGTTGTTTAAACCGCCCTACATTTTTGCTGTGCTGTTATGAACTTTCACTTCTTTTTTACTTTTGGCACTTCAATTTTTTCTGGGTATGCTGTGTTTTCTTTTTTCTTTCTACACCACCCGATATATAAAAAACATAATCTTTGGGTCTGACTCTTCCTTCAGATTCAAGTTGGGTTTACTGAGTAGTCTTGTGCTAACTTAAGCCTAATTTTTTTTATTATTTTATTTATTTATTTATTACTATTATTATTATTATCGTTACTTTCAAAAAATTTATGAACTCACAATTCTTGACCTGACTGAGTTGCGAATGTTTCCTTCAGAGTCAAATTGTCGAGTTTGGGTTTACTGAGTAGTCTCATGCTAACTTAAACCCTGTATTTTCTTAATTAATCGTCTTGCTTCCTTCAGAGTCAAATTGTCGAGTTTGGGTTGTCGAGTTTGGGTTTACTGAGTAGTCTCATGCTAACTTAAACCCAAGTATTTTCTTAATTAATCGTCTTTAAGCCTTACTTCTTTTTTAAGAAAAAAAAATATATGTTTCTCTTAAAATCTGACTGAGTTCAGATTTTGGGTTCAGTGAGCAGTCAAGTGCTGACTTGAACCCCGCCCCTTTTCGAAATCAATCATTTCCAAAAAACCTTAAGAACTACGTGGCTTTGATTTGATTCCTCCCCAAGCCGAGGATACTAGGAGCGGGAACCAAACCCGTCGAGCCTAAATAAATAAATAAATCTTTAATAAATAAGTGTAAATTTTTTTTTGAGTGATATTAAATATTTTTTTAAAATTAACGAATTTGTGCACTACTTATCTGACGTCGTAGGGTGCTAACACCTTCCCTACACGTAATCGACTCCCGAACTTTTCAAAGACCTTTTTTTTAAGTTTTTCCGAGGTTTTCTTTAATAAATCTCGGTGGCAATTCCGTTGTTTAATTTATCGCCGTCTCCGCCGCGACCCTAGTTGCGACACTATACAATTTTAATAATATCTTTTAAGAAAATAATAATTTAAATGAAGATTGGAAAAGTTATAATAAAGCAATTTTCACATATAAAATTTAGACGACCGGACAACAACGACGTTGAATGGATAATCCGCCATCTTTGACTGATCAGCCTAACCTTAATTATTTTTCCAAAAACTCTATATTTTTAAAAAATTTCATTTTAATCCCGAAGATTTTGTCATCATCCACGAAAGTGTTAATATAATAATAAAAGTGCACTATAACTTAAGAAGAGAATTACAGTTTAAATCTCAAAAAAAAGTATTAGTTAAGTGAATAAATATGTTTATGTCTGATAAACTAAGTGTATTTAGAATCACTTTTTGAATGGTCAAATTAAACCATGATTTGAGAAGAATAATAATTGATTTGTGATGTTTGGGTAAATTTATTGTGATGTTTGGGTAAATTTTGAAAAAGTAAGTTGTGGTGCTAAGATAATTTTAAATAAGAAAAATAATTTAGAGTTGCTTTTACTTTTATCATAATTAATTATGCATCGTATAGTATTTTAGAATTGTAATAAAGAATATTCAAACAAATTTATCTCGATATATTTTATGATACCAGTTTCCTAAATAAAAATCACTTTATTTCATAATCAACTGACTTAAATATATTTTTTGGTTCTTAGAAATATAATGTCTTTTCATTTTAGTCCCTAGAAAAGTTTTATTATTGATTACATCCTTTTAAATCTAAAAAAATTTCCATGGACAAAAAACAAAAAACACTATATTTCTAGCAATGAAAAAAATATTTAAGCCTAATTTGCTTAACTTGGAATAAATAGTACAGAATCATTTTTTATCCAAATTAATTTTATCAGTATAGAACCAAACATACACAAAAACATTTTTATTAATTATTTTCTTGCAATGAAAATATATACTATTCCAAAGAGAAGGCACCACCAACCAAACTACTGGACTTGCTTCACCTAACCAGGTCATGATCAGGACAGGCAACAGCAGCCTCTGCTTTATAATATGTTCCTCCTTCCTTCTTCACTACTCACTACCATCAGAAACCATAAATTAAAGTAGCTACAAATCAACATCTTCTCATAATTAATTTTGTGTTGATTCTGTGATAATAATGGGTGTTGTTACTCAGGAATATGCTACCCCTGCTGCTGTTCCACCTGCTAGGCTTTTCAAAGCTATGGCTTTAGATTTCCATAACCTCTTCCCAACACTTGTGGAGATCATTCAAAGTATTGAATTCACCCAAGGAAGTGGTGGCCCCGGAACCATCAAGAAGCTCACCACTATTGAAGGTCCGTTTTTATATCCGCTTAATTACACTTTTGAATCTGTCAACAATTTTAGTCTCTTTACTTTTTTTAAACGCTCCCTAGTCCTTATAAAATATGAAATTAGTACTTCCATGACAAGGTGTAATTTTATAAACACTTTTTGAAAGATTCATTCAATTAGACTTATAACTAATTAACCAAATAATTATTTTGTACAAATTAATCAAGTTGATTATTATGGTTAAAAGGAATATATATGAAACTGATGATAAAATTTAATGGGTGCAGGTGGACAAACCAAGTATGTGTTACATAGAGTTGATGCAATTGATGAGGCAACATTTGTGTACAATTTCAGCATAATTGGGGGCACAGGTTTGGCTGACACATTAGAGAAGGTATCATTCCAGAGCAAATTAGAGGAAACCCCAAATGGAGGATCCCTTAGGAAGGTACATGTCCAATATTTCACCAAAGGAGATGCCACTCTTAGTGAGGAAGAGCTTAAAGCTGGTCAAGCCAAGGTTGAAGGGCTTGTGAAGATTGTTGAAGGTTACCTTTTGGCTAATCCTGATTACTGAATAATGTCTTTATAACTAATAAGATGTTTTGTTATGTTGTGGTGTAAATTAATAATCCAGTTCCTGGATCTCTAATGAGGCTTGCTTCTTTTGTGTCTTTCTAAATCTTTCTTTGACACTTGGGCTGGTAAATCGTGAATTTTAGCTTCTTATACTTTTGTCAGTCTTGTGCTTATGAGTATTACTTCACAACAAAAACAAAAAAAAAACAAAAAAAACAAAATAAAATTATGTACCATTATGTTATTTTATTTGCGGATAATTAGTGCCTTGCACATTGAGTATTAGGTTATTTATGTTGTGATTCTTCGGGTTTACCCGTGATTCACTCGGTTGGATGCTTCATTATATATTATATTATATGGATACAATAATATTTTATATTATTAATATTTAATATAATATTAAATTAAATAACTTACATTGTAGTATAAAAATATAAGATAATATATAGACATAAACGCGGTATATAACATGTAACTTTTTCTAAATTCATTTTTACATAGGGTTTGGATGTCTAAAGTAGTCTCTTAAATTAAATTATATTTTGATCTCTATAAATTCATTTATTTTGGGTTAATAAAATCTTTTTATTAAATTGTATAAAGTCAGAAATTTAAGTGTAATTTTTAATAAATTTCTTAAGAATCATACTAACTAACCTACACCTCACCCCATCTAATATCTCACCTTCAATTATAAAAGAAAAAGCACACGCTCTCTCTCTCCCACTAAAAGAAACACTCACGCATAGAAGAAGGAAAAATGGAGGAGGCCAGAGAGAAGGGGAAATGGAGAGTTAGGGTGGTCTTCCATGACTTTCATGGTGGCCTTATGGCGGCAGGATTCTATCGGTATAGTTAGAGAAATTATTCTACGCAATGCGTACTTTAATTCTATCGGTTCACAATTTTTCTTGTTTAAATTTAGTTTTTGGATTGAAACTCTAAAATTTAAGGTAACCACACCACCTTCTCAATTTTATATGTAGGTGTTGAGTTGAGGATGTGAAAATTGATTGTGTGAAGGAAGTAACCATAAACCCCTTGAGTTAATTTGAATTGATTGTGTGTTTGAATTGTAACCACAGTTTTTTTCTCTTAATTTGGATGTAAATGTTGGGTTAAGAAAGAGTAGCTTGTTTGTGTAAACGAGCTAACCATAAATCTTCTCTTGAATTTACTTTAAATGATTGTACGTGGAATTAGAGTTTGAATTGAATTGAAGTTATGAAACTTGAAGATTGTGATTGATGATGGATGATGTTGAATTAAATGATATTTGTGACTTGAATATGTCTAAATCTTGAAATTAATTGTTGAGTGAAATTCTTGATGTATTAGTAAAATTGATGTTATGAAATGTGAATTGGTGAATAGAAAATTATTCTATTTAAGAATTGATTTAGATATAAATTGTTGAATTTTTATCTTGGATTGTCTTGATTGGATGAGCTAGAAAATTGGTATGGTGATAGATATGTATGTATGCGGTTCCAATATTTAATTTCATAATTTTTGGGATTTTATACGATTTTTTTTAATAAACTATGTTCTTGCGAGAAAAACTGGTGAATTTGAATCCAAAAATGTAAACTACGCGAGTTTGTTACTCTTTGGTCACAGTGAATTTGAAGGTGAAACATTTTATTGTGATTTCTATGTTTGTTATAGACATTGTGAAATTTTCAGAATTTTTGAACTCAAGGTTAAATGTTTATAAATTTTTGAGTAGGCAAAAGTTTCTGGAGTAGCGAGGGAACTTTCAATATTCTGGAATATTTGAGCCATATGTGGGATTTATATCAAACTAAACTTAAAATGGATCATTTCTGAGTTGGTTTTGTAAAATTTGAATAAGATTTTATAAAAATTATTTATAGATAATGGTTTTGTTTTGCTGAAAAATTTTGTAGTTTTGAGAAAGTTATTTTCCCCAGTTTAAGTGCTTAATAAATCTTGAGAAAAATTAAGTGTGGTACCTTCAAATTTCTATTTCAACATATCTAAAACTTAACTCATTCCGGATATGTATTAATTTACTAGATTTTCTAGATTAAACACTGTCAAGTTCTAAATGAAATTATATCTAAGTGTATGACGTATGATGAGATTTAATTTATCATCAAGAATGTATTGAATTCAAGTGAGATTATGTGATATTGATTGAGGGAACATCCTTCCCAATTGTCCACTTGCTTTGTGAGCTAGTGAGAATGAGCGAACCATTGGTAAGACCTTGTGAGTTTCAGATAAGGATAGTTTCTAAGGCCATGTACCCCCCCTCCTTAATTGATAAAAGGGTGTCCCCTTGTCGTAAACAAGAGCGTGTATGGATAAGGATGGTACAAAATGGACTTCTCGGTTACGAAATAACGTTTCCATGATGCGTGAGTCAGGAGATGTCATGCAACATCTCTAATGCCTTTGAGAAAAAAGGTGTTACACTAAAGTATCGAATCGTGGTTATGGACCACATTGGCCAGTGAGTGTTACATTAGAGATACTGAGTCGTGGTTGCGGACCACATCGGCTAGTGAGTGATACATTAAAGACACCGAGCCGTGGTTGCGGACCACATTGGCCCGTCAATGTTACATTAAAGATACCGAGTTGTGGTTATGAGCCACTTTAGTTGATGAGTGTTATATTTAAGATGTGCATGATTGTGATGTTTGAATGTTGTCATTTGAACATCCTTAAATGAGAATGATACTTAAGGATTACCAAATTATAAATCTAAATTTGATTATGTGTATATGAATAAACGAATATGTATTCATATTTATGAATAGTCTCAGTGAATGGACAATTTAGTAGTATATATGTATACTTATATATCGAAACATGTATGATTGTATAAATGTATGTTTCACATTAGTGGTCGAGCACATTGTGAGTTTTTTAGTCTGGTGGTTATTGAGATATATTTTGCATATATCTCACGGTTGTGATGTTTTCAGGTATTGAAAGACTTGAAGACATAATTTAATGTGTTAAGATCTCCATAAAGTTCAACTAACCAGGGTCATCTAGCGGTAGTTATAATAAGGGTTTTTCTAACCTGTGTAATATTGCAAAGATAAGAATCCCAAAGTGGAAAGAATAGTAGATAATAAATGTATGTTTAAACATAACTCATTTAATTTTTGTGTTTTCCCACAAAAAACTTCTCATTTGAGAAGTTTAACTTGTACAATATTGCATAGGTTAGAAAACTCGTTATAATAATAATGTATTTTACTCGGATAATGTAAAGCTTTTTAAAATTTTCCTTATCTAAAAATTAGGTGTTACATAACATAGTTAGGGGTACCAAATTGGGTATAATCATTTTGTGAGAACCAAAAAATGGCTCAATCGACATTCGGCACATTAGGACTTGCCCAAATATATTCATGAAATGGGTTGGTTTGTGTCTTTAAAATCTAAGCCCAAATAAAACTAGATCTTTGTAATTCAACATATTTAACTTCAGGGTGCAGGGATTCACCCTATTCCACTTGAGAAAGGTATCACTTTTTTTCAGATAACAGTGTCCAAAATAGATAAAATTATAAAAATAAAAAACAAATTACTTTTTATTTATAAAGGACAACACGGTTCAAAAAGTATTATCTAAAAATAAATAGTACATTTTTTTAATGAAGTGATGTAAATTCCTGCACCTTTAACTTTAAAAGGACTTGTAAAGTTGCAAGGTTCTTTGAGGGTTTCCTCTTGGCAAATCCTTCTCACAATCCGTAGGACTAATGGTACAATATTTACAACGATCAATTGGCTTTGGCATAAAGCTTTTTTTTTTTTTTTTTGGAATCTTGCATAAAGCTTTCTTCTATGATTTTTTTTTTTGGACGACTTCTATGATTCTATCTTCTACTAGTAATTCGTTGTGAGTCTGGGCCTTGACCTTGTATAATACCAAATGACTAAATAACGGTTTTTTTTCTTTGAGTGTGTCTACATAATATTTTTGTAATGCTCCCTATCATACTATAGTATCATCATTCTTTTGTTTTTGCAACTTGGTTTGAGCTGTCCCTCTGAGCCCATAATGTTTTTAAAGCATTTTTTAAGTGTTGGATCCAAATTTCACCCCAACACCTTTAGTGTGCGATAAAAATTACTTTTTTAAAAAATAACATGTTTTTTATAACAATCCCGATTCGTATACAATTATTAGCATATACAACTCATTTATAACTCACCTCATATCAGTCAAATCAAACTTTTCATTTTACTTTTCAATTTTTTTACATTTAAAAAATAGTTAAACATATTAGTAAATGAGTTATATATGAATAGTGAGTGTATACATAACATTTTTCTTTTGGCAAAAAGAAAATAAATAAATAATTTGTTAAAAACTTAGTCCGATGGAAAGTCCAAGTGAACCTTTTTCTAAAGAAAGAGATTCATTGATGTTGTGGACTAAGATGTTAGTCCACCTCTTATCGGGCGTTGACCCTGACTCTAGGAGCATTGCCCCTTCATGTATGTAGAGACACGACAACTCTTGTAAGGTCATGACATCTATGTACCTTAGCCCAACATAGAAATATAACTGCATTAGCCCATTTGGTGTGCCTCACACCTACTAGATATAGGTACCTAGGGCACGAATTCATAGGCTCCGTTTGGTCCGGCTTATTTTTGGCTTATAAGCGACTTTTAAGTAAAAGCTGAAAATAAGAGCTTTAAAAAAAAAACTAAAATTGTTTGACAGTTTCACTATTTGATATTTTATAGGCTACTTATGAGTAAAAAGCTATTTGTTTGATAAAATATTTGTGTCAATTTTTTTAAGTTATTTATCATTAACGGTCACATATCTTTAATATAAAAAAATAAATTATTAATATAATTATTTTAAAATGAAAGTTACAATAAAAAATAATTTAAAATATTTGTGTCAATTTTTTTAAGTTATTTATCATTAACGGCCACATATCTTTAATATAAGAAAATAAATTATCAATATAATTATTTTAAAAATGAAAGTTACAATAAAAAATAATTTTTTGATAAAACTCAATTTTTTTAAAAAAAACTAAACACAATATAAATTTATCAAAATAATTATTTAAAATTAATTTTTTTAAAATATGTAAAATTTTTAAATAACAATTAAATTCATAAATATTAAAGTGAAATAAATAATCGATAAATGAGAAGAAAACTTTTTGAAGGTTTTAGTAAATTGTTATTTTTACAAGGAGAGAAAGAAAAGATACTGAAAATTTCAAGTGTTAATTAAAATATTTGAGTATTAATTACAATGGGCCGACAAAATAAGCCAACTTTTTGTCGAAAAGCTCATATTTCTAGCTTCTGGCTTAAAAGCCAGCTTTTTGCATTTTGTACACAGAAAAAAAGCCAACTTAAATTTAAGAGGTTTGTCACAAATCCTGTTTGGCCCAACTTTTACTTATAAAAAAAAGAGAAGCCAAAAAAAAGCTGAATCAAACACTACCTTAAATTTTAGAATCTCTAAAAGTATTTCACCTTTAGTCACACCAAATTACAGTAGCATAATCAACCTTGAAGAATCAATAACCACCTCCATTACATATTCATATCCTATTATGATTGTGGACCTAGTCCACATCTATTTGGCTTATTTGAAATTTTTGGTGAGGCTCATATTTTTTGTAATGTGTTGTCTTTGTAGTATATTCCTTACGAATTTAAATATAAAAAAAAATCTTATACCTTTTTATTTAAAATATAAGTAACTTTTAATTATTTATTTCGTTTAATATTATTGTTTCTATTGTGTTATTCATTTATTGATAGTTTACTTTTAACCAAAAAAATAAATGTTATTTTACAATAAATAACATGAAAAATATTTTTTTTTGAAGAAAGAGCCAATAAAAAATATTTTAATAATTAGAGTTCATCTTTAAAATAAGGTGGATTTTAGCATACATAATTTCAAAAGTTGTGTACCATACACAAGTAAAAAAAATGGGTCTTGAGCAATTCTATATTAATTGTATCACTTTATATATTCTTTGTTTATTTTTATTTGTTATTTTTTAAGTTTTTTTCAATCAATTATAACATGTTAAAATTTTTCTATAAAAATTATCAAATTGATTATAGTGGATTAAAAAAAAATTAAAAATAAATATACAAGTATACAATAAACATAATTTATTATTATATAATCTATTATTATATTGAATATTTTTTATTTGTTTATGTGTATTTTTCCGCTTATGAGTCCGGAGGGAGTAGTTCAAATGGGCAAGGATACAAAACTTATAAGAGTAATATTCTTGTAGAGAGCAAAACTATATGAATAATAAACCAATAATGGTAATAATGATGATAATAGAATTAGCTAACAAAATAAGTAAAAAAGAAAAAAAACTCAGGTTAAGTTAACTATTTGATATCCAAATCTGTTACAATATATAATTTTTTATTTTTTAATTCTTACATGTTTAGTCTTTATATGCCTCTCTTTTCTATTTTATTCTTTATACAATAAAAATATTTATTTTAATTTGTACACGTGTCTTTGTTTTTGTCATTATCGTTATATTTTCGTTGCCGGAGAAATTGTCCTGGTTAGATTAGCTTTTAATTTTTGTCAACGTATATTGAGGTGACCAGATGATTATTTCTCTTTGTTGCCGCTCACTATTGAACACCGAATTCGTAGAAAAAAAATACAACTCAACGGCATTACATGTGTCAATATGTTATTGACTATAATCACATTATGTTTAAGGGACCAATTGCATTAAACGCTAAATGTAATAGACTGATCTATCTATAAAAAATACATGTAGGGACTAGAAGGAATATTCTTTATTATATATGAACTAAAACAAAATATAAAGATGCATATAGAGACCAAATTGTTAGTTATACTGAAAATGATGAGTCTATTGCTACTTTTTTTTTTTTTTTTTTGTCTATTGTCACTCTTTTTTATTTTTTTTAATTTTAAAATATATATTTTAACCAATGAAATAAACAAAATCAAATTTTATATATTGTTAAAATGCTAAAAAAAAGTGATAATAGACAAAAAGGAATGACAATAGACATATCCCACTGAAAATATGTTATAGGATAATAAAAAAAATACATGTGTATTTTTTATAGAGACCAAAACAAAAATGATAACATATATAAGGAAAAAGGAAAGGGATGATATTATCACTCCCAAAATTTTTTGCACTCCTTTTAAAATATTTTAATAATTATTATATAACAATATATTATTTTGATTGATTAAAAATATATAATAAATTTAATAATCATTAAAAGAAGTGACAATAGACTCAAGGAAGTGATTAAGCCTGGCAATTTATCTTTAGATGCGGGGATCCCCACGAGGATAGCCCCGTACGGGGCCCTAAAGATGGAGATTTTTTCTCCTTAGAGACGGGGACGGGAATAAAGTTCCCCTCGTAATAGGTATGGGGACGGAGACTGGAATTGCACTCCTCGCTCCGCTGGTCCCAAATTCCCACTTTAATTTATTATTACTTCTGCTCTTAGTTTCTGCCTGTGCATTATCAATCATTCTTACATGTTCTTGCTTGTCGTGTTCATTCTTGTTCGTACGTTGTTTGTTCTTGCTTTTACATTGATTCCTTCTTTCACTACTTTTGATTTAGATTTTTATACTATTTAAATATTTTTTTTATTTTTTCTAATATTTGCATATATCTTAATATCCCCATAATCTCATGAAAAATCGAGAAATGAAGATGGGAAGAAAAATATTCCCATCATAAAGAATAAGGATGAGAATTAGAAAGAAATCTGAGGAGCGGGAACGAGAAACGAGGAAGTACTCCCCAATCCGCTCCGCCCCATTGTCACCGGTAAAAAGTGATAATATCCCACCTAAAAGAAAAAAGTTAATTGTTTAAAAATATAATAATAATTAAGCAGAACATGCCAAGGAGTCAAAAATCTATTGGATTGGTTGACTTATAATTTTTTTTTTATTTTTTAAATCATGTCGGTTGATAGACTCATTCGTCAGTGTCTCGAGTTGATCTAGTATTCAAATTAAATTATATTTTAGATTTTGTACTTATATGAATCACAATATTTTTTTTATTTACTTCTTATTAGATATGAAACACAATCTGATATTGTGAAAACATTCATAACAAAAGGACCCCAAACGAAGTAAAAAAAAAATTGGGAAACTACAGATGGTTGGGGGACTCAAATCGCTAAAAAAATGCATACCTTTAAGTTTTTTTTTGGTTTTCTTTAACGTTGATAATATGTGTGATTGACTAATTAATTAATATAAATAATAAAAGATCTAATAATTTTTTAATGATATACATAAAAAATGTTAGTTAAAAGTTGAAAAAAAGTTGACTTCAATTGGGTATACGTTCTTTGCAGTCCGGATAAGGTAAGAGACTAGTTCAATAATCAATACAGGTAGGACTTAATCAGATCAGAGTTATTATTAGAAAAATGTTTGGTACTCCTCGTATCTTCGATTATAAACAATTTTTTTTGAGAATTTTATGTTATTAATTAAAAGTGAATTTTATTATTTTTATTGTGTTTAATGAAAAATATTTAAAATAGCTTTAATAATTAATTTATTTGTTATTTGTAATAAATATATTTCTTTTTATAATAAATTTGATTGAAGATAATTTTTTTGGTAACAAGAGAAAAAAATAAAAGAAACAAGAAAAAAACTACTGCACTGAAGTCATTATGAAATAAGGGAATTAAAGATGACAATATTAAATGAAACGATGTTAATCAACATTTTTTATAAATATAAAATTAATTATTTTATTTATAATAAAAAACAGAAAGAGTATATACTAAGGATTTTAAAATATATTAATAAGGTTAAAATACACATTTGGTTCTTTATGTTTGTCGAGATCCTATTTTGGTCCTTTATTTTTATTTTGTCTCAATTTGTTCTTTTATGTTTATTTTTTACCAACGTTAGACTCTTCTTTGAATTCGTTAGTCTAGTTAACCGAAGTGCATACTTGGCACCTATATGGCATTAACGGCGTTAGTTGTCATTCCTTTCCAAACTAAAACGACACCGTATTAAACTTTTTTCGTAAGCGTATACGGTTCTGTTAACTTAGACTAACAGAGATACGCTTAAGAAAAAATTTCAATACGGTATCGTTTTAGTCTAAAAAGAGATGACAACTAACGCCGTTAATATCATGTAGGTTCTAGCTATGCAATTCGGTTAACATAAACTAACGGATTTAATGAAAAATAATGTTGGTCGAAAAAACAAACATAAAAGACTAAATTAAAAAAAAATAAACCTAAAAAATCGAAATAGAATTTCGACAAAACATAAACAATCAAATTAATATTTTAACCTAAATGGTAGTGATACACATAAAAATACTCCAATTATAGGAGTAATGAATGAATGAATGTGAAAGCAATTAGTGAGTGGGAAGAAGAAAGGGATAAGCTCTCGTTGCCAATTTTGAAACTTTGGTTGCCGTCCTTCAAATTAAACCGTCCTTCATCCATCGCCCTCAACTTCTTATTTCTTATGTAACAACACATCATGTTGAAAATTTTAAATGGAGTATATACTACATCAAACGTCTTTTTTAAGTTTTGGTGTATTTAACTTACGTTAGGAAAATAAATTAAAAGCTTTTAATATTTAGCGTGTAATTAGATTAAAGTTGAGAGATTATAATTATGTATAAATTAAAAATATTTAGAAAAATAACTAATTGAACTATGTTAAATAACTAAAAAATGATATATAATATTACTAGTAGAATAATTTGTGATTTTTAAAAATTAATAAAGGTGATCTTAAAAATAAATTATTGGTACTAGCTTTTAAAAGCCATAAACTATCTTAAATAGTTTTCTTAAAATTAATTATAAAAATTAAAATCTCATAGTGAAAAACTTTAATCTTATAATTACTAAATATTTCTATAATAAATCTTTGAAAAGCTATAATCTTCCAATAAAATCATAATCTTTTTGTTATCAAATATACCTTAATAAGAGCTTGTTTGAATAAAACTACTATTTGTTCAAAAATACTTTTATTTTTGTAGTAAATAGTGATTTCATATCATAATGAATATCTGATATGAGTAAAATAAATTTTACTTATCTAAAAATATTTTTTGTTATAATAAAAATATAAACAAACATGCTCTAACTTTTTTGAGGGAAGAAATTACTACTATTAGAATAATTTTATTTCTTCTAACAAAGTTTTATTCTATAAAAGTGAGAATTCCAATTTATATTAATAAATATATTTAAAAGATATAATTATTTATTAATTGTATTAGACTTTGTAGATAATATATCGAACTTCTCTCTTTTTATATATATGTATATTTCAAACATGTTTTTGAATATAATACAGTTAATGCGAATCAATTGGATGAAATATTTTGTACCAAAAAAATTGGGTGAAATGATATATTTATATTTTAAATTTATAATTATTAAAAATAGGTTTTTTAACTAAACAAATTTAAAAATTAAATTTAAAATTATTTTATTAAAAAACAAAGTATTTATTATAGTAAAAACCTTAAATTTATTAAATATTTTTTTATTTTTAATTTCATAACATGTATAAAGTTATACAGGTTAAAAAAATTCTTAAAACTATTAGTAGATCTAATCAATTGTTTTCAAAACAATTAGTAACAAATGATTTAGGTCTCTTTTGAAGTGATCATTAGATATATAATTAAATAGAAAAAGGTAAGAATATGTGTGTTTATTTTATTTGAAATTAAAATATGTAATAAACATTTTTTTATTTCTTCGTCAGAAAAAAAACATTTTTTTTTATATCGTACAGTACTTTATAGTTTACTCATTTATTTATTTTTATTTCCTACTTTTTTTTTCAATCACCAAGATTATAGTCTAAAATAAGCCAAATAAAATGCGTGATTTCAGGAATGAACATGGACATCTAATTAAATGCCACGATTTCATTGTCATTATTATTATTATTTTGAAAAGAATTTCATTGTCATTATTAAATATGCAAGTTTATTGTCAATACATGAGCAGTTTAATATATTACCGGATGACTAAGACAAAATTCGATAAATTAAAATAGACTAAAATAAGTACAGTACTGATGGGATATACACTCGTGATGACTCGTCTATGCATGTATTTTATTGAAACGAAAAATTAAAATGTAAATCAAAATAAACCTTTGCTAGTAGAAATTTTTATTATGTCTATAAAACTCAAACCTAAAAAATTATTTTTAAAGAGAATCAAGTATATGTTACTTGAACAAACGATTCATTAATAGATATTTGTTGCTAATTAATTGCAAGAAATGTTGCATGTATTTAAGTTTAAGTTTAATATTTGGCGTCACTTCATGTGAACTTTTATATATATGAATCATCATAATCAAATGATCGATATTAGGCATTAAATTAATTTTTTTTAATAAGTCAAACAGGTTTCTATGTTTATGGGCTCTGAATGCATAAGTTAAAATGTTTATGTATCTCACAGTTCAAATGAAATTCATCATTTCAGAGTCATCATTTTTTACATTGACGAGAAATATTTAATTTGCAATATCGTAGTTTAGATTCATGTGCCCCGATTGATCCATGGTCCACGACCTAGTTGGCGTCTGAGAGTGAAGGGTAACAATTATAAGAAATTCTATATAGCAATCAAATAAATTGGTCACTAAACTTGTTTATACGGTCACTAAATAATAAACAACTAAATTAACAACTGAATTAACGATCAAAATGATTAGTGACTTGTTATTAACAACCAAAAGTCTTACTTATTTATTCGCTGAATCAATCTGAACTATCCAAAACTCCGCATTGGTTAAGACCGATATGAGGTCCAAGCAAATTACCACTTCAAGCCTCCTTCAGTCAAGGCTTCAAGGCTTGCGGGGCTGGTGGACTAACCAAGACCTCGCCTCAGCCAAGACCGACCTGAGGTCCAAGTAGATCATCACCTCAAGCCTCCTTCAGCCAAAGCTTCAAGGTTTGCGGGGCTAGTAGACTATCCAAAAACCCGCCTTGGCCAAGACCGACCTGAGGTCCAAGAAGATCACCACTCCAAGCCTCATTCAGCCAAGGCTTCAAGGCTTGCGGGGCTGGTGGACTATCCAAAACCCCACCTCGGTCAAGACCGACCTCGAAACTACTTACCACAAATTGATCGTCGACTCAGCATCTAGGCAGAATCAAGGGAGACAATAATCAAGAATCAAGCAATCAGGATCCAATCAAGGATGCCATAATCAAAGATCAAGATATCAGGAGATACTTTCTTAACTTAGAATGAACCTAGGTACTAGGAGGTTCAGACCTACATTGTATAAAAGGTCAGGAGGCACTCATTTGTAATCATGCTCACAATAAAAGACCACAGTCCTTATTAGGATTCAAGTACTGGAACACCTCCGCCGTCAGGACCCGGGAGCTGAGTGAACACAATCTTTTCTAATATTGGTTAAACTTCTTTGTTCCCTTGCTTTTTGGCCTAGGGGATGCGTTTTATTATTTTGATCTTGCCATCCTCAGATTTTCTTTAAGTCGGATGCGTTTTATTATTTTGAGCCGAAGAGACTCTAACCCAAGTTACATGATATCTAAATTTTTAGATTTTTTATAGTTCTTCAATTAGTCAGGTACAAAAATAGGGTAAATTTAAATTTTTGTTAGTATCTAATGTTAAGAAAACACCACTCTAGCTAAGCCACAAGTGGATTATTGTTACACCTAAATCTTGATCAGTGTCAAAGCCTCATAGGATCAATGTTCAACTTTAATTTCTTATCCAAATTCATCATCACCTTTTGTGCGTTTCCCCGCTTTCTGCACTTTTATTTGTGATGAACCACGTCGTGAGAGGTAACCACTAACTAAACTATAATAATAAAGAGAAACACAAAATTGCACACTAAGAACCAAAATTGTACTAATTAAATTATTTGAACACTTGGCTGAGACTACTATTGATGAAATGTCATGTGAGTTCAGGATGGAGTGTAGTAAAAGGAATTGTACACATGTCATTATTGTAGACATATACATGCACATACATACATTAATTTATTTGAAAAATATCCGTCTACTTAATTTGACTAATTCCTAACTACTAGTTCCTAGTCTTCTTTTTCCCTAACCCATTAAAGATTGTCCAAATGCATCACCGAAAAGATTGACCCCATCATAATAAATTAACTTCACGATAAGCTAGTACAACCAAAGTGAACTTCCTCATCAATGTGAAATAAAGAAGTAGCATTTTTAATTTTTCATAAAAAAAATAAAAGAGTGGCATTTAATTAATTTATTTAAATTCTGGGTGAGTGTTGCTAATTCCAGTGTCTATAAATAGCATATCTCCCAGAGGCATACATCGCATCACAAACTCATATATCTTCTTGTTCTGCTTCTAATTGTGTGAATTTGATCTTGGTTATTAATTAATTAAAATAATTAAATAAACATGGGTGTTTTTGCTTTCGAAGATGAGCACCAATCTACAGTGGCTCCAGCAAAACTGTACAAGGCACTAGCAAAAGATGCCGACAATATCATCCCAAAGGTCATTGAACAAATCCAGACCATTGAAATCGTTGAAGGAGATGGACACGCTCCTGGCTCCGTTAAAAAACTAACTGCGGTTGAAGGTAAAAATTCCACACCGTTTAATCTCTTCCTATTTTTTTTTCTTAGTTTAGATATCTGATAAAAGATTAATTTATTTAGTATAGTGATACTTTTCATCTCAATTATAATATCCATCGAAAGCTATAATCAGGATTCTCACTAATAAATTTTCAAAAATATCCCTTCATACCCTTTTCCCAATATCATTCTCTCTACACCTTTTTATAAACACTAAAAACAAAAGAAAAAACTTTTTTTATTACAAGATCCTAAACAATTATAAATATTTATTGAAATTCTCTATTTTATCCTTATCAATAGCAGCTAAATTATTTTAAAGTGGTATAATAATAAATAAGTAGATAAATTTGACCCCTTTTTTTTATAAAAAAAAAAAAACAACGCATCAACTCATCGTTAATTACCACCTTTTTTTTAAAGAAAAAAATTGTGTGATTGTGTTTTTGGGTGCTTACAGTAAAATGAATGGACAGAGTAATCAATAAATTTTATTTTTTTTATAACCACGGGAAACTCGCTCTTAAGATGAGACTGATTTCATTTGTGCTACGTGATTGGTGCTGGCTCTCGAAAATTTGGCATCGACGGGATTCAAACACGGGTTTTACCGTTGTGGATTGCTCTCATATAATTTAATATTTTTTTTGGTAAACTCATATAATTTAATATGAATAATAAGTTTTAACAATAATTTTTTTTCATTAGATGAGGTCAAATTTATTTTCATAATTAATTTGCAGTAAAAGTAATAAATTGTTAATTAATAATTGAGATACTTTTTAGTATTATGAGATCAACTGACTTATTTTTTTTTTAATAATTTTTTATGAATACTAAAATATATGAATTTAACGATCATATTAATAAATTTAATATGCATGACCCATATAAAATAAATCAAGTTGGTTTTACCCATTTAATATTATTTTTAATAATTAATAATTGAGTTTTTAGTTGTAATTAAAAAATGCAGGTGGTAAAACAAGCTACGTGCTACACAAAGTGGAAGCAGTGGATGAGGCAAAGTTGGGGTACGATTACAGTTTAGTGGGAGGAACTGGTTTGGATGAGAGTTTAGAGAAAGTGACTTTTGAGACTAAAGTCATCGAAGGCCCAAATGGTGGGTCCATTGGAAAAGTCAACGTCAAATACTACACCAAAGGCGACGCCGTTTTATCCGACGCCGTTCGTGAGGAAACTAAGGCCAAGGGAACTGGGCTTTTTAAGGCCATTGAAGGTTACGTTTTGGCCCACCCCGAACAATACTAAACAAACAAAAATTACAAAGCTTGAAGTGCTTGCTTTTTTCTTCTTTTTGATTTCGAGCAAATAATTAAGGTTATCTCTATGGGTGTGTATTTTAACTTTTGAACCTGTGTTGCTACACTATGGGTGCATTTGAACAAGTTATGTGTGTTGCTGTTGATGTCTTTTTCACCATATATGTATTCTATCTGCAATAAATAATGCAAACTTATAAACAATTGCCTTGCACTGCACTTGTCGTTTAATTTCGGGTCAACCACGTTATCACTTTCTCCCTCTCTTACTTACTAATGGACTACTACTTACTTATAACACTTTAATTTCAAGATATTTTGAGTCATAGCTTAATATAATTTCCTTTTAAATTTCTACCGTGAAATATACGGATTTATTATACAATCATAAAAGAGAATGGAGATAAATTTAATAGATTATTATAATTAATACATATTTTTAATAGGATAGAAAAACTTATTTGTTTAAATATGGGTAATTTAGTAAATTTAAGTGAGTATTCCATTTGTTTTATAATATAAGCTTTAACTATTAAAAAATTTTGTCCTATGATATAGTAGCTTTTACAAACAAAATTAGAAGTATTTATTATTATTTTTTTATCTTTTAAAGTCATCTCACCAATAGGAAACAATTGATTTTAAATTTAATTGGTGTAACATCTCAATAGTATAATTAATACTTCTAATTCTAAGAATTTAACAACTTTTCTTAAATTGTGTGAAATGTTAGTTCAATCTTACTCCCTCCGTCTCATAATATAAGTCCCAACTAATATTTCACACAGTTTAAGAAAAGTGGTTAAATTATTGAAATTAGAAGTATTAAGTAGACTATTTAGATGTTACACCAATTAAATTTAAACACAATTTTTTTCTATTGATTAAATGACTTTGAAAGTTAAAAAATCACAATAAATGCTTCTTATTTTATGTGTAGGTACTTATATTATGAGACAAGACATTTTGGTAGTTGGGGCTTATATTATGAGCCGGAGGGAGTATATTATAGGAGAGAGTATAATATAACAATAGCAACCTAGCCTACACATATTGTTTGCCATCTTGCTCAATAAAATATTTTCTCCGCTCCTAAATATAAGTCAATTCTAGCTGAATCACCGGAAGTAAGGAATAGAAGTTAACTCATTAAATTGATAGAAAAACAAGGATTTTTCCAAATACACCCCTAAATAAATGTGTTAATAAATATTTAAATTCAATTAATAACTCTTTATCTCTCTTATTCTACTATCTTACTCTCTCTATTATTAATTGAATCTTTGAAAATTGTAGAAAGGGTAGAAGTGAAAATTATTTCTAATGAGTTAGTTGATGACCTATATTTAAGACCAAAGAATTTACCTTCTAGCAAGTAACTTATATTGAGGACTGGAGAGAGTAATTACTCCATCCGTTCTGTTCTGAAATATTAGTCACATTTGTCAAAAATATTTGTTTCAAAATATTTGTTTCAAAATATTTGTCACTTTACAATACCAAAATAACATTTATTGCTATTTTTTCAAATTTATCCCTCTTTAATCCATTTCTACTCATTAATAAGAAATAATATTATTAGTAGTTTCAATTTTCAAGAGAATGGTAAAACTGTCTTATTAACGTTAACTTTTCTAGATTTTAGAATAATCAATGTTTTTCAGATTAATATTTCAGAATGGAAGGAATAATTTATTAAAGGAAGAAAAGTGTGTTAATTTTTAATTATTATTCTTTTAGTCCCTTAAGTTTGGGCTATGTGCGTGCCACTTTGTTGGTCTTTAAATACTTTTTATTATAATCTTAGTCCTCTAATTTCTTTTAATGCGATAATTTTGTCCCTCTATTCTATTCAAATTATGACGGAAATGAATTATGTATACATCTTTTTCTAACTTAAAAATGATGATTTTGTGAAGGTCAATGCATATTCGAATGGTTAGCTAGGTATGATTTTAACACGAATAAATTGATAATGGTTCAAGAGAATTTATGATTACATTTTTGAGATTGAATTACGAAAAAAAAAGTCTTCCTATCCAGAGACAAATTACTTTTGAGAGTAATTAAACAAAAAGAGGTGGTACACTCAATAAATTTCTAGTAACAAGGGTCAGTGAAAAAGACTAATCGCATGTGCTTTTTATAATGTAATATATTATCCTTACCATATGGTCTAGAAATTTATTGGGTGTGCTATTTGACCTTTTATAACCCTTGAAGTGGTTTAAGGGAATCTATAACTGTATCTCTGAGATCATAGGTTGATGTAGAGAAGATCCTAAAGAAATAATAAGACTTTGTTTAGCCTAATTTTTTCTGGCTTAAAAGTTTTTCCCAAAATTGTAAATAATAGTCTTAAAAAAAGTTGAAAGTTGTTAGTTGACAATTTCATTATTTTTTTTAATTTATAAATTGTTTATAAGTAAAAAATTATTTTTTTAATATAGTATTTTACGTAAATGTGTAACAAGAAATAAATAGTTTTTTTTTTTTTACTTAAAAGTTATTTGTTAGATTTTTTCTTCTTCATATTGGATACATTATCTATCAAATAGTTAACATAAAATTTATTATAATTATATTTAGAAATTTATAATATATATATATATTATTTTAAAAAATATTATTATATTTATATTTATAAAATGGATAATATATATATATTAATATTAAATATGAGAGTCTATTAGGTTAAAGGCACGTGACTAGCCTTTTTAGTTAAATATTTTAAAAGGCCTAAACTTAATTTTTTTATTAAACAAATCAGGTCAGATTAAACTTTAAATAAGTCAGGCCATAAGTTCCTATTAGGTCGGTTGGCTCTTTTTCATTTCTACGTGGAACTTTATCATTTGAGATTTTACTACTTCTAATTACTTTTAAAGAAACAACACTATATTTTCCTACTAAATTCTTTCACAAATCCTTCTATCTACCTAATTTTGATAATTGTCATTTATTATTTTGAAAAGTAAATGCTTAGTGAAAGATAGATGACAATGATCAAAATTAAGTAAGTAAGAAGATTTATAGAAAGAGTGGGCTGACGTGGAATGGGGTGCTTAGCAAAATTGCTTAAATTAGCATCTGGTTCTTATAGAAAGAGTGAGCTCAATTTGTATTAAAAATAAAAAAAATAAATATGAGATAGTTAATTTGTGGGTACATGTGAACCCATCTAAAGTGCTTATTTAAGAATTTGTATTGAAGCTTTCGATACTTAAATTGATAAAGTGATGTGTACATATGAGACCCAACAAAATATAATAAATTAATTCATAAGAACCTAGTTAAGCATCTCTCCATTAGAGATTTTGAGAGGACCTAAGAGAATTTAGTTGGAAGATTTATTATTTCTCTTATTTTTATTTTATGTTTTATCTAAAAATAAAAATATTGGAACAAAATAAAATGTTGACATATTCTAAGTGGTGCGCATGTTCCAAATTCCAATTCAATTTAATTATTACATTAAAAACTATTGGCATGACTTTGATTCATGCTGCACGTTATCCGGTCCGGCCTTAGAATTTCGCAGGGGTAGTACTAATTAAATCAAACAGACTTTGAATTAGCAAAGAAAAAAAATCAGCTAATGAATAATTAAAATGTTAAATTGATCCAATCCAATATAATTTAAAAGTATATTAAACAACATTACCAAAAAAAAGTTCTATAATACTTAACCAACCGAATTGCGCCACTACTCACCATAATATTACACATAATATAAATGAAACATACAGTAGTATATAGTAATTAATGGTTTTAGCCTACACCGTATGTAATTGTTCCTTGAATAATTCAAAATTGAAGTACCTCACAGAAAAATATATAAAATAAAAATACCTCACAGAGAAAAAAATAATTAAATTAAAGAGATAAATTTTAAATAATATGTTCCAAGAAAATATCGTAATTGAGAGATCATATAGACCATCTAGAAATCTTTATTTCACACGGTACTATGTCATGCTCTCTCGTAAGAGTGATTATGGATCGGGTGAATTTAATGATCTTGACAAATTCAAATAAAACCAATTAAAATTTTGAATTAGATCGATTTAACAAATTATATTAGATTTTAAAATGTAAAATTCAACTTAAATGAATCAAATACCAGATTAATTATTATCAAATTCGAACAATCCGATCATAAACCTTTTCACTACTTTCTATGTCACTTTTATTTTTATTATATCTAAAATCTTTTATATATTTCATTATTTTTCTATTATAATTTTATAAATTTATTTTGAAAATTCTTTCATTTTTATACTTTATCTATTTATATTTTGATTTTTAATAGAAGTTTATATATAAAAATTTTAAAAGTAAATAAAAGTTTACATGACCATCAACCGATCCAATCCAATCCAAGTCGAGTTTATTTATATTAGATCGAATTGAATTTGGCATAAAATTTACACAATCTGACTCACTACATCTTAAACTCAATTATTCAATAGCTACGGAATTTAATTTCCAATTATATTATTTTTCTATAAAAAAAAAATCTCATTTAATCAGATTAAATAATTTTTTTTTTCTTAATGTAATCCTATTCAACCCACGATTTTGTGGTGTAAGCTACAATATTTATTTGGCACTGAAAATTTCAGTTTATGTCTATACCAAATATATATATATAGTTGAGAGATCAAATGATACCGGTGTAAGTTACATCGATTAATAATTATTTGTCAAAGATTTTTTTCACGAGACTCACCACTGTTAGTGTAACTTACACCGGTATCATTTGATCCCTCTCCTCTATATATATATATATATATTTTACCTGATTCGTGCACGTAACTGTTTTTCCCCGAAACAATGGATAATCGGAATCAACGGTCAACAAACAAATAAGTGTTTTTATTTTAAAAAATGTATACATCTGCTTGCATATAAACAAATACATATGCTCCAATCATATAATATAGTTGGTAATAATATAGTTGGTAAGCGCATGAGGACATATATATATGAGTATAGGTTCAATCCTCAATTGTATTACTTTTATATAAAAAAAATATACAAATACATATACTATATACTATATCATGAAAAAAAAAAGCTTTTGTACATAAGCCAAAAGATTATACAAATACATATACTATATGTTGGTTGTAATGGATCTTTGAAGAATATAAGGAAAAATAATAAAAAGAAGAATTAGGAAAGTGTGCATAATGTTTCCAAGGCGTGTTCTTTAGCATTTTTCTTTAGGCTTAATTCGCCCCATCAATTGAATCTCTTGGATGCAAAATGGGTTACTTGGCGAATCTCCTGCAGGATATAATGAAGATTCCTTGAGTATGTCTTGCACTTCCAAAACTCAAGCCGTGACAACAATGTTTTTACAAAGCGATAGTTTACTTATATCTCTTGTGCACTAAAAAATATAAGCAAATGAATTTATGATGCTTTAGAAATAGAAAAGACTTAAGAGAGATTGATTTTTATTGTGTGTTTCTGACCATGCAGAGGACTCTATTTATATAGAGACTTGTATCCATTCATTAAAGAGTCACACCTTTTTAATTTGTGAAAATTAAATAAGCAACCCTTGGTTGATACCTTTTCATTCAAATTAAATTAACACAATTTAAGTGAAACAATATAATTGTTACACCTTTTCATAAATGATATAAAACAATCTTTTATTTTGAAATAAAACAAGACTCTTTAATTCAAATGAACCAACACAACCTTTCATGTTTTGAAAATCCTCTCACACTATATACTATATCATGAAAAAATAAGTTTTTGTACGTAAGTAACATTGAGGTTTGAATTTAGAATCATACGACTATGGAAAATGTTTTTCTTACACCAATTTTTCTTATACTTATCTTACATCCTTATTAAAATAATAATATCTACATTAAAATAAAAAGAAAAAAGAAAATGAAATTGGGGAAAAGAGTAATGTATTCATTAAAATATTAAGGATGTAAAAAAGTGTAAGAGAAAAGGGTGTCAAAAAATCATCACTCTACGACTATTATTTAAACTAGGGTAAATTATATTGATATCCCATGAACTTTTGAAGTATTACACTGTCTCTCTGCATATTTCCAAACATAACAAAGACCTTCCCTAAAGTTTGTTTATGTTACACTAACATTCCTTCACGTAAATAGACAGTTAAATTTTTAACAAATATGTGATTTACACATGGCCTCATAATTATGAAAAGACAATTTTACCCTTAATTGAGAAAATTACACTAAATCAAACAAGTATTCAGATTTTGACTTCAAAAAAATAAGCAATTGAGGCTTAAAAATAAAAAAAATATTTAATTAGTAAAGCTTACCTAACATGTCAAAAGAGCAGTTAGAAAATGCCTCTTGGATAAGGTGAAGATGAAGTGGTCCAAATTAAAAATCTTAAGTGGATGAAGAAAATCGAAGAAGGGTTTGGAAAGGTCACAGGGTTGAGGAAGTGTTTTGAAGGTCGTAGGGTTGAAAAAGGGCCGCGAGGTCGCAAGCTTCAAAAACAGTGGCGAGATCGCTCCTTGAAGAACAGAGGCAAGGTTGAAGAGGTCACAAGTTGAAGAAGGGGCACAAGGATGCAAGGGTTTTACCAGGCTGAGAAGGTTCAAGATGAGGTGGAGAGTTGTTCTCTTTTTTAATAAAGGATAAAATCGTCAATTTATAAACAAGACTTACAAAGTTAACACCGTTATCATTTAAGGGAGGACTGTGCAGTTTTGAAAATATGTAGGGAAGGTCTGTGTTATGTTTGGAAACATACAGGGAGACAGTGTAATATTCCAAAAGTTCAAAGGAAGTAGGTGTAATTTACCTTTTATACCGTCACTGATTTAACTTTATTAAGAAAATTTGTACTTATTTAGATAATTCTTTCCCTTAAAAAAAATTAAAAAATATTCAATTATTAGCTGAGAAAACTCTTAGTGCACATATACCAAACCAACAAAAAAAAAAAACCCTATCATTATTCTAATCCTGTTGACTGAAATTAAACCGTTATAAATTTATAACGATATCATGAAATAAACTGTAGACACCAATATCTTGTAAGAACTTTGATTCTTTGATAAATAAAGCATCTAACTAATTTCTTATATAAACTATATACACCGTTATTAATCGAGAAGCATCTATCTAATTTCTTTTATAAATTAAAGTCGTCTCTTTGGACTTGACTGCTTCATTAATCAATTTAAAATCAAGGAAGGATTAAAGGAAATCTTAAAAAGCATTAAACAACTCGCAATATGTTAGCTATAAATAGCCATATCCACAAGCTGTGAACTCACACTCACACAGAGCAAAGCAATTTTACTTGCTATATATCGTTTATCTATCTCTTCTTCATCATCTCATAATATTTTTAAGTTTTTGCATTAATTAAATACTAATTAATAATGGGTGTAGTGATCACTGAAAGCGAGCTAGTTTCTCCTGTGGCTCCTTCAAGATTATACAAAGCTATGGTGTTTGATGCTGCCAATGTATGGCCAAAAGCTGTACCAGATTTCATTAAGAGTGTTGAAATTGAAGGAGATGGAGGCCCAGGATCCATTAAGAAACTCAATCTTGCTCAAGGTAATTTAATTTCAAAGAGTAAATCTTTAAATTACTCGAGTCAAGACATTTTATTCCTTAATATCATCATTAGTTTCGAATTTGTTAAACAACATTCATTTTAGTAGTTCATTTGAATAATAAACGATATTTAAAAAAGAGCTTTATTTTAATTTATATACACGTCAATATTTACATTTTAGTCGTTTATGATTTAATTATTATTGATTGTAGGATACGTGAAGCACAAGGTAGATGTGGTTGACGCAGAGAAGTATGTGTACAACTACAGTGTAATTGAAGGAATTGCTTTGGTGGAACCATTAGAGAAAGTGTCTCATGAGTACAAATTAGTGCCAAGTCCTGATGGAGGATCCATCGTTAAATCCATTGGGAAATACTATGCAAAAGGGGATGCTCAGCTTTCAGAAGAATTTATCAATGCTAACAAAGAAAAATCTGCTGGATTCACCAAAGCTGTTGAGGCTTATCTTTTGGCTAATCCTGATTACAACTAATTAATCAAATACCAAACCTACTCTGTTCTTGTTTGTTTGTTAATTGTGTGTTCTCCTGCTCTCGATCATGTTGTTTCAATTATTACTTACTTTGCCTGTAATAAACATTTGAACTTGATGGCTAGGTGTGTCATCGATTAGTCATCAGTCATTTGTATTTATTATTAATAGTGTAATAAGATCGTGAGCATTGAGAGATTTGAAGTTCAAAATTCGAATTTTGGTATTGAAAATTTAGTTTAAAATATGTGTGTAAGTATTTGTCAATAAAAAAATTGTATAATAACACTATGTTATAGTGGTTTTTTAGGGTTATATTGTTGCATTGAATTTGTTTTTGTGTTTTAGTTTATTTTACCTCTTGAGAATATTTTTTTCTTTTTTAAATTATTCTCACAATTTACAAGAAATAAAGCATGTATGTTTACAATATATTTAAGGACAGTTGTTATTCAAATTTGTTTTTTTTTGGTTTTTTTGAGGAAGTTATTCAAATTAGTTAGAAGATATATTAAAATAGCGAAAATTATAACTGTGATTAAGTACGTAAAATCTTATAGTATATTACATTTAAAAAGTATAACACGAAAATCACACACTTTTAAAATTTTAGTAATAATCACATATGAGATAAAAATACAAAGGTAAATTATAATTATCTTTGAGAGTGGATATTACTGCTCTCGTTAAGATATTGTCACTTCCAATAATTTTGATGTTCTTAAAATACCTTTAATTAGTCAAGAGAATCCAAATCACTGTTGTTTTCTCCCTTCAAAAATCTTCAAGAGTATTTTAGAAATATTAAAATTATTAAGAGAGACAATATTTAAATAGAAGTGACAATATCACCTCTCTTTAACTTTTTTACCTATTTCGATTCTAAAATCATTGAAATGATGTTTAATTTAACTATTTTAATGTAGTCAAAATGTTTGAGATAAGACGAAGTCGTCATCAAATATGAGAAGAAAAGCTTGAGAAGCCAGAAAAAAAAAATTGAATACACACTTAATATATATTAATATATAGCATCATTCTAGTAAACATCTAGGATAATATAATTCTTTCGGACTTAACAACAAATTTACAACAGTTGACACATATCCCTGCTAAACCAGTAACCTAGTAAACATCTACATCATTAATTATAAAATATTATATCGGATGCTCATTGTTGATCGGCGTAAAAACACCAAGGCTGATTGTAAAATGAACCAAAGAGCTAATGGTGATAAAGTGGGAAACCAGAAGGTGAAAGCAATTGTTGTTTTAAATTTTAAATTTTGTTAGATAATAGACTATATGATGACACGTTGCACATAAGAAAGGAGATGCTGACACGTTGCATTAGCAAACTAATTTTTATAGAGAGATGGAGATGGAGATGGATACAAAAGAGGAGTACTCTAATCACTAATCATATTGTAATAAACTACTCGATATAGCAACAATTTTTGCTAACTTTGATTCTTTGATAATAATAAAGCATTAATACTTGACAAGACATGGCATCGAGAATGATCTGGTTTCTTCTTCCATAGACACTTTTGACTTTCAACGCCGGTATATATACACAATCTATAATCTCATACAAAAGCAAAGCAATTTTAATTACCATCATATATCTTATCAATCTCATAATTCTTTGCATCAATCCTAAAGTGTGTAATTATTAAAAAATGGGTGTTGTGATCACTGAAAACGAACGCGTTTCTGCTGTGGCTCCAGCAAGACTATACAAAGCCATGGTGTTTGATTCTGCAAATATCTTCCCAAAAGCTATGCCAGACTTCGTTAAAAGTGTTCAACTTATTCAAGGAGATGGAGGTACCGGATCCATTAAGAACCTCAACCTTGTTGGAGGTAATTACTATAAATACACACATTTAACACTTTATTATTATTTTTTTAAAAAACTTAATTACAGTTTTGGTCTCTAGCTTCATTAATTGTGTAATTTTGGACTAATCAAATATTTTTTCTATAGACAGGAGCTGGTAGGCCCAAAAGAAAAACTATCATATAGAACTGAAATACTCTAAAATAAGATTTCTATATAACAAGCTAAACACACATGATATGATATAGGATACTTGAAGCAGAAGGTAGATGCTGTTGATGCAGAAAACTACGTGTACAACTACACCACAATTGAAGGCATTGCTTTGACAGAGCCATTGGAGAAAATCTCTTTTGAGTACAAATTGGTGCCAAACCCTGTTGGAGGTTCCATCATAAAGTCAATAGTCAAATTCTACACAAAAGGAGATGCTCAACTATCAGAGGAATTTGTCAAATCTTTCAAAAAAAGTCTGTTGGTTATACTAAGGCTGTTGAGGATTATCTTTTGGCTCATCCTGATTACAACTGAAATTATTCAGTTTTCTTTGTTAGTTATGTTCCTTAATTTGTGTTTTCATCCCTCATGATTTTTCAAATATTAGTTTCCTATAATAAGCACCTGAATTTGATGGAGAGGTGTATAATTAGACTAAGTGATAATATTGTTAGATCCTATGGAGCATGATTGTGTTAATAAAGAATAAATAATGAATGGTCTATTGATTAGTTATGCAGTAAGCAACGGTATTTGGCAAAGGCTATAAATGATCAAGACACTAAGCTTTATTCAAGGTTTCAAGGCATGTAATAAAATCAAAATTCTTGAAAGCGTTCCCTCAATTCATTTCTTACTCACATTGAGCCACAAATTTTGTGATGCATACTCTTTAACATGGCAATTTGAAAGAAAACTCGTACAATTGATTGTTCAAAATATTTGAGAACTCATCATCTGATCAAATGCGTCTCTAACTGCATAGGGTAAAGCAAGCACATGAAACGTTTTAATCACTGCTAAGAAATCTTACAAAAAGTACAACTTGTATGCAAATTGTAAACACAATTCTTGCTCTTGCGTAGAGCATATACTTGTATGCTTGTTGGGTGAAATATTAAGTCATTAAATGCTAAAGTGCTCAACCAAACTGATCTAACAAGTAAAATAAGGTTATTTTGATAACTATACACATAAGTCAAACCCAAATCAACTTAATTCTGACTATTGGCTAATCTGAACTGAACAACATCGCTATGACACAGTAATTTCTACTTTGACTAATGTTACTTGTCTGGACCACAAAAATTTACAACTCAGTGTTGAAGACAAAATATACAATCAGATACTTGTAGAGCTTAGGGCCTAAAACTCTGTCAATTGGAACCAAGTTAGTATCCATTTCTTTCATTTGAATCAGCATAATTATATCTCGATTGAGACACTGAAGAACTAGTCATTCCTAGGAAGCACCCAGTCAAATACTGTCCTTTACAATCTGCACAAGAAGCGTTGTTTCGGAAAGGCAAATGGTAAATAGCAATAAGGGTACTCAAAGCCAACAAAAGACTATTTTATTTGATGAAGAGGAATGGTTATTATCAAAAACAGTAATCCCTACATTATCAAACATAAACTAATAGGTATTTCCTTGGTTTTATTAATAAATCAAATATTCAAGTTATCACTTGTTACTTGTTCACCTAGGACCTATAGGTACCATTGCAGTGCTATAACGGAGAGTTCTCCAATTCAAAAAAAATAGAACTGGTGAAATATATCAGAACAATCCCACTCAGTGTTCTACTTACATGTAATGCATATATAAATAACAAACATGCCTCAATACTAGACCATACACCATAGTTCTCTCAAAAAGTTTATGAAGACAAGACATGTAATGCATAATATTGGTTTGAGTTAAAAGAATTAAAACTAAGAACTGAACACAACTTAAATAATTACTTTCCATGGCAATACCTGAGATATATATTCCTTGACCTTGTCGCTAATGGATCCATCTAAAGCTCTCTCAGCAAGCTCATAATATATAGTATTGCCTTCAGGACCGTTAACTTTGTCTTTCTGTAAATACCTATAAATAAAAAGATGAATCAGCTTCATTGTCTCTTAGTGGAAAACTGAGATGCCACAAAGTCCAACAATTTTCTTTTTTTTGAGTAAGCACACAAAGTACAACAAATAATGTAATTAAAATACACGACCACATTATGCAATTTCACCTTTGCTGAACAAGAAGTTCCAATGCCTGCTTAATGTTTCCAAGGACGGGGTGATTCGCTTCATTCTCACTCAAACCCATCTTCCTCATTTGGATCCACAGATTTTCTGCATTACTCTCATCAGAAGGAGTTCCATTATGTTAAAGGACAACAGTAGAATTGCAGTTAAAATTCCAGGGAACTTTTAAGCCAATAACATGCAAACCGTAAAAATTAGAACCTTATATTTATTGAATTTATCTAAAGACATTAAATTGGCTGTAATTTTTCCACAAGTTTACCAGGAGCATATGCAAATAGACACATAATTTTAGCATTATTACACTAAATATGCAATCATACCTTCGGGAATTTTGCCACCAGCAAGATGTACAATACTAATTATGATAAAAGTGAATCCAGAAAGATGTGCATTATTCTCATCTACAACATATTTTTCATATGCTTCAGAAGGAATTTGACTTATGAGAATATATGATTTTTGATCTGCAACACCTGAAAGAATGCATGCCATAAACTATGTTTAGAGGAAGATGTAGACGGCAGAGCGAAAACATAGTTGGAGAACTCTGTAATGCAAACAGACTGAAGAAGTAAAAAGCAATTCAGCATAGATTTTCTCCTTCCCTTTAAAATTATATGCACAACAGGAATAATAATAATATTGATAATAATGATAACTAAAAACAAGGTTAAATAAAAACTGAGCATTCTCTAGCATCTAACCACTGCAAGGTAAAAGTATTATGAGGACACAGTTCTTCAAAGATACTCAATATAGAGCCACAGCAACAACATTAGCAGATCAATCATTCATTATTGACCGACTAAATATATTACAGAGTAGAATGAAGAATGGGGATCAGTAATTCAGTAAACTGCCAATCAATTCATAGAACCGTATTTGCTTATGACCCATGAGGAAAGTAACTGGTTGTGAAATCAACTGTAGGTCAAATACAATGACAACTATATGACTCAAAATGCCTAAACAGGCTTGCAAAATATCCATAACCATTATATAATTATATAACAGAATAAGCAATCCAGATTCCAGCCCGTATTACTATTCCATGATTTTCTGCATATATTTATAATGCAAGCTGAAACTGTTGTTTGAAAAATCCCAAAAAGAAATTACTGCAGAGTGTCTAACACAACATATTTCAAGAATTCATGGTATTGTATTGTATTGCAATGCCAGGAATTGTATGAGCTAAAAGTACAATATGAGAGAACAGGCGACATGCTCACTTTGTTGGGACGACCGTGTCTGATTTCTGGATGAAGGAAGGGACCTTTGAAGTTCCTTCATTTCATAGCCAAATACAGTGGAAAGCTTGTGTTTGGCCTCATTGATCACAAAAGTAGGAAGGTTACGCTGATGGTAGTTCTTTGTAACCAGTTGAGTGAGTTCTTCTCTCTTAATTGGACACCCTGAGTTTTGATGAGTTTTAAAAAGCATATACCGGATTACTTCTCCAACAAGCTTATCCTTTTCCTGAAAATTAAAATCAAATGCCCTTCATAAAATGTTTGTATCATTTCAGAGTAACTACTGGAGAAAAAAAAAAGAAAAAGCACATACATACCTCCTTTGAAATTCCAAACTGGGAGAAATCTTCCGCACCACTTGCCATCCTACAAGCATTATAAGCAAAGAATGATATGTTGAGAGTTTGGTTATAAATTGGGAAAGCACGTAATAGTAAAGAAAACGAAAAGGTAGTGAGATAACACACAACCAGAAACGAAGCAAAACACACCACAAGGCAGAAAACAGAGCCAAATAGCCCAAAATCCAAGCACCCAGCCACCCACAAACGAGAAAACAGAGCCACGAAAATGCGGAAAATAGACGAACGAAGCTGAGCAGAGCACCAACAGGATGACGAAGAGAGGGAACGTACGAAGCAGAGCACGGGAAGCAGAAAAGTGTGGAACTTGCGAAGAAGAAGAATGCGTGTGACCACTGACTTGCTTCAGTTGCTTGCGAAGAATAAGCAGAACAGCACGGATTTGCGAAGGAAGACGAAGAAGAACGAACGAAATGGTCGATGTCAAGAGAGAAGAAGAAAAAATAGCTGCATTTGCGATCGTTTTAGGGTTTTCTATCCTGGTCAAAACCGGGTCTTATTTTTTTTTAAAAACAAAAAGTCACAGCCCAGCAAAATTAACTACTAGTCACTTTAATTTTCATTCTTATTTGTCATTTGCTCTATCACTTAGAAGAATGTTTATTTTAGTTTTCGATAGTTATTTTAGTTTTTAAGGATGAGGTTAACCTTATTTGTGTTGTGTTGCTGACACTAGCTATCGAGAATTTGATATATGTGAGATTCGAATACGGGACCTCCCACTGTGAATCTATCTCTTATGAACTTAGCAAAACCTTATAAAGCTAAGTCAACCTTTAAGATTCCCATAAAATTAATTCATCATTTTAGTTTATGATTATAGAGGGAAAAAAGTCATCAATAAAAATGAAAATCAAGAATTAAGACTGTGTTTAGATTAAATTTTTTTTCAAGTATTTTATTTTTATAATTTTTTTTATAAATAGGTAATTAATTAATTATTAATTAATTAATAAATAAAATACAGTCCCAATTATAAGTTGGATGAAATCGTCGGTCACAATTCTAAAACGTTTAGTAATATGTAATGCAAATAGTAATATATAGTTTATATGAATCTGAATCGGTAGAATTGAAGGGCACGAGAAGTAGAATGTCAAGGAAAGTGACGTGTGAGCGGTTCGAGCAGGCGTTACGGGAGTGCCACCGTCGGGTTCCGTCAGGTCCGGCTCGTGACAGAGCGTGCCGTCACCTCAACCACGCCTTCGCTAATTGCCTCGTTTCTTTGGTTTGTCCCTCTGAATCTGACGCCGTGCGTTCTCTCTGCTCCACCGCCGGCACCGCCCTCAAGCGCCATCAATGCCAACAGGCTCAGCTTTCTCTCTCCCTCTGCCTCTCTCAACACCAACATAACTTCCCCCAAACAAATCCCTAACCCTAACCCCTCTATGCAATTCAATTCTATGTATTGTAATTGTACCTAAACAAAACTCCTCTTTCTCTGATTTCGGAATGAATTTATAGCCTGAGCTCGTCTAATTTCGTTTTTTTATTAGATTTGTACCAGAAGATGCATTTATCATTACAAAAATAAAAATACTTGTTTGTCAGTAATATTAATCTTCCGCCGGCAGCAGGTTCTCGCAAACTTTGTCAAACTCACAAAATACACAACAATGGTTGAGGGTAAAACCCAAACATTACTTCATTATTTTTAATATTTTTGTTAAAGAAAAAAAAAAGATAAAAAGAACAAAAAAAAACAACTGTATATAATTAAACAATTATGAATTATAAAAGTTGTACTTTGTACACAATTTTTATTGCAAAATACAAGACTTATTCTCAGATTTAATAATTTGATAATAACAGTAACTTTTAAGATATCTCAATTAAATTTATTGTACAGAACCAGTGAATATCAATAATAACAAGACAATGGAAGAAAGCTTTTTCATTTTTATGTTTTCTGTTTTTTAAAATTTTATAAAAGAAAAATTAGTATAAATAGGAAACAAGAAATGAATATCAAAGAGGAAAATATAAATCAAACAGATTCTAATATATCATCCATTCCTTTTTATCTATACTAGTTTTTGACCCGCGTGTTCGCACGGGTCTTCGTTGTTACGCGTTTGTGAGGTTGTGTCAATATTTTATAATTTTATAATGAATATACAATAAAACATATAAATGAGTTTGATCATATTTTAATCAAATAACATTCAAAAATTAATGACTCGAATTAGTCTCATCTTAAGGGTAGAGAAACTCGTGGTTATACCAAACTTTTTTTTTTTAACAAATCACAAAAAAACAAAGTAAAAAAAATGAAAAGGAAAGAATGGAAAATAGAGAAAAGAAAAAATAAAAAAAGATAGTGAAATAAACTTGAAATGAAGAGAAGTAGAGAAAGAAGAAAGAGAAAGAAAGAGGAAAAAAAGAAGTAAGAGAAAAAGAGTTTAATAATTAAATTTAATTTTATTATTAAAATTTTAAATTTTGAATTTTAATTTTTTTTAATCTCAAGACAATCCAAAATACAAAAAATCTGCATGAAAAATCAAAGCTTTTAAGCTTGGATTAACATCCAAAATACAAAAAATCAAACAAAGATAAAATAGAATAAAATAATATTAAACGAAATTTTGAAGGAAAATTAAATTAATATGAGCATAACACTTGCAAAATAAGTTACTTGTGAATCAAAAAGAAGTTTTTTTTTTTTTAAATATTTTTTGAACTCTTTATAATACATTATTTCTTTTTTAGTTTTATTTGTTAGAGGGTAAAACATTAAGTATTACCCTAATTAAAGGTAAAGATAGAATTAATAAAAGTGTAATTAATGTCCATTAAAAATATATTTCATTAGATAAAAAAACCAAATAAGTAATTAATTAGTTAAATAATTAATTTAGCTGGTGGCCTAGCACAGTGTTATTTCAAGCTTTCGCTTTCTAGGAAATGGTATTGGTGGCCTAGCTTTCTGATATATAGTATAAACACTAGAAGAAAATAGCTGTAAATTATTTCAGTTTTCCCCTAAAATTAAGTTGTTTAATTTCGATTTATTTGTATCCCACTATCCTTTAAATCCAATATTACTTCTTTGTGTTCTATAGCATTAATTTACCCTTGGATCAAGCCTTGATAGATGCTGAACTGAAAAAGAACGAATCTGATAATCACAACTACATATTTCGGCCATTAACTAATGAGAAAAGCTCCATCTTCTATTCTGTACTTGTACATTCATTTTTACTTTTTTTGGTTACATACCCAAACAATTAATTAAAAGTTCAAAACAATCTACTATTACAGAAGAAGAATGGGAGAGGGATATACATGAATATCTTGACTCTGTTGGCTGTAATTTGTTCTGATATGCTTTTTAGTTAAAGCCAATATCTTTATCTGGTTACAAATAATGGGTAGATGCATGAATTGCAACCAACAATTTTTCAACTTACTTTGAGGCTCAACAGAAATCCAACCCCCTCATTTATTAATTTCATGTACAACTCTCATATACTTATAACAGCGGTGAGTCGGTGACCAACAGAATTAAAAGACTCCTTCGAGCTGAAGAAATTATTGTTGTACTAGTTTTGAGGCATTAAGGCTTTTGGGGCTGAAAAAGGTAAAACAATTCCACTATAAGCTACAAAACTTCCATGATTACAAAAAAGAGACTTTAAGTTTTTGTTAATTAGCCTGCTATTTATGTGACTTTGTAAGGTAATAGCATCAAAAGTGCCATTGTTATTAGATTAGATGTAGGTTAAGGAAATAAATATTTTCATTGGAATTAATAAGGCATGCATGCAAGGACGGTAACTTGTGTATTAGTGGGAAATGGTAGTTGAAGAAATACTATTGTCAAAAGTCAACATTAATTGACCATGCTCTTTTCATCTATAAATACAACCTCCTCTGCTATGTAACATCACTGCATTTTCCTTCCAAGTGATCTATAATATCTTCTTTAGTTTCAAGTTTCAAAGATAAGAAAATGGCTGTTCTGACATTGACAGAGGAATTCACAAGCACTGTACAGGCAGGGAGGTTGTTCAAGGCTTTGATCCTTGATGCTACAAACCTCATTCCGAAGCTGTTGCCTCAGGCTATTAAGAGTGTTAAATTGGTTGAAGGCAATGGAGGACCTGGAAGCATTCAGGAAATAATCACTACTGATGGTTAGTTGCAGCATTTCACACTAATTTTCACATCATTAATTTCTAATGTGGTGGTTGTTGTTGTTATTATTATTATGGTTATTATTTGTGATAAGCCTGGGAGGAATAGGAAATGGCATCACCAACCACCTGATCTTAAAAACCAAGGGCATGAACTAAGTGAGCATATGCTCACCAATAGGAAGTTTTGTATGAGTATAGTGTCTAAGTGTGTATTTGAAAATAAATCAAATCACACCAAACATGGGTTCAAAATGTAGAAGCTACACTTAGTGTGTTTTTGAATTTTCATTGACAAAACCAAAATATGAACCACACTAGCTTTTGTTCAGCGATACAAAAGTGATGCATTGGCTCAACGTCAATTTAAAACCTTTTTTCTTTGGGCTAACTGACTTTCATCTGGTGACCCAAACATCATGACACATTGTCACATAGAGATAAAAGTCATTAAAACATATTCTTAGTTGTGTTGAAATATATCATGTTTACTTCATCTAAACGTGAAATCAAACACATAACAAAGCTTGGAATGCATTAAAATATTGACAATGTTTACATTAAAATTAGTGTTTCAGTTGTTTTAGTATTATCTTGAACTTTTAATTGGTTTTATCTATAAAGTATAATCAATGTGCTCACATAAGTAGTAATCTATTAGTTTTCAGTTTCCTAAACCCTTTAAAAACTGACTTTCTAAGTATATTCCCAACCAGCTTGACTACCCCACCAGGCACCAGCACATATCTCCTAGTAAGTTTCAAACTAATATCAACTTACCAAGAAATTAATGGTTTTCCGTTTTCCCCTTCAATGCAGGTGCTAACATCAAACAGTTGAAGCACAGAATTGATGCACTAGACAAAGAGAATTTGACATACAGCTACACAGTGATTGAGGGTGATGATGTACTGGAAAAGGTGGAATCAATTTCACATGAGATCAAGTTTGAGCCCAGTGAAAATGAAGGAAGCAAGGTGAAGAATGTTAGCAAGTACAATCCAAAACCAGGTGTTGAGATCAAAGAAGAGGATTTTAAGGCTGCTAGGGAGGAATCCTCGGGTGTACTCAAGGTAGTGGATGCCTATCTTGTGGCAAATCCTGAGGCCTATGCTTGAACTTTGAAGTGATCTTATAAGTCATCTTTGGATTATGTTATGATTATGGTGTATTTTTGGTTTAGCCTATAGTTTTTACTTTGAAGCCAACTATGATATGGCTGATAATAAAACTTATATCATGTATGAGTTGTTTTAATGGGGATTCATAGTTATGGTATCAGAATATTAAACTTCCGCATCTTTAGTGCTGATTTTCCTTTTCATTTTAACTTCAATCACAATGTCAATAGTCCCAGTCATAAGACGGTAAATCAGAGGTTATATGTAAAATCATGAGCAGAAAACAAACCAATGTTCCAGAGGTCAAGAAATGTTCATAAGTCATCAAACTATGTATGTCACACAAATAAAAGCATTGAACTAGGCTGTGACTGCGGCGCTGGAAGCATCAAGCAGATTAACTGTCTAGCACTGGTTTTACTCAAATTTTTTCTTAAGGACAGTATCAGATTGAAGTCAACTGTCTAGAAAAGTGTTTTCTTTCATGTTCTTCCAATTTAAAAAAAATGACACATAATAGAAAAGGTGATATAATCTCTCCTGTTAATATTTTAATAATGTGTCAATTTTTTATTCGTAGGGACAAGAATTGAGACTCCATATTGAGATAGGTAATTGAGTTAGATGTGTCAATAAAATAGTTCGTTTCGAGTTTTGACTTGGCTTGAAAGTTGTTTAGAACGGGCTTGATAAGAAAAATGAGGAGACAATTACTGTTACACATTGATTGAAGGTAAAGCACCTTGAAGGACTAGTTTGCATCAATCCATTTTTCATGAGGTTAATTAAGTTTGAGGCTACACCTGATGGTGGAAGCATTAATTAATTAATAAGATAACAAATAAGTATTATCTTAAAGGTGATGTTGAGATCAATGAAGAGGAAATTAAGGCTAGCAAACAGAAGTTTGAATTCAAAATGAGATTTCTATTAAGCCATGTGAAAACGGTTGTGGTTTCTAGCTTGATGTTCTGTTCTGTTTGTGTGAATTGAGGTGTTTGAACTTTGAAGTTCTGTTCTGTTACACCTTGAGATTCAAACTATACATTAGGTAGTAGGTAATGAACTATTCTTAATTTCTTATTTTTAAAAAATCCAAGTCTATAACTATTGTTGGCAATGACTGATTATACCAATAATAGCCGCCCATGTGTATTACATAAGTTTGATTAAAACAATTATTTTGAAACATGAAATAAAATAAAATAAAATTAATTAATCAGCCACTAACATTGAACTTCTTCCAATAAAAAATTCTCATTCTTAACTACCAAATAACTGTGTATTTTTCAAGCCGCAATTATAAATATTTCCGTTTCTATCAAAGGGTCATTCCTAGAAACCTACGTATGTAGCTACTAGACCTATATATAAGGCACTAATTTAAGTGTTTTCCCTAAAAGATCCAACATTAACACATCAAAACCTTGGTTTTTTGTGATTTCTGTAATCTATTCTGAAGAATTTCATCATGGGAGTCACAATCTTAGCACATGAATATTCGTCTCCTGTTGCTGCATCACGCATGTTCAAGGCCTTGATCACAGATTCAAGAACTTTGCTTCCGAAGCTCTTACCTCAGTTCATTAAAGAGGTCACTTTAATCCAAGGTGATGGAGAAGCTGGAAGCATTGAACAAGTTAACTTTGCTGAAGGTTAGCTAAAAGTCAAGCTGTTTTGAAACTTTGAGGAAAAAGTTATTGTGGTCCTCCAAAGATGCGGAGGTTAACATGTCGGTCCTTAAAAGATTGAAAATGCTATTAAAATTATTGTGTTTTTATCTCTTTCGAAACTAAATTAGTGATAAACTTTTTAACAAGTGCCTATAGGAGTAGATCATCATAGACACACTATTGTTCTAAGATACTCTTACAAAAATTTTACAGATAACTTACCAAAAAAAAATTTCTATCTCAACTTCGAAAAAGTTGTCTACATAACTTCTTTTTAAATGGTTATATTTTGTTAAGAGTTTTGCTATAAATTATAATCCAACACCATTGTTACATAATATAAGTGCTTATTGAAATAGGTATATCTAATATCTCTACACTGCTATAACATTTGTTTATATGTTTTTTTTTTATAAGTGAAATGTACTCATATTAAGAAGCTATTTTTCAGAAGTTCATTCCCTAACCAATAGACTAATTTATTCGGTGCAATTTTCTTATATTTTTCTTTTTGTGCAGCAATTCCCTTCAAATATCTGAAACACAGGATTGATGAGCTTGATAACAACAACTTGGTGTGCAAATACACCATGATTGAAGGAGATCCATTAGGAGACAAGCTTGAATCTATAGCTTATGAGGTTAAGTTTGAGGCCACTAGTGATGGAGGTTGTCTTTGTAAAATGACAAGCAAATACAATGCCATTGGTGATGTTGAAGTCACAGAGGAAGAGATTAAGGAAGGAAGGGAAAGCTCCATTGGAATCTACAGAGTTGTTGAAGCTTATCTTCTGGAGAATCCACAAGTCTATGCTTAATTCATCATTGGTTTTTGTCAAGTATACAGATTTAATTTTTTAAAAAGTGATACAAATTTAATTCAATTTTTAAATAATAGTGACCCCAAAGTTTAGGGGCACTTTGAATATTTGTAAAGTATTGTACACCTTAATAAGTCCTTAGCCATCTAGGGCAGATACTCTGTTTTGGCAAAATATTTGTACCTTTGTAATTTGTAGTAACAATCAAGTGAATCAACAAAGAATTGGAGAATGGAGAGTCACTAATTTATACTCTTTATGATTTATAAATAGATAGTATCATACTCAAATGGTAATAATTCTGCAAAATCAGTGTCCATATAATGAACGTTTATGCTGTGAAATTTAGACATAACAAGGACTAAGTTTTGGAACTTTTGTTTTCACAATATCACTGATATCTTTTATGGGAGGCTGAGTCAGGTAGCACTATTATGGTGCTAACGTCCTTCTTCGAATATTTAAAATAATTGCATACCTAAAATTTAAATGTAAGATTACTTGTTAAACGACCTATGTGAGTTGAACCACGTGTTTGATGGTTAGGTTTTGGACTTTGGTACTTAAGAATGTTTAATCATGTACACTAAAATTTCAACTAACCAAACAAGTCACAGCTGAATTGAAGGTTGAGGTGCATCCAACAGGTTGGTTGGATGGCTAATGAGACCTGCTTTGAGTAGCAAGTCTTCGGTTCAAACCCAAGTGGACGCACTTTAGCCTTTCAAAAAAAAAAATTGGAGGTTGAGGTCACCAATGATAAATTTGTATGTACTTGAGAATTCTTTTTTTTTTCATTTTTTTTTTTTAGATACCTTGCAACAACTATCTAACAAAAAAACATGGCAATTCAACGCATGTATAGCCAAATTGTATGCTCCTCATGATAAAAGTGAACAACAATTTGAACCAAAAAGGTGGGATCAGTGGCCTTATGGTCCCTTGACCCTCAAAACTTTATGGTTGATGACAAATTGGGAATTCTTCAATTTTATATATATATATATTGATAAAAAGAATTCTTCAATGTTGTCCATTTTTGTGAAGGTAAAACAATAAAAGATTGACTTCCTGTATATAGAGGTTAGGCTCCTAAACTGAATCACTTAGCATGCTGCACAATCAAAGCATAAAAAAATGGTAATTGTTCCTACCAAACTCTCAAGAAACCATCACTTCATGAAAGAAAATTTATTATTTTTTGGTTAGAGGATGATATAGTTTTTATATCATAAACTTACGGTGAACTTTTGCCGTTGACATTTGAGCAAAACCTTTTTATAGGATCCTACCATCACATAAGGATTACTAAATCTAAGAACAATTAGTAGTAGTAACATTTTGTTGCCAAAGAATCTTAGCTTGCTTTGTAAATATATATGTTTAATGACAATCGCTTTCGAAGAAGGAGATTAGTCACCGCTTTCGACGGTACATTCCATGAGAAAGGAAATAAAAGACAAATTAATAATGGATTAAAACAAATTTGGAGAAAATCTGACTTGTCAATATAAGGATTATACCATCTTTTTACAATGGCCAGCTCCCTTGATATTATAAAAATTGTGTATTGTACTACTTTGAGGTGGAACCCTTTAACATTTACCAAATACATTCATGAACTGAAGAAGTCAAGTATATCAAGTATGAGAGGAAAAAAAATGTATTTTACTGAAATTACCAATCAAATAGAATAGAAGGTAGCATTGAACCAACAAATCAAAAGAAATCAAAAGAGAATAATGGTCAATATACCCATAAAAAAAACCAAAAAAAAAACAACGGTGATTATGGTGCAACTGTGGTCCTAATGTAAGTCATCAACAAATCAATCATTCCTGATTCCTTACTTCATCAGTTTGAGAGAATCTGTTTGTGGTCACTTACCCTTTTAAAAGAAGTAGGAATTGGAGAAACCTTGCTTCCAAACAAGAAATACATACATACAACACTAAAACGCTAACCATGTTTTGTTTTTCAGGTAAATAAAATATTGTCAGTGATAATAGGATTCCAAGGGATTGGATATCCTTCTTCAAGGGGGAAAAAAAATACTACTTTGGAGTTTGAACATCCTTATATATATCTCTCCTAAATCTCCCACGTGCCAAAGACGACATCAATCATAAAGCAAATTCCCTTTGGCACAACATTACAAATTCCCTCTCTCCCAAAGTCTAATATTCTAATGACCAATAAAGTCCATATAGATAGTTAGTAAATAGTTGGATCCTACGTGTCAATGGTGTTCGAATGCTGATTGTGCAAATAGAAAAAATTTTGTTGGGAGAGACATAATCCACTTCAATAATCTCTCTACACCTTAAATAAATTAGCATTCAACTATCGGTGAGATATTCTTGGACCTCGGTGCTAACACAAAGTCTAATATTCTAATCTAAGTTTAGACAATGATATTCATGGACCAATTGGCAATTGAGCAAATACCATTCCTCTTTTGTTTCTTTATAATTCTCTCCCCTGCCTAACATATTCCCTTCCCTTCTACAAATATATGCTAGTCATACATTCTTCACTGCCATATTCTTCTTCTTTGATTGAACAAACACATACCTTTGGTTTCTCTAATTCAGCTCCATGGTTCCAGAATTCCAGGTAAACCACCCAAAATCCATGCATGTAGGGATTAACATATCAATGCAATCATGGCTTTCATCAATTTAGATATGAATTACATGAACTCTTTGTGAGTGACCAGGCTATTAATATGCAGAAACCTCAAGTCACAGAGATACATGTCAGAATGGACTGTAATGGATGCGTGCAGAAGATTAAGAAAGCACTCAATGGCATTCATGGTAACCTCTGGTGTAAACCATCACTTTTGGTTACTGACTCTGAAAGGTTATTACACTTTTTAGTTCTTATGTTTTAAGGAATTTCGCTATAGTTTCTCATTTTGTGAGTTTATTTCATGTTAATCCTTTTTTGGTTAATATGAATGGCTTTGGTACGAAGTCAATGACTAATGTGATTAATATTTTTTTTGTAGTCAATGACTTATATAAATGATCAGACTAAAGTGAAATTCTATAACAAAAATAAGGACTAAAATAAAATAATCTTACAAATTTAAGTACTAAAGTAAAATTATCTTACAAAATTAGAGACTAAGGTCATGATTTACTCTAAGCATGTGGCGTAATGCAACTTGCAAAGTAAAGAATTTTTATAATTAGTCTCTAGCTGGATGATATCTTAAGTGCACACTTCACACAAAATTTGATAAATCTTTACTCCTTGCAGGTATATATGATCTCTACGTTGACTTCCCTCAACAGAAAATAACAATCATTGGGTGGACAGATCCAGAGAAAATAGTGAAAGCAATTAAGAAGACAAGGAAGATGGCCACCATTTGCAACATAGAACCAAATAATGAATCTCCATCTCAACCAGCAGAAGCAGAACCATCATCTCAACAAACAGAACCACAAGAACCTGAAGGAACACAACCAGAACCCCAAGAACCTGAACCTCCAAAAGTCACAACACCAACACCTGAAGAGAATAATCAAAGACAGCATTTTCAATCACCCAGCACCCCACAAATAAAGGATGTAGGAGAAGTTCATGTGATACACCACAATACACCTAACTATGGAAATAGATACCATGATAGAGCAGTGTTTCTAGAGGAGCCACCTCAACCAGTATATGTGACACACAGTTATAATACATATAGGCCATTACCTTATGTCACTGAATATGAGTATTTGAGGTCACCACCTACGCAAATGCATTATAGTAGTATGGAATACTATAGCGGAGACTACCAAAATAGTAATGGAAACATCATTTCCATGTTGAGTGATGAAAATCCAAATGCCTGTAGGATAGTCTAGGAGAGAGTCATGAGATGACGAGAGATATTCATGAAAATTGAAGAGAAGGGAAAATTTGCTTTCTTGTGTTTTTGAGTTGTCTGTGACATGTTAGTAAAATTATATATACCCAATCTCTCTCATTTATGTCTGTAAGGATTGTGTATAGCCAATAGTCTTACTATATACTCCATAACTAATGACAAGTACACAATGACACCATGCTTCTCTTAATCATAGGTCCTATGTATGTGTAATGTGGTTAATAGTCAAATATTAAAATAAAATAAATTAATTTAAAGTGAAACCATTAAAGATTTAATTTTTTATTTTTTATATTATATTTTTACTTAATAAAACATATACATATACAAATAACTTGTGAGAAACACGGTGTTATTATTATTGGACATGAACAATTAAAACAGGAAATACATCATAAGAGTCTTGATTTTCTATTCATTTCACTATAAAAATACGTGGAATCAGAGACAAAAAGTTTGTGACTTTCCGAAGCCGTCGCAAATTAGCGACACAAAGTTGGTCATTTGCTATAGAAATAAACGTAGCTAATTTTGCGACGGATATTTCTTCGCTACAGTTCAACGAAAATTAATTTTTTTAATTTCCGGTAATATTTGCGACGAAAATAATTGTCGCTAATGTTGTGACAGAAATAACCGTCACAAACAAGGCCGAAAGAATTATTCATTTTTTTTTATTTTTTTAGGCATAGTGGGGGCGACGGATTGGGTCGTCGCTAAGTTGCGATAGACCTGATTGTTGCTGGATTGAACCGTTTTGGGATAGTGGGCTTGGGGCGACAGACTGAGTCGTTGCTAAGTTGCGACGGATCTGACCGTCGCTACTTTTACGGGTTTAGTTTTGTTTTATTTTTTGGGATAGTGGGCTGGGGCGACGGACCCCGACCATCGCTTTATTAACCAGGTAATTTATTTATTTTTTTGTCATGGATATTTCCGTGGCTAAGTTTTGAAATGAGTTTAATTTAAAAGTCACTTTCCCTAATTTTTTGCACTTTTTTTTCTTGCCACGGATATTTCCATGGCTAAGTTTTACATCTTTTAATATTATTTTTTGATTGTGACGGATATTTCTGTGGCTAAGTTTTATATTTTTTAATATTATTTTTTGGTTGCCACAGATACTTCCGTGGCTAAATTTTTATATTTTTAATATTATTTTATTTTTTTATGGATATTTCTGTGGCTAAGTTTTATATTTTTTAATATTATTTTTTGGTTGTCACGGATATTTCTGTGGCTAAGTTTTGGAATGGGTATAATTTAAAACCCACTTTCCCTAATATTTTTTGCTTTTTTTGGTTTCCACAGATATTTCCATGGCTAAATTTTGCGCTTTTTAATATTATTTTTGGCATTTGCGACGGATTAGACCGTCGCTAAATTTGTGTGCCACGTGTCAAAATTTGATTCGAAGATGGCATGTGACGCGGATCAACCTTAGCGAGATTCTAACCGTTTGTGCTGTCTGACTAAGAGCTAGAATTATGACCCTACTTAACTATTTTGGCCATAACTTGAGCTATGGTTGTTAGATTGACACAAAATCAGTGGAAATTGAAAGCTAACACTTAAAACTACAACTTTTATAGGTAAGATTATGTCATCTACATGTCCTAATTTTACATGCAACATTACAGGTTTTCATAGACTAGAGCAGAAACTATAACCTCTTCACAACTCAGCCTAAAGTGTTACTAACCACCATCTTCCCTAAGTTTTGGACCTGAAGTTCATTCAATTTTCCAACATGCAAAATCACTATCCCAAATTAAAGATGAAGATAATGTTACCTTACTTTTCAACTCCAAATCTCTCTTCCAAATTTGGTTGCTAGACCCTTTCATCTTCAACCTCAAAGCCTCAAAGCCACACTCATGTTCTCCTCACCTCTTCGACTTTTCTGCCCCTTTGACCCCAGCCAAAATCCAACACCCATATAGCTAGTGGAGAGAAAGTGGATGAAGGAGGTGTACTTACATGTGGGAATTTTAGCCTTGAGATGTTAAGTTTTAGAGAGAAGGATGATGATTTTGGAAGAGTTTAGAGGGAGAGATATGTGAGGAAGTAAAATCTAAACAAGGAAGTGGAGTTACTTGTAAGTGGTTATTACATGGTTGTAGGATGGACTTTAGGTACAACTTGTTATGAATTGCAAAAAGGTCCTTATAATAATAGGCTTTTGTTGAAAAATAGTCCTTTTAAATAAATGAGATTTTGAATATCTTAGTTATCAAATAATTAAGAAAAGAAACCCTTGGGGACTAATGTGAGGTTTTAATCCACACTAGAAAATTAAAATTTGAAATGTTACAATCAGGTAGTTTGCACATGGTGTGGTAAATTCATGCCAGGTGGCAAAAGGTCAAGCCATTCACATTCATTGTGTTGAATGTTTATGTCATGTCACTTTTGTGTTCACTGTCACATTTAAAATTTAGTCTTATGTCATTGAATTTCCATAACATGCTCAATTGTCACGAGCACTTTACCTACTCCAATTGAATTCAAAGACATCAATTTGTCGATACACAAATGGACAATTAAAATTATACAACCAAATGACATCACTTCGACTAACACATGGATAATTAAAATTCAAAAGTTGAACTTTGTTCAATTTTATGTATCACCAAATCCACTAGCATGCTTTACCGTGAAATCACAATAGCATGAACTGATGTAAAATTGAGTCCTTTTGAGGCACTACTATAATTTCTTTACAGATAATCAAGAAATTGAAGCTTGTACAAATAATGTGCTGGTTCCAACATGAAAACAATGCAAACGTATAGTAAGATGAAAAAAATGAATTCTCTTGAGAAAGAATGTGTGGCCTAATCTTTTGATCGCAAATGGGAAATGACCCTTCACTTTTTCATCAACTTCATCATGCAATGTACTCAAGATTTAAGAATCTTATTCTTCTGTTGAGAAAGGAGTATTATTTACTAAATATAAGAAAACATCAATCACAACACCGCAGTTTCGCCGTTGATCCTCATCAAGTAGAAACAAGATGAGGAAGAACGGGAGGGGTTTCCAAGCTTTGGACAAGGTTCTGGAAGCACATATTCTGAAAATCCATAAACATTTGAGCATTCCCAAGTAACTTGAAAAATAGAATTTGTAGACAACGTTATATTGGAAAGACATATGTTAGTAAAAGGAGATTCCTCTATTCCAATAAAACTTCTAGCTATAGTGATATTTATGCCAGTAACATCCTTTAAGGTAATTTGATCTAAAAGTGGGAAAGCATTTGGATCAAACTTGTCATCAGGATGAGACCCACAATTTCCTTTTGCAGCAATTGCTGTGTAGATATTCTCCATTTGTATGTCTGATATGACAATTTCTTTTATATATCCACCTCTTCCTTTGGTGGTTCTGAACTCAATGCGGCTGTCTGATTCGAAAAGATGAATGTGCTCCACGAGAACATTCGAAATGCCTCTGGACATGTCGCTACCGAATGCAAGAGCAGCACCGGACGATGCTTGAAGATGCACCCTTCTGATGTGAACATTCTCAGTGGGTCTTCCATAGGCAATGTCATACTCATCCCACCCACTTTTGAGAGATATTGCATCAAATCCCATGGAAATGATACAATCTTCTGTGCAAACATTATCAGAAGAATCTAAAAAATATGAAGTGCATAAACATTAGCTAAGTGATCCTCACAAAAGTTTAGAGTTTGTTTGGTTTATATTTTCATTCCCTGTTTTCATAAATATTGTATAGGAAACAATGGGAAAAAATCATGTTCCCAATGTTTTCTACACAAATTTCAGAAACAAAATAAAAACAACGTGATAATTTTGTAATTAGTTTACAAAAACATGAAAGTGAAGTACAAACCAAATAGACCCTTGGCAAGCTACTGATACATGAGAGGAAATGTTTTTACAATGAGGACAAAAGATAGAGTTAACATTAATGTGATTACAAACCTGGAACTATACCAACGGTATAAGGGGATTCTGGAGGAGTATAGATTGAAATATTTTGAATATGTACATGACTGCATCACACCACAAGTAATTAATCAACATGACTTCTTTTTCTTTTTCTAGCAAAATAAGTACTGATATCATTCTAGAAGAAGTAGCGAACACAAACCTGCAATAAATTGGGTGGATGCTATAGGCTGGAGAATTCAAGAATGTAAGATTTGAAACAACCACATAATCAGAAGCTACAATTTCAACCAGATGAGGACGACTATCGTTTAGTTAATGTGAGCTAAACCATTCCCACCAAACCATTCCCATGCCATCAACGGTTCCATTATTACCTGACCAAGAACACAAATATTTGAAAGTTCAATCCAAAAACAAGTCTATCAAAGGCTTACGGAAAAGAAATAAGAAGCTAGCAAGAAAACCTGTTATGACCACATCTTGTAACATGTATCCATTTATTAAACTTTGATATCTTCCTCCAGGAACTTCTAGCCCTCGACCATAAGACGGTAAGGGTTCAACAACATCCCAATGAGATGGATCCTAAACAATCATGAATAACATGTATAAACCAAAAGCCTTAGAAATTGAACATGAGCTATCTTTGTGTGTGTTTGGATTTCTGTTCATTAATTTGGAGTTTGAATTGAAATTGCATTTGCCTGACAAAATGAATAAGATAAGTTAGCTCATCTCAATGTTAGTTTGAGCCCTTTTTATTTGATTCAACTCACTTTCATTTGGTAACTCAAACTTTGTGTCAGTGTTACAAAGAGATGACAATCAATTTAATTGGTTTAACAAAAATCCAAACATAACCTTTATTACCTTTATATACGAGGGAAATGTAATAAGGACAAGAATAATCAAAAGCTGGTGAAAAGAAGAGAGAAAAAATAAAGAGAAAAAATAAAGAAGAGGTGAAATACCTGAGATCCAATAATGACAACACCTTTTTCTAAAAAGAGGGTGAGATGACTGGTAAGATTGAAACTACCAGTGAGCCATTTTCCTGGTGGTACATAGAGTTGAGCACCACCTTTATCAGCAAATGACTTGAGATAAAAGATGGCATTCTGAAATGCAATAGTATTCATTGTTTTTCCATCTCCAACTGCTCCAAATTCCAATATAGAGACACTGTGTGGCCTTGGATCTAGTCTTGGATTTGAACCGCATTGTCCTCCATCACCTTGAGTTCTCACGACATTGCTCAATGCAAGCAGCACGAGCAATGCCACCTGAAATAGGGAAAGAACAAAAAATCAAAATTCAACCCTTGATTCTTAGAGAACATATCCTACAAATGCATAAGAAACTAATTATACCCAAAATTAGGATTTAAGATAGAGATAAGCATAATTCAATCATTCAATCAATTTAGATTAACAATTTTATCACAGAACAAATAATTCACTTAAGAGGAATAGGTGAAATTGTTGTTTTCACTCGTAACACAAAACATTACACCAAACGCCAATCGATGAATTGGGAACAGTTGATAATTAACAACGACTAATAATTTCAAAGAGAATGCAAGTTTATTAGATCAAATGGAAGAATGGAATTTGATCAAAGGCACACTATCCACGCCGACTATCATTTCCATAAAATTAGCCTCATAAAAGGAACAAAACCAGATGCGATTAGAATCTCAAACATAGAACATGACCCACATCCATGGAAGACTCAAACTTTGACAAAAACATCAAAAATGCAACCAAAGATTGAAACTTGAGAATTATTCGTTCTTAGTTACCAATGGGGTTCGAGATTTGGAAAGAGGTCTAATATCAAAACTCAAAAAGCAAACAGAGCATAAACAAAATTCCAAAACAAAGGAAAACACACTTACAAGCATCTTCTTGGGTCAAAGCTGCAAAAGGGTCGGAGACCAAGGAGACAAGGACTAGCGCTAGTGCCAAAGCAGAAACTAGTAACAAAGAAAAAAAAATCCAGCAAAAGAAGCAGAAAGAGAGAAGAGAAAATGAGGAACAAGAACTAGCAAGAATAGAAGCAACTTTATGGTGTTTTATGAGTATTATTCTTAGCATTAATTTTACATTATAGGAAATAAAAAGATTGATGGTTTCTTCATACATGGACATGTACTATATGCAAATAAGTAAATGTTTAGGTAGTAACAACTTTTTCCCTAACATAAAATCAAAATGAAGAATAATTTATGCATAAAACAATATAGTAAGCTAAAAATTAATATGTAGTCAAAGTTCCTTTCTTTACCAAAAAAAAAAAATATGTAGTCAAATTATATAAATACCTAAATAGATCAACAATAATGTAAAAGAGAAGAAATTGATATCATATTAAGGAGTGTGAATGTACCAAAAAAAATATTTATGTATCAAAAAAATATTAAGGAGTGTGATATCAACATAGTTTAGTAGAGTTGGTAGAGAGTTGGATTTCTTAAATATATTAACTAAAGATTGAATTATAATTGTATGTTATCAACAAAATTTAATTGAGTTGGTAGAAAGTTGAGTCTCTTTAATATACTCTCTCTGTTTTCATATATAAGCAAAAATTTTGATAGTACTGTGTTTTTATTTATAAGCAAAGTTAACTACTCTTTGTTCTATTTAATGATGATGTGTCTAAAATACCCTCAATTTAATAGTGCTCTTATTTCCAATAACTCATTTAAAGTAGAAAGAGATTATCTCTAAGTCCAATAGTTGAAGTGGTTCACACCTTTTTATGTTTGATTTTATTTTATTTTTCATTTTATTTTTAATTCTAATCAAGGATAATTTAGGGAAAACAATTATAATTTTGATAGGATTAATAAACTTAAATGAGGGTAACTATATTTCTTAAAGGGTGTGAAGTAGTTTTTTTTGCTTATATATGAAAACGGAAAGAGTACTAATTTTAGTCCTATATATAAAAATCATGAGACTGATTTCACATAAATGAACAAAGTTTCAATGCATCCATTAATATGAGAAATGAGTAAGTTGTAGATAATAAATTGAGAGCAAAAAAGTTTTAATTTTTCCCAATAATTAATACCCTTAGAAAAGATAATGATTCTCTTATAATTAGAATCAAAAAAAAAAAGTACTTTTTGTCTGATATAAATAGAATCGGAGATAGTATTAACTAAAGAAACTTTTGACAATATATAAAAGTTTAGAAATTATACAATATTATGATATTTTTGTCTTAAATGAATTAGTCTTACGCTATTAATTAAGAGATAGCTTTTAAATACAATAAAAGATTCTTAATTAAGAATTTTTTATACATCGAAAAACAACTTAATAGGAAACTAAAATGTATAACAATTAATACATTAAAAAATAGTATACTATTTATTTGTAATATTCAATCAGATTATATAAATGGAATATCAATAATTTAAAAGATAAAAAGTTGATAGCAAATTAAGGAGTGTCATGTGAGTGAGAGAAAACCTAACAAGGGGAGAAAGAAAATAGTAAAAGAAGAAAAATTAATAATTAAATGAATAACTAACTAATTAGACACTAATTGATGATTGCCTGTTGTGATAAAAATGATTAATAACGTCTCTTTCTTTCTCCACACTGACAAAATCGTTTGAAACGGCCCTCATGGATTCGAGGCTGCAGTGCATAGAACAGTGTAAGAAGTTTTTATTTTTTAATTTTTTTTTTATTTGTCTTTACTAGGCAAATTGAGAAGAAGATATAACGCGTGTCTCTTGTGTTGCGGAATTACAACAGCAAACAAACAAGGTTATTGTGTGTTTACACATATAATACTGATTAGCACTTAGAACAGATGACTCGAGACTGGGGAAACGATAAAGCTAGCCATGGTGTGATGCTTGGAGTGCCACATGGGAAGCATGTGGGGTTACTGAGATGACACGTGGAGGGAGAAAAGAATAGAGGTGGGTGAGGGAAGTGGATGGTTTGGAATGCGCATGTGGATTGACATAGCATAAAGGGGAGTAAGTTGGAACCCACTCCAATCATGACATCATATCACTCTCGTACCATTCTCACTCCATATTAGTTTATTCTATTTATTTTATTAATGGAGATGCATCAAATAATACAGATATAACTTATACCAACTCTTACACCGATTCATTGAATATTTTAAAAAAGTATTTATTACTTATTTTTCAACCATATTCTTACTCATTTATTAGATTGAACATTTACAATAAAATAGATAATTAATTTTTGCTAAAGTCCAATAAAATGGAGTATATGATAACATTTATATAAACAATAACATTAATTAGTTTTATTAAATCATATGAAGTAATGGTAATCAACAAGTAAAAAGGATTGGAATGAGTGTACATTACAATAAATCATATTTATTCAAAAACAGTTATTAGTATGTATATACTAAAATATTTTTGGGAGACCTCCTAACTATCTATAATTATTTTTGAATTAGAATAATACTGAATTATTTTTCACGTGGCTGTTGAGGTAATATCTATTTACACCCTTTTTCCTACATGCACCATCCTTTTTTTGGATAACTACAAAAATTAATTTTAGGAAGTGATAAAAAACTATGGTGCCTGAAGAAAAATGGTTGTTCAAAAATACACTTTAACTTAAAATAACTCAATATTACTCCTTGGAACTATATTTCTTAATTTTATAACTGATCTAAAAAGGTATTTTATTTTTATTTGTTAAACTTTTTTGGTATTCTGTTCAAGCTGGGGCTAGCTCTCCCAGAGTTTTTAATTTTCATTTAGAACTTAGAAGGGCTCAATGCTTAAAGAGAGCAAATGTGCACCACTTGTCTAACCATTCGTTGTTTCTTTTATTTTTAAACTAAGACATTTAAATTATGTACTAACCTTATCTAAATGTATATTAAAAGTTGAATAGATAGTGTGAGTATTATAAAACAGATCAGATTTTCATTTTTTATGCAATAAATTATTCACAAAAAATATTAAAATTGGAATGATAAATATATTTAACCACTATTTTATGTAGGTTTTTTTTATCAACATAAGGATTATATATACCATTACTTAATTTTTAAAATAGGCTCATAAGAGTCATACTTATTATGTTTTTATCTTATTTTCAATTTTTATATAAAATATTTAAAATTAAAGTTTTAAATAAAATGTAGTATTTAAAAATTAAATTACAGAATTTATTACCAAAATGGAAAATTTTAAAGTATGAGAAATTAAAAATCAAAGAGTTTTTAAAATTGAAGTGTAAAAAGGTCACTATGGTTGAATTCGTAACTAGAGATTTGATTTGTAGGAAATGACATGGGCAATGTCCTAGGAGTATGTTTTTTTTACAGTATTATATTCCAAATATGTTAACACAAAAAGAAAAAGGAAAAAGTACTCTATAAGGATGAAAAAAAAGGAAGACAGTGAGTGAAAAGGTTTTAAATTGCAATTCACAATATTTATGTTAGGGTTATAATTGCGTTGTATTTAATCTATTTAAATTGCATTTAATATGTTTAAATGCTGACAAATATTATTTTAGTTATGATCGAAATCTTATGTTGGTATATTGTATTAGTAAACAAGTGAATCATTACATGAGTCCTTCATTTTATAAGTGTTGCAGTTAAAATATAATTTTGGTTCGTTATGTTGTTAAAAAGTTTTTGTTTGGTTTTTTATGTTTTAAAAGTTTTAATTTGGTCTCTTATGTTTAAAAAATTTCACTTTGATCTCTGTATATTTTAAATCACTTTTGGTCCTTTATATTATATTTTTGAATCATATTGGTCCCTTATTTTATGCCTTTACTTGAAAAAAAATATAACATAAGGGACGAAAGTGATTCATAAATGCAACATAAGGGGCCAAACTGAAACTTTTAAAACATAAAGGACTAAATTAAAACTTTTCGACAACACAAGGAACCAAAACTTTTTAACCCTGAATTTTTGTCTTTGTATTTTTTATGCCTAATTTTATTAAATATCATTTAAATTAATTTGCTCTCAATTAAAAGTAATCAATTATTTTATAAAGCCAAAAGATTAAAACATAATTTCTACCATATCAAAGATTAAATTGTCCGATTCGTATAATCTCAGGGACACTGAGTAATCTATACATTAGTAAACATAGGATTTTTTTTACCCTTTAATTAGTACTGTGATGCGTAGACTACATTGGATATTAATAGACAAATAACAGATTTTGTCTGAGCATGTTGTACTATCTTGATCCATAACCCAAAATTGGCTGTGAATGATATTTACACCAAAAATATTAATTATTTTAATGCTATTTTTTTCATAATAAACCAAAGTATTAGGTGTCAGTCAAGTGTCAATTGATAATATGCATAGAAATATCATCATAATGAGAGGTTATCTAACTCACATTCATAAAGAGATTTTAAAGAAAATGTCTGTGTATAATAACTACTATAATTGTATATCTTTACAACTATAATAATAACAAAAAGAATGAAAGTTATGAGTTGAATTTATTGCATGTTTGGATATTGTCACTAAATTATGGTTTTCCTTGGCACATAATTAATTTTCGTGAGAAATTTTTGTTCCTTCTACTTTTTTATAATCGATTATGATTCATATTTACATTACAAAACTTTAGTTTTAATAAGAGTATTCGAATATCATTCTCTTTTAGAATTAATCTTTTAATCTTTATTTTCTAAACATAAATTAATTCAGCTTAAAATCAATTCGACTCTAAACCAATAAACCAAATTAATTCTACTCAAAATCAACGTTCTAAACATGCACGTATAGAGTGGTTGTAGCTAAATAATTGCTCTAGATTTTATTTCAAGGGGACACTGTTGTCATTGATCATCTACACTACATGATTTTATATTTTATATTTTTATTTTTTGTTCCTACACCACATGACATCCTACACATGCAGAATCAATTGCTGCATGCTTCAAGTGCGTTTTTGGGCCTAGTCAGTTGTTTATAGAAGTAGTATTTGTCTAGTAGTGAATTTATTATTTTTTCTACCAAAAAAATTATTATATTTTAATTTTTAACACCTTGGTCGTATCTATATACTATTATATGCAGGACCACTTACGCAACATAATTAACCCAACTTCACAAATCACAACTGATGACAAAAGTGAAATAGAATGGGATGGATGACAAACTATGTGTATTAATTAACATTTTAACTGATTCTGATTATACTCAAATATAGATATTTAACATTTTAACATTTTCTGAATTCAATTTTCATATATTCTGCATGCCGTAAAATCAAACGTGATTTGAATTCAAACATGAATTAGATCAATGATAATCTCGCTAAAAACTACTCACTTTTTTGGCCAAACAAATTCGTACATGTTTGCAACCCAAATTTATAAAATCCAAATTGTTTGATTTTGATTGGGCTTGTAGTAATTATCTTGCTTTTCACTGGATTTGGTTACCGTTAATTACTCAACAAAATTTGAAAGGACAAGTGGAATCTCCAAGCTCTATGCTCCTCCGACCAAAATAAATAAAAGATTTATGCTCCACAAGACCTTGTTTGTAACATCATACATGAACCTAATGATGATATTGGAATATTCATGATATAATGGTGCCAACCACCAACTAGGATCCATGTCACTCTGACTCATTATTTTCAAATCATACAAGGCAAATTTTACTAGACAAATAAACAATTAGTCCAATAAAACAAATAATTATACCATAAATTTATTACATTTATTTCTTTCTCGTTTTTAAAAATATATAACTCCTCTTAAGTTTAAAACTTCATTACATTCACTTTTCTTGAGACATAACACTTAATTTATTGAGGTTTGAAATTTTTATACACTTATGATAGAGAAAACTAAGTGTAATATACATAAATTTTAAGGGACGTTGATTCAACTATCCCATAAAAAATTATTAAAGTTGTTTTAGTTTTATTAATTCCGAAATAGGTTAGTAAAGAAAAATAATCCCTTCATTTTAAAAAATAACATGATATTTCATGTTTATATATATATATATATATTGATAAATATTAAATATATATTATATATGTGAGTCTATATAAATATTAATAAAAAAATAAGTAAACACAAAGTTAATTATATGAAAAGTCACTTTATTTTTTACCACGAGAGAATCTATTTGCAGTTGGTAACTATGGGCCAGTACTACCAAATAAACAAACACAGGTAATAAAAGATGGCACTGGATATTTGGGCAATAATAAAGAATCACCTTTATTTAAATTATCAATTTTACCTTATACGATAACAATGTCATACACTAGGGCATATCAAGTAAGATCGATTCTCATAGAATTTTGTGCGAACAATAACTCATGAACATACATTTAAACATAAATGATCAAAATTAATTTCACTCAATTTTGATGTTAATAGTTCATTTGATTGTATGGTAAAATTTTTGTTTTCACAAAATCTGGTGAAAACCTTCTCAGTTGATATATTCGCATAATACATGCATGTATTGATATGCATAAGGTTACTATACCTAAACATCTTTATGAGCATCCAAAAACTAGTTTATAGTAACAAACATTCACCTTACACTTTTTAATTTTATTTTTTTTACAAGAATTTAATTTAACAATTAAAAGGTAAAACTAAAAAAAGCAGCATATGAATCATCTTTGAAGCTGGTCAGGAGTAGGGTCACTTGTGATAATTGAGGGTGAGGGTGTCCTAACATTGTGAATGCCATTATCAAGAGGTCCTTTAACACCCCACCTCCCTTCAGATTCTGTGGGCTCTATGACCTTAATTGACCCATCTGAAAGCCCAATTGCAAATTGATTGGGCTCTGTTGGATGTGCTGTCAAAACAACAGCGTATACATTTTGGCTGCACAGAAATAAAAACAAAGGTTATTAGACCAAAATAAATAAATAAATAAACAGAAGGTTATATGGTTAAGGATTATCCTGGAAAAAAATGGACATAATATCATGTAAGAAAAAAAACAAATTCAAACAGCTTGGCTGAATGTGAACACCAAACTAACCTTAACATCCGAGGTTTTAAATTGCAATGCAGTCGCATTATGATTACAATTGTGTTGCGTTTAATACAACCAAAATATAGTTATATATGGTCATTGTGGACCACAATCGCGGTTCAACGTGGATATATCAGCCGTCAAAACCATGATATTGCGATAAATGATATCACGAATTGGACCACAATTTAAAAGCTTGCTAACAACTCCAACTAGCCAGGTTTTAACAATATGAAGCATGAATTTAAATCACTGAAGCATTTCACTTAAAAAACTCTAAGCATGCATTGAAAAATGAAAATGAGCATATAGATAATAGGGATCTGAGTAAAAATAAAACCGAATTTAAACAATAAAAGATGTTTAAAAACCTGATTGAAGAGGTTTGATGAAGGTATGCAGATGAAGCAATGCGACATCTTAGTCTGAGGGTGTCAGCATCAAATACTCCAATATTTCCATCAGTGAAAGCAGCATAAACTACTTGGCTATTGCAGGAATATGTTGCAGAGGTTATGGAACCAGACAATCCACCTTGTGGCATCCACTATAATTCAAACATGAAGATGTTACTAAGTGTGAATTCAGATCAAGATTCAAGAGTTTGTGAAATTGATTTTGATAAAAAAAATTATTTTAAATGTCTAACTCTAACTATTAATATAGGTATGTTTTTGACAATAACATTCAACCAGATTTTCCTTCACTGCATAAGTAACAGAATACCGTTTTTGTGGAAGAGCAACAAAACTAGGGTTTTGAGACAAAATCAAATTTGATTTTAATATGGCAAACGCGCTGACATGAATCCGAAACCACATTGACAACCTCAAACTTGATTCTATGGGTTCCAAACCCCTATTCAATCCCCAGAAACTTAATATATGTATTTTAGATAGTCTTTGAAAAGATGTTTTTAAGATAATAATCAATTTACAGATTCTTTTGAGCTACTCTTTCTACTTTCTGAGAGAATTGTTTAAGTTGCTTTTTATTTTTAAGGAATTTGCTTTGTTTTTTCTACAGAAAAAAACAAAACTTCTCCTTACCTGCCGAATGAGTTGCATTTTTGAGGCATCATATATAGCTAGCTGAGTCTCATGGAAAACTAGCAAGTTTACTTGATCAACATGGAATTGCACTTGAGTATCGCCGACACCAACACCTGATTTTACCTCCGGCATCTGGATTGCTACTGATTTCTTCCTTTCCCATGAATCAGTGCTCCAAAAGCAAATCTACAAAATACCCACAAATAAGTCCAAATGTTTTCCTCTTTATTATTATTATTATTTTAAATGAAACTATAAAGTAAAAATGAATTCTGTAAATAAGTATGAAATAGATAGGACTTGAATCGCAGTTAAAAATTCAAAGAGCCAGAAAGGCACAAGCATATATAGTTACATAATAATAGAAAAGAAAGGAGAAAATACATTTAACTATTAGGAAACTGAATAATTGTGATATAAGACACTGACTAATACTCTTTTTCACTAACAGTTTACACAATACAAGAATATTCTAACATAACTCATGGTGGTTAAACATACCTGAGCATCAGCACCTGATGAAACTAAGAGATTCAGTTCAGTTGAAAATGCTATACCAGTAATGCGCTTCTGGTGACCCTTCAATATAGATTGGACCTAAAAGCAGAGAAGTCAAATCACTATATGATTCTTGTTCATGAAATGATTGAATTCAAACTTTAGAGCTCTCCGAAATAATTACCAAATCCACCCTAATATTGTAGATATGAATTGTTGAATCATCCAATCCGATTGCAGCAAAGTTATTATCCTTTGGATGAAAAGCGAGGAAAGTTGGAGTAGGGGGAGGTGGCATAAAAGTTGTCATTACCTGAAAGTCAGCAACAATTTTTCACAGGCTCACAATTACTGAAATATAGTTGGATAAAAGATACCAGCAGTTGCAAGGATAAATTAGATCATAAAAACTGTGAGATCACCTTAAATGTCATCATGTTGAACAGTGAAATTTTTGCTCCACAGGCAGACATAGCATAAGAATCATTCTTTGAGATTGCCATGCAGGGAATCACTGCTTCAGAATTGTCCGCCACTTCATTAATCATGAGAAGACCACTATTTGGTTGCCAAAGTTGTGGAACAGAACTTGTTGTGGCCTTTTAAACCGACACAAGATTTAGATTTTTTCATAATATGTGTATTAGACATAACAAAATGCACGCATAGATATGTCATAGAAACAAGGATATATGCACAAGTGCATGATGGATTTATAAAGCAAAATGAAAGCGTTTCCACATGTTTGGGTCTCTTAGCACATAATCACCTTTCCACTCGGATTTGATTCATCACGACTCCATTTCCACAGCTTCTGAACCCCTTTTGAACCGAGAGCCATTAGACCAACTCCAGAATTTGTGTACAGAAGATGAGCAACCTTGGTAACATGTACAGATTATATGATCATGAAACTCTTGGTATAAAACAAAAATATATTAATGAAGTATTATATTATATTTATATTATAAACATAAAACTATATGTTGCAAGGAATACCTTGTCAAGGGGAACTATGCTTTCTATTTCTGGCATAGCAACTGTTCTACACTGAACAGGATCAACTATTTCTGTCAATTCCCAAGCTTTAGCTCTGTCAGATACATCATCCAAACTTCTTTTGTTCTCTATGCTTCTAGTCACAGAATCAACTCCATTCTTGAATAAATAAAATAAATAAATGATTCAGTTGAACAGATATCTGTCTAACAAACCAGAAGGTGCCTAGACAAAACCTCTAGCATAAAAATATGGACACCCTAATTTTTACTTGATAAAAAGAAGGATGTATAATATGTATGTCATTTTCATGCTAACATATTCGATGAATAAAATGTTATTAATATCATATAGTTATCTATATCCATCCTTTATCGTTTATATCTTTGAAGGATAGGCGCTGGTTGAGCAAGATAATAGCAGATCAATGTTAGCAACCAGAGAAGAGCCAGTTAACTATTTCATTGATGTTCAACAAATCAAAAATTTAGCTAGTAATCAAACCAGAAAATAATATTTGCTAGGGAAGCAGAGATTGAAGATGGTGAATTATCCCAGATAAATACCTTTCTCTCAAGAGGTGCTTTAGATGCTTCATTAGACCGAGCTTCGATAGCCCTTAAGTACCTGATGCCTTCAACATTAGCAAGGACTTTCAAGCCACCATCTGCTGTAGTAACAGCAAGCAGATTTCCATCCTTATTGAACCTCAGGCGAGGGTTACTCTGATGCAAGGCTCCAAACATGTCAAACAATGCTCTAAAAAATCATCAAAGGATGAAAAGTCCAAGGACTACTCACCGGAAGACCACCCTCGGCGTCTGTACTGGTCAGAACATTGATATTATCCATATCCCAAAACTTAACCTGGTTATCATCACCAGCAGTCAAAAATCGACTTTTTGCTGTGTCAAATTGCACAATGCCAGCAGATTTCTTTCTGAACCCAGTATATGTTCTTTTCAGTGCTCCTTCACTTTCATTCCATTCAACTAGATAAGAATCTCCATCTTTACTTGTCCCACAAGAAAACAATCTAAAATAGGGAAGGGAATTTACAACTCACTAAACTTGCAAAGAAAAAAAATACCATAGAATTAAACAGAAGTACAATGTTGAGCGGATATATTTCCGGAGCTATTAATCATTTTCTTACCTACTTCCATCAGCACTATAAGCCATTGCGGTATACCACTGTCCTGGAGCGTTATAGTCCACCCTCGGGCCCCTGTCATCATACAGCCATGCCTTGATTTTCCCATCAACAGAAGTTGAAAAAATAAACTGCAAAAATAAGATGCCATGACTATTATCAGTTGGAAATTCGCTGCAATGGACTTCACTAACATGACTTCACTAACATCAATTGACAACGTATGACACAAGATCAAAGTATAGCTGCACAAAAGCATACATAAATATGGATAAGAAAAGACTAAGGAAGTTATATTAATATAAAACTGTTTCTGTTATGTATTAATATAATAACTGCACAGATAATGGTTCCCAGGAAATTGGCCTAAATTACATCCTGTAGTATGGTCAAATCTTTTCTAGTGGTTAATTTTTAAGATTCTCACTTTCTTTTCCTGTACTAAAATATTTACACAGCAGAAACTGCTTTTGGTTGCATACCTTTAGATCAAAAATCTAAATAATCATGTAACGAACAAAATGTTCCACAATAAGGAAGGAGGACATCTCAAAATCCAATAATAAAAAAACTTTCATGTGATGGAGAGGGTGTTAGGAGAACTTTACCTGGACGCCTTCCTTCTGGTGAGGACAAACAGAATAAACAGGTGCCGCATGACCTTCAAAGTTAAAAAGCTTATGCCCAGTCAAATCCCATACCTGTAACACTTCCAAAATCAGTATTCAATGATACATTCATCTGGCTACAAGCAATCACAGAACTTCTCCGTCACCTTAATTAACTTGTCATCTCCGCAAGTTACAAAGCATAGTTGTTTGTTTGGATAAGAAAAGACTAAGTCATTAACACCACCAATATGAGCATCAATCTGTAATGAAACAAAGACACTAGTTAGAGATTACAGAAACATTGTATTAGTTTCTTATCAGAGAATTTCCTGAACATGCCTCCAAACGTTGCTGCAGCTCATTAGGTGGTTGATAGGAAAACAAATGAATCAAATGCTTTGAAAAAGCAACCCCTGAAAAGAAGGAAAAATATATTATAAACCAGTGATAATAATGAAACAAACTAGAACCAAGCTTTCGTACAAGACTTACCGATGAAAATCCCATCTGGACTCCATGATACACGACTTACGGAAATAGACGAGTCTTTCATAATTGTAGCCTGTACAAGAGTCCCAATAACAAAACTTCAGCATATCAAATAAGAAAATTATGGTACTTACGATATATAAAATTATATTTTGTAATAGACTATAGACTATTGGATTTGGATGAGAAGACATGGACGACAAACAGCCCATACCTTTTTATAACCTATATAGTTCCCGAAGTCCATTAAGGTAAGAGTAGGACTCGTGCTAGAGGGGGAAAAAACTGAATTGAGAACATTTTGTGAAGCCACTGAACCCTAAAATTTTGTCACCTATGAATCCCCAATCTGTCGATTGTAAAGATTATCCTAATTATATCTGCTTTTCTATCTTGAGCAACTTCCATACTTCCTAGTTCCTAGAAGTATGCTGAAATATTTTGTAACAATAAATAATATGTCATCCCATTATGTGATAAAGTCCCCATATTATCTTCCTTATGTGGTATATAATGAATTGTTTGGTACATACTATATAATACATCAAGAAAATGTTTCAGCTGGGCATTCTCCATTTAAATGCAATGTCATAGACAACCAAATTAATTTCTGTAAAGCATATATTCTTTAAACAGACATCCATGGTCCATCTATTCAAAATAATGCAGTCGAATAATGCAATAGAAACCTGAAATAACACAGAACCAGCAAGCATATTCCATATGTTGAAAGGCTTTGATATCAGCTTCTCTCTCAGCCCTGCTTCCCATAGTGAAACTTCACCGTTTGCACAGCCAACTGATTCAGAAAAATTTTTTAAGTCAGTATATGACTAAATTTCTTCATAATACAATATATGTAGTCTGTTTCAACCTACCAGCAAGTAAAGAATGGATGGAAGGATGAAAATCCATGCTTGTCACTGTTGATCCTTGATGTAAAGTACAAACAACTGTTCTGGGAATGTCATCAAGTGACAAGGAGGCTTGTTGAGCTGGAGCAGGATATGTGGCCTGCATAGATCGTAAAGAGTTGTCATTATAGCCATGAAAATTCAAATTCATGGAAAAGAAAATATGCCAAACTATTGTATAAGCACCTCATCAACAGATTGTGCAGTTCGCAACCGTTTCAGTAGTGGCTCAGGATCGTTATTTTGAAAATCCATCATACCAAGAGCATTAGGTGTTCTTGGATGCTTCAGCATGGGGACTGCAAGAAATTGAATAATATGTGAACTTGACAATGTAGCGGACACAAACAAATATTCCAATATCCAAATGCATAAGAGAATTGAAAATAGAAAAAATAATAGTACCTTCTCAGATATTATATGGGACAAATGAGAAGATGAAAGTTTAAATACGAATTACGATACAATAAATGTCAGCATAAATATGTTCTTCATATTTATGGGGGGAAGTTTATATATACAAAAAAATAAATCATCCATTATACTTTATGATAGAGAACAACAATCTGACCAAGCTATACCTTGATTTGGGGGACTAGACAATGAGGACCCAACAACTATAGGAGATTGAGCAGATGTGGACGGATTTGCATTCAATATCCATCCCCCAAGAGAATTAACATTAGCAGCTGCAGGGGCTGGTGCAAATGGCTGCACGAAAGCAAGTAACAACAGGAAACTAAACATCATAACATCAAAAGACCAAACAACTAACAATGTTAGCAATGAACATTCCAGCAACTAGACAAGTCAATGTCATACTCCGCCGAGTGTTCCTAGTGGAGCATAAGGTGAAGACTTTGGAGCAGCTGCAACAGGAATGGTGACAGGAACCGGATTAGACGCGAGAGCTCCATTTGGAGGCGAACAAGTATGGTCAATATATAAAGTTTTGATGTCTGGATTTTGCTTCGGGTTCTTGCATAGCTGATGCTGCCAGTTCAAACTGGATAGAAAACATTCACAAGACTTAACCAAGAAGAACATGACGAATGAAGTTGAAAATAATAAGAGATGTCATTACTAGATGAAAAGTATCAACTACTTTAGTATATAATGAATTCAAGCACAGTGAATAATCACATGAGTAAAATTCAATACATGTAAATTTGCATAGAAATATGCTACCTTTGATTAACCATGGTTCTTAACCTTGATGCTCGTAATGAAGGAAATAAAAGCTTATCTCGAAAGAGGGGGTTTGCTTCTATCAATTTCTTAAGCTCAGCGAACATTGTGTTTCGAGCTGATTTCGTATCACCATACTTTGACAACTGTTCATTTTCCCTGCATTTAATAAAATCCATACTTAAAATGCAACCAAATTTCAACACCTCTCTGATCCCTAGTCAATAACACCAAGGGAACATTTACCTGAAGTTTTCAAGGGTTAGAAGAAGTGTTATTTCTTTGAACAAAGCTTCGTTAAATTTTGAGAAAACTTTCAACTCGTTTATCAGAATTTCAACAGCCCTCGGGTTGTCACGCCTGAACACAAATAAGATCATTCACGCACAAGAAGACTAAATAAAAAGAACCTAGATCTTTAAATACTCTAATAAACATAAAAGCATAAATTGAAGGTTATAACTAGCAAGTAGCAAGCTGTCATTGAAGATACAAGAATTAATAAATTATAGTAATAAATTAATAACCTGTCCAAGGCTTCCAGATACTTCTGCTTCCTAATCTCAAAGAAAATTTTCATAGAGTATCGATTGTCATCGAGTTTGGTAAAACCAGAGAGATACTTCTCAACTTTGTCCCATTCTCCAGCCAGAACTAGCTCTTCAAAATGCTTCAGATTGAAGAAAAAACCAGATTCTTGCTCCAGCCTAAACACAGAACAAGCACATTGAATTCAATTTACCATATACAGAAACAAGGAAAATAAAAGGAATTTCACCAAAAAAGAAAAGCAAAATAAAAGGAACAGACAAGTTTGTTTTATATTCAAAAAAGAAAAAGAAAATGGGGGGGCATTACATGCGTACGGTATCCTTGAATTTCTCCTCATCCAGAAATTGAAGAACGAGGAACACCAATTCCCTGCTCAAAGATGACATTTTTGTTCTCAGAGTGGTGGAATCAGAAGATCCACCAGAGAAAAAACGACAGGGTTTGGAACTAGGGTTTAGAACAGAGCAACAACAGAAAATTAGCCGTTCCGAGTAAGAGGTTTTCCGAACAAAAGTTGAAGTCTTTCTACGTTGTCGTTCTTCGCGTTTCCGCTTGCAATGGGAGAGCAAAACGACGGCGTTTCGGGGAGTGGTTTCTAGGGTTGTTCAGTGGTGGTTGTTCGAAGATAGCGGTGGAATGTGAGAAGAAAGTGATGCTGCAGAGGGAAATAAGGAAAATAGATATAAAAAACAAAAGAAGTAGCAGGGGAAGAAAAGAAACCGCAGAAAAGTAGGACTGAGTTACGCTTCTACCAATGCAGTTTGTTTCACAGTTGTTGACACCGACTTATCAGTGATATTCGTACTTATATAAGACAGGTGATAAGTACTTGTAATAAGAATCCAGATGTGGTGATAAGTACATGTCCTTATTTCTTGGATGAACGAAAGAAGGACACGTGACGTGGGTTCAATCCTTTTTTGCAGTGAATCACCAACGCCGCATCGTCTATTCTTTCCTTTTTTTTTTTATTTCTTAATTTCTCATTTTCTCAATAGGTAGACAATATTATTTAAATTATTACTTCTGTTTTACGTGATTTTTAAAGATAAATCACACGTATAAAAAAAAAAAAAAAGTTGATTAATATTCTCGTCATTATTAAAATAATGAGATAATTCTTTTTTATATCCTTATTGAAATTTTACAACTATTAATCATCTATTATTTGACGAATATACATAATAATAAATTAAAATTAATAGTATAATAGAAAAAAAAGTTATAAATGTTTTTTTAATTTCCTAAAGAGACTTATAAAAAAGAACAATTTTTTTCAAAACGGAACAGCATTAAAAAAACGGAAGGAGTAAAAGTAAAAAAAATATATAAATATATATATTATTTTGTTCCTTAAAACTTATATTTTAAATATTTTTTATTATATTTAATTCTATAAATATGTTAAAGGACATTAAATATCATTTATTTATGAGTATTCTTTTATCAGATTTTATATGTATCTGAACATTTATATTTATCTATAAATATTCTAAAAAAAAAGATTTTATTTATCAATATATAAAAGTATTTAACTTATAAATTTCTAGGTATATTTAAAGATTCTGTTAACGAGTGATTCTAATTTTTTTTTATTTTGCACCAGAAAAGGTATTTTTTTAATTTAATAGCACCGAAAAACATTTTTTAAGAAATGAAAAACAAAAAAACTCTATATTAAAATTTTAAAAATGTTATGTTATTAATATTTGTTCGTACAAATTTAACTAAAGTTTTATAAATTTTTTTTTTATAATGAAATAGTTTTAATGCGGTTTTTCTGATGTGCATCTATTGACACAATAAAAAACTATTAGAAGATATAAAACACATTAAATATAGTTTTCTTTGGTAAATACATTAAGTATAGTTTAATAAATATACTTAAATTACTGTAAAAAAAGTACATATTAATTATTGTTTCTTATTTTAGAATGAAAATTAATTTAGAAAACTAATTTTCTAATTATTTAACAAATGTTTTAAAATTATTCATGGAAACATCATCACATACTCGCGATCTTTTAAGTTTGCACTCAGATCTAGTCAATTTATGCACATTAAACTACTCTCATATCATGTTTATCTGGTGTAATATTGACATCTCGTAAGATTTGTTTTTTGGTTATATCTATTTTACGTTGGTATAATTTTAAAATGTGCTATATTCAGGTATAAGGTGGCACAACTTCAAGAAATATTATTATAATTTTCTCATTTTTGTTCTTAGTGAAAAGAAATAACATGAATGAATAAAAAGAATAGTAAAAAGAACTCGTAATTATCTATATAAATATAACATGTTTATAAAATCAGTCGGAACATTAAATCGGTCAATACATTATTTGACAGTTCACTTGTTAAACCATAGTCAAACTGTGGTCAAACCTATAATAATTAAATATATATATTTTATTGTTTTAATTTTATGTAATACATTAAATAAAAAAACATTTAAAGACCCAAAATACACAAGATATTAATAATTTTATATTTAATTTCATTTAAGTATATAAATGATAGAATATTAGCTTTATATACTTTTTAAATTTGATGATGGTTCAGGTTAAAAAAAAACATGTAAAATTTCGAGAGAGGTTCCTAAGTTATTTGGATTTTAGTGATGCAAGGATAAAAATAAAAGCAAATAAAATAAAATATAAAAAAATAAAGAAAATAGGTTAAAGAGTATTAACCACTCGAATTAAATCAACTTAGTTATGTGTCAAAAAATTATTTTCACTTAGTAAAAAAACATTAAAAAAGAAAAGGGTGATAGACTTGTTGTGAATGATAATAAAGAAGCCATACATTTATCACTAAATTGTAATGAAATAATTACTTTCTTTTGTCACTGTCGCAACCTCTACAATGCTTTCCTCCCAGTTTTATTTTTTTAGTTTATCTGATAATGCATTTTCTCATGCAAAGCGACGTATTACTACATTTTTATATAGTTTTTTACGAGCATTTGCGTAACTCGTCCAAAACCATAAAGTCGTGAATTCATGTATATTTTATTTGTTTTTAGCATGGTTTTCTAGTTTTAATTGGTTCATGATGCGTTCGATTTTCTGAGCTATTTGTGTCGGTATCTAATTCGGTGGTCGAAAATTAATCTGCTCCAGACTCCAAGCTAATTTTCATAACACAATAACATAGCACGTAAAGCTGATTTTTATTTTATCTGTCAAATAATTTTTAATTTGCATTCAAAATAAACAAAGGAATAAAGAGCATAGGTTGAAGGTGAAATTATTGAACACTTGAGGTTGATATTGATGTTTTGATATACTACACACTCTGTCATTGTTCATTTTTTAGAAATGATTGTATAGCTACTTATTACCATTTCCTTATAAATATATTATTATTATTGTTTTATACTTAAGAAAAATGTAGCCTTCATACGATATTCTTTAGCCTTTATTTGAATTTCTGTGATAAAAAAAATATATATATATATATATATAAAAAAAGAAAAAAGTAAGAATTATTAAAAAAAAAAAAAAGAAAATAACATAGAGAATATTAATCACTTAAATTAATTTACTGAGTGATTATGTAAAAATCATGCAGTAAATCTGAACCTTCTATTTGCCTTTTATTTTTTCACTAAGAAAAGAATAAAATTAAATTTTAGTAAACTAATAATATTTTTAGAATGAAAATTATCACATAAACTGTGAGATTTGTGCACATTACATTTAGATCCCATCAATTTATCTACATTACACCGATGTCTGAAGTTAATTTTTGTTGTTATATTGCGTAAGATTTGATTTCTAATATATGTAGATTCATTACGTTTGCACACACTCTACTGTGCTTAAGGGAGATTAGTATTGTTTTGAAAATTAACGTGAACAAAATGTTTGCTGTAATTTTCTCATTTATTTTTGGTTCAATTATGTGAAAAATGTATTAATTTAAAAAATTTAGACGGGTCATCAAAAGAAAAAAGTGAAAATAAACTATCTATCTAAATATATAAATTTTAGAAAATTAAACTGGTCGTCAAATTGAGCAAGAGATGAATTCATCGTTCACTCGACCATGTTTAAACTGTAGTGTAATAATTTTTGTTGTGCATCAAGCCACTAAGATCAAACCTGTAATAATTAAATAGGTACATTTTACTGATTTAATAACCTAGTACATTAAATAAAAAATATTTTTAAAAAATAAAATATATTACAATTTGTCTTGTAATTGAAAAGCCCTACAACAACTAGCTCTTACAAAGCGACACATTACGATATTTTTACAGTTTTTATAACTTTTGCACAACTTATAAAGAAACTTTAAAATTGTCGATTCACACATATTTTACTTATTTTCAGCTAGGTTTTCTAGTTTTTTACTAGATGCATTGGATTTCGTGAACTGTTCGCACTGGTGCTTGGTTTGGTAGTCAATTTTTCCGTTCGGCCTAGGCTAATTTTCATGACACAATAGATATAGCATGTAAAGGTGATGTTTTAATTTTATCTGCTAAACTAATTTTTTATATTCAACTTAAATAAAGAAATAAAAGTAGAGGTTGAAAGTGAAATTATTGAAGTAATTTGACACTTGATGTTGATGGTTTGAAGAAAAAAAAACAATTTAGGCTCTTAGCTTTATTAGTGATGATTGAATTTAACCTGCAAATTGTTCTTCTGTTACATCTAAATTTTTGGAAAGAAAGAAGATTATCAAGAAGATAGAAGGTGTGGTCATCACTCATGAGTAAATTTTTTTTTTTTTATATTATATATTTTAACTAATTTATTAAATTCCAGTCATCCCATCAAATCTCATATATATGTTCACATTACACATTTAGTCACCGTTTATTGAAGGCAAGAAATCCAAATCTTACCCAAAAGTAGCTTTTAGTGAGTATCTTGTTAAAATGACCCTCTTTATTTGCTTGTCATTGGATCATTCAATAGTAGACCCTTCGAACAGAAATTTTGAGGAAAATACTCAATTTAAGATAAAAGTTTTTTTTACTTGTGGGTGTTGAGATTGTGTCAATTCCACTCAAGAATAAAATCACAGTGTCATTTTTTAGATTATTTTCTAGTCAAAATTGTACGAAAATTAAAATGACAATACTATTCCCAAGTTCAATAGTAGCAATCTAACCCATTTTGATGATTCTCACTAGAGTGGGGGAAAAATGTCCATATGTTAGAACTTATAAGGTTAGGGCTATGGATAAAGAATGGACTTTGGATAGGTGGGTTGCTATATCTTTCTTCTAATAAGACTGCATTTGGCCTCTCTTTTTTGAGTTTAAAACATATAAATAAGAGATTTCATCATTTTTTTTTTAAAAAAAAAGCTAAAAATTATTTGGTAAGAAACATAGCAAAAACTCGAAATAAGGATGAAATAAGAGAAGCTCAAATAAAGGATTAAAAGTTCTAAAATAGAGCTTTCGTAAAAAAAAGTAAAAAATAAAAAGAAATCTCACTTTCTCTTCGTTAAAAATAAAAGAAAAGTTACTTACAATTTTATGAGTTTATCTAAACTTTTATTTGGCCCAACTGAAGAATAAGTCGAGTCAAATATTACTTATAGTTTATATTTAGACAAGATAAACATGTATTTATTTTTACACAATTAAAAATAACTTTCACGTAAATTCATGTTTATTTTGATTTGATTTATTTTTAAACACAAACTAATAATCCTTCTATTTTTTTCTCTAGTGTTTTATATGCATGATTTCCTCTTTCCTTTTCTTAAATTTATTTTTTTGTTTATCAATACCTGATACAAGTCCTAGTCAAGCCGTGAAGGACTGAGGCCATACTTTTATGGATTTGTAGAAATTGTCAAAAGTCATGAACTAAATTTGGTATTGACAAAGTTGCGGTCGTTGTAATTAATACAATGAAAAGATTAGGAATAGCAATTAATCTCATTGATTTGATATATATATATATCCTTGCTTAACATTGCAGCAATTTTGTGATTGCCATTAATAAATAAATAAAAAACCACTATGCCATTGAATGGTATCTATCTGTTGGTACTTGATTCATTAATTTTTCAAGCTATGTGTTGACCCTTAATTATTTTTAGTCCAACATCCATTATATAATATATAAACCAGTTTTATTCGAATTGGTAACATCCGCATTAGAGGATATATTTTCGAACACAGATTTAAACTGGAGACTTTATTTAAGAAGAATCAAACACGTATGATTTGAACTAACTGTTCATTAATCCTAATTCATAAACAGTCAAAGCAATTTGACTATTGACAAATTTAAAATGAAAGCCAATTAGTCCTTCAAAGAAGCCAGAGCATGTGAATCAAATTGAGTTGATTGAATGTAAAAATGTTCAACCTAACATTATGATGGAACATAAGCAAATTTGCTAGAGAACATACTCCTTTGTGATTTGACCTCAAAAACAGGGGAAGCACACTTGTTTCCTCCCTTGCCATTATTCTGCACTATATTTTCATTCTGCAAGTACCAAAGTTTCTCAGAATTCTTGCAAACATGCCCTCTATGATGAGGGTACCCTTGGTACAAGTACTTAAATGGATTGAAAACAGGACTTTCTTTCTCAACCTTATGATTTGACCTTCTTCCATTTACATAATCAGCAGGATTGAAGAGAGGAGATTCTTTCCTTGACATTGAATTTGCCCTTACACAGTTCTCTATCACCTTAGCCTCTTCCTTTAATCTCTCTCTAATTTCCCTAATGTTCCTCAAAACTTTACTAGATCTTGATTTGCTAATTATATTCCAAGCCTTGGAACTTGAAACATTTGAATTGCCAGAGATATTGCTGGATTTGTAAGGGATTCTTTTGCACTCAAAGCAGAAGTTCTTGGATCTCTCTATGTTAAAGGCTTTTCTTTTTGTAGCATCAGATAGACATGAATATGCCTACAGAATAAACATAGAAAAAATTGGTATTAGTTCTGATTTTATTCCATTTTTTTGTAAAGTACTTGTTTTACATAGAAGGGAAATTCACTTTAAGAAAATAAGTTATTTATTAAAATTTTGATGAGTGCATTTTCCAAATATTTAAAAATATGAATGGTTTTAATTTTTGGGATTCATTCTAGTATCTTGACATTTTTAGAAAAATATAAACTTAAGGGTATTTTATGATGGAATTGCTCCTATCTTATTGTCCTTCTTTGATTCCCTTGACCTATTCCCAAAAATATTGACTTATTTACTAAATAGTAAATAGTATAAGAATAAGATTTACCCAATTAATATCACTTAGAAAATATTATGGTATTCAAAAATAATTCCATCAACTAACTAAAAAATTATTCTGGCAACCAAACACCATCTAAAGGGGGGAAAAATATATCTTTATCCTCAAACTAACCTCAGAGACAAGCTTGAAAGCAATTTCAGCCTTGGGGTGTTTATTCTTGTCAGGATGAAGGTTCAAGGCTGCAACAAAAAACAAGTCTTTGATATTTAGTAGAAAGACACAATGCAGATTTACACATTGCACATAACCACAAAGTCATGAATTGTTTAGTTTGCATTTTCATTTTCATTGTTTTGTTTTTATTTTGTTTCCTATTTTTTGAAATTTAAAAGAAAACTAAAAATGCCTTAAACATAACATTTTTCCTTGTAAAATTTTTGAAAACAGAGAACATAATGAAAATAAAAAATGAAAACGCAGATCAAACAGTTCCAAGGTTTTCAATTAAACGAAGGTGACTGGCGTTTTAATAACATATATTAAGTTAGGATTTGGTTGAACACAAATTCTAACCACAAGCAACTTTACTTTTCTCTTTCAGACTTCAGAGAAAGTGCTTTTAAGATGAGACTTGAGTCAATCCTAAATCAAACACAAAAATGAGTTAAATTAAACCTACCAAGTTTATGGTATTGTTTGCGAATGGCATTCACCCCTGCATTTTCTTCCACCTATAAAAACCCAACAAGGAGGAATTTACATCATACAAAACAACCCAGGAAGAAAACTAACACTAACTTTGAATCAACAAGAAAGGATTAAAAAAAAAAACTTACTCCTAGAATGCAATACCAATCTACAAAAGGAGTCTTAGCAGGACTTGAAACAAGTCTATGAACACAAAAAACTCTCCTGGTAGAAATTGAACAAATCTCCAACACCAACTGGATTTTGTAATCTGATTCTTCTTGTCCCATTTGAATGAATTGACAAAAAAAAAAAGTGGAAAAAGGGTTACATATAGTGAAAAGTGAAGTTTGTTTTTGTTGGTTTTTGAGAAATAGTAACTTGAAACAGAGGAAGGTGGAGCGGTTTAGAAAAAAGAGGAAGCAGAAGCATTGAGGATTAGAATATTTATTTTTTATTTTTTTAAAGTGGTTCAGTTGGTGGGAACAAAAAAAAAAAAGAAATAGAGAGAAGTGGATAGGTTAACGTTAATCTCTCCATTTGGCATCATTCAGATGGATAAGAGCTATTTAGCAGTACTAACGTTTTTCATTTTCTATTTGTTGAAGTTTAAATTTAAAATGGAGTTTTTGTTTTTGAAAGTGAAAGTTTGTTTTCTTATTTTATTTCCGGCTTCCTCACTTTTGTTGCAAGTGATAACCAACAACATAACCTACCGCTGGAAATAGCACCTCATAAACAACTGAATTCAGGTTTTTTATTTGTTGTTTTTTTTCCTGTTAATTTTTTATTTCATTTATAAAACTTGTTTTCAAATTTTCACTTAGAATATAACCTCTTTATCAGTGTCAATTAGAATAAAAATCACTTTAAAGATGATATATTGTCGAGAGAGAAAAAATTCACCTCTATAATCATTATAGTACATAAGAATTGATATTCAACCACCGAAAAATATACTTTTTTTTTGTCCAAACCGAAAAATATACTTAGAGTTAAAAAAGAGTTAAACTTGAAATTATCTTACACTTTTATAGCATTTATTTTTTGTTTTTGGGTTTTTCATTTCTATAGGCTATCGCAAGCAAAAGATTAATTTATTGGATATAAACAAAATTGTCCTTTCAATTTTCTTTCCTGGTCTCCAATTAAAAAACAAAATGTCTTTTTTTTTTTATAACCACTGATTTTCCCATTTAGGATGAGATTAATCTCATTCGCGTTGTGTGACTAGTGCTGATCCCGTGGATTTGGCATAGGTGGAATTTTTATTATCCCTAAATGATTTTTTTATATGAAATTATGTCTAAATGATTAATCTCGTTTCCTGTTGAATGCTGATAAATCGGGATGGAAATAAAAAAAACTATAAAATTGTGAAATGATTTAGCTTTAACTTTAAAAAGTCACCTTTAACTTATTAGAATTAAAAAAAAAAAAACTTATTAGAAGAATAATCATTTAAAAGACCTTCTTTTTAAGAAAATTCCTCCAATTAGTTTATGAAAAAGTTTTATTTTTTTGACTTTATTAAAAAAAAAATCATTGTTTTAATCTTTATTTAACAGGGATTTTCTATTTAGGATGTGCAATAAAGCCTATAAAAAGAGGATGTGCAATAAAAAAATGACCCAACCCTATCTACCTAATAAACATTGTTAAAAGTTACTTTGCCTAATACTCCATTTTTTTTTAATCTCAAAGCTACTTTGACTAATATCAGTTCTTGGAGAGAAAAAATATTAGAATACTACAAATCTAGACTACTAAAAAAACATAACATTGGACATATATGACTGGACGCATTAATATATTACATGAGGTCTTAATCGATTAACATATTATTAGTATCCTTATTTTTTTTTTTCTGATTGTTTTCATAGTAAGTAGTGAGTAATCTTCTTTTTAAAGAGAAGTTTACATAAAGTAATTGTCAGATAGCCACAAAATGTCATTATATTTTCACTGGTTAAGGATTATATTAAATCACTGTTCATGTAATTAAAAAACGAGTTAAGCTATCAATTTGCCACACCTTGTATTTACATATCCCTATTTTTCTAAGTCAAACATTATGAATTTATGACTTGACTTTTCAAAGATTCTTTTAAGTTTTGGTGTTGTAATCCATTATTATCAGGGTTAGAAACCAACATAATAACATTAATGAAAAGGGAACCCCTTTTAATTAGAGGCCCATAACACTTAATTTACTAATGCAGATGAAAGATGACATAAAAAGTATACAGGTTGACAAAAGCATATGATCCCTCGTTGAATCTTAGGCATAAAATTAAATAGTTACCTGGATTAGGTTAAAAGCAATGTTGTATTAGGCCTCCCACTTGAATCATTGTGATTAAAATTAAATAATGTACTTATCATTTTTTTCATCTTCTTTGAATTCATTTTGATGTGGGGTATTAGTTGCAATGTCACAATTAACTAGAATTGCAATGACTTCAGGGTGAAAATTGCTTTGCCATGCTTAAGCTGATTTTGGCACTCAATTCTCATATTATTAAAATAATAGTAAGGTTGAATTATAAGATATTATTATGATGATGATTATGAATATTAAATTTTAGAAAAATCGAATATTTTTACGTACGTATCTTGTAAGTAATATTTATATATATTTTAAAAAGTCTTTTATTTATTAAATTAAAGTAAATAGATAAAATATTAACAAGTTTTCAAATTATATGAATTATTTTATAATTGATACGTATACTATGAACTTTCAATTCAATAATTGGATTGGTGAAATTCGATGTCCATATGATCTTATAAAGCAGAATAAGTCTCGTAACACTTACTCCTTGAGTAAATGAATCCCTCTTCTTTTATATATTATAAGATTTACAATATAAAATTATATACGTATACATATAATCAACCGGCCTGCCTAATAGACTTTTTTTAAAAGTTTGTATCTAACCTTTTTAATTAGATAAAATTTTCAAAAAATTTAAACTCAGACTTTTTATTATACAAACCATGTTAGGCCATAGACCCCTATCTTTTCTGCTTTTACATTGAAAGCATCAAAATCCGTAATTGCTAATTCTAAAGCTCCAAACTGGAAACAAAACGCAAATCCAAACATTGCCCTAGGATTCTGAATTAATATATGAGTAGATAATGTATGTTTTAAATTATGTATAACTTCAAGATATTGGTTGTGTAACATAACATGGTAGATCTCATGTTTTAGTTTGAACAATTCTTTCAGGGTGAGATAAATGTAAGTTCTTTATAAAAATTCTTTGAGTTTGAAATTTTTTAGATCTCAGACTAAAAAACAATTACCTTTCGCTAAAATATAAAAATAAAAAGCATGTATAAGACACACACATTGAGTGTCAGATTTAATAAAACTACCCATTTCATAACATTTTATAAACAACAAAAATTATTAATGCAATTAAAGCGTATGAATAAATGACAACTTTAAATTTAATTGCAGTAACATAACTTGACACATGAAAAATTGAAAATAGCTAATAGCAAAAAAAAAAAAATGAAAATAGCCTTGGAACTCTTGATAAGAGAAGGTTTAAATATATTTTCAATCCCTATAAAATAGGGACTTTTTGGTTTTAGTCCCTGTAAAATATTTTTTTGATATTAGTCCAACACTTTGAAAAAATTGTATGATTTTATTCCCTAAAGTAACACTCAATAGAGACTAAAATCAAGTTATTTATTTAAAATGTTGACTAATATAAAAAAAAATTTGAAGAACTAAAATAAAATGTCCCAATTTTACCGAAACCAAAAATATATTTAAACCATAAGAGAAAACCGAAAGTGGCCAGATAATAATTACTGAATCAACACACTTCTCTAATATTCAACTGCATATGACACTTAATTAAGGGAAAGGCACAGTTCAACGAAAAGTATCAATAACAAAATGTGTCCTTATTTGATTTGTTTATGGTTACAATGATAAGTAATTGATTTAAGCAATATTCAATCATTTGCACAGGATTTACTTGCATCGATTTAGTTTTTCTTGGGCTGTTAGTCGATTAGAAAAAAAAAAAAAAATTATGATGTGAGCGCATCGAGACTATAAAATACTATTACTATCCAATATGACAAATTTGAATGGAAGAATTACTACGTATGTTATTTTATAATGCATTGGTAAGTGAAACTTAATTTGTTTTGGATTGAGGAGCTAGACAGCACCGAAGATAGATTTTGATTTTGTTTTGCATGTGACAAACAAGTTCTTTGTAAAACTATAAATTAGGTAAAAGGGTACAAATATAGTAAATTATTATATTTATGCAGCTCTCAGAGTCCAATATATTCTGCTGATTTGGGGGATGAGTTGGAGTACCAAAGTCCAATAACCGATTCTTCGCTGCATTATGCAGATCTCAATATCGCGATTATTTCAATAAATCTCCAAATTAATCCTCAAGATTAACAATATCGACAAGCCTTATCTCACTAGAATAGAGACCATTGTAGCATAAGCTAGAAAATTTATTGTCACTTCACTCCATTTGAGACATGTGAAAATTGTAAAAAAACATGCTGTGAGTAGGAAGTATCTTTACAGAGTACAAATACCAACCAAAAGGTAAGAAATGATCCAACAAAACAGCAAAACTTTATGGGTCTGCTACTGTGCTACATAGACAAATAGATGCAACTAGGCTCTATTAACAACCAAATTTTAGAAAAAATGATTTATAGGATGAAGTGTGTGTTTAATTAAAATTTAAGTGGAATGAGATGTGGAAAAACACACCGACTGAGGCAAATTAAGATTAGATCAATGGTTGAGATATATATTAATGCATAAAAAGCAAAGTTATCCAATATATGTATTTTTACTTTTAGTCAAAATCACTTTTGACCAAAACAAAATTCTATACAAACAGGCCCAAAATTTTAACAGCAAACTTAGTAGTAAAACTACATCTACACAGTGTGTCTGGGAGGCAGGCTGCACAAGTAGAATTTGAATTTAAGTATTTTCAGTCAAAGCACTTCCATAAACAATATAGTTCTACTTAACAATTTACAGCTCAACCTTGATCAAGGCTTGATATTCTATTACTGTATTAGCCAGAAAAATGAAACATGACCTTGATGTTTTGTTGATCACAAAGCCCAAGAAAGGAACTATGCTTATGCTTTTCGCACCAAACAATCCTAAAAAAAATTTGAAATGTGCATTGGGACTAAGTTGTCTGTCAAAGAACTAAAGTGCATGTCTATGTCAGTTAGTTATCATCTAAATGAATATAATATAAATTGATCTTAAGTTCTTAACAATGAATATGACAAGCAACCGCAAAAAGGCACCCATATTTACATCAAAGTTTGAACAGGAAAATAACTATCTCAACCAGCTCAAGAAAAATATTAAGGATGCATAACAAAATTTAGAGGCCAAGTTAATTACTAGAGTTATGCAAGATCACTATTCCAGGTTATCTCAAAAAAATTGATTTTTATTCAATTTTGAGAAACAGTTGAACAAGATATGGGCAATGATAGGCTAATAACATTATTAGACCTTGTTAAATCTATGGAGTAATCCTTTCTCCTGAGTCATTACAAAAGAGTCTGTCATTAAAAAATATTTAAAGACAAAGAACACAAGATATATTAATTAAATAATATATACAAGAAATTTCACATCAAAATTCTGACACAAAACATCTGACTAATCATCCAATGACTCGGATTTATCCAAGGCTAGACAATGATTGTGATAGTTTACCAATTCTTCTCTGGCTTGACAATGGATTGAGATAGTTTATCAATTGTACTGCTCCTTAACTGTCAAAAATGTTAGAAATTGAAGCAACTAGTCAATCCCATAATTCTTGATAACTTTTTACATGAACCTACCCGTTGTTTTCAAAATGAAATATAATATATGGGATGGAACAAACAGACAAGAAGAATTAATATTGCTTGCAAAAACAGCCTATCTGCCTGTGTATGCCAGTTAATCACCAATAATGCACTGAATAATGAATAATGAATAGTGAATACTAACTAAGCATTAAAGTGATATCAAATTATTGACCAGAAATTTTATCTGCATCCAAGTTTGAAAAGGACACCTACCGAAATCACCACAAGCAAAACACCATCTCCATTGATATCATGAAAGGTTCCAAGTAGTAAATGAAAAATTCAATCAAATTACTAGAATACAGGATTAGGGAACAGTAGGAAAAATACTAGAATGAGACATAGAAAAAAAAACAAGTTGAAAGACAAAATTTCTTCTTGTCAAAAGTAAGTTAATCCTTTTGAGTTTGACAACTTCTCGATGCAACAACCCTCCCTATTATCCTGAACATTCATTTTTTCCTGATATAGCTTCAATAAGTGATATGTTTCACACTCCTCAAAACCTTTCACAAACTTCTGCAAGAACATCTCCTCAGATATTATAAACGGCGAAAGTAAGCTAGCATTCTCATCTATCAAACCTTTTGCAAGTAGATACTGGACAACAAAAGCCCTTGGAATGATCCTTTTCTCCAAACTATATCCAAAGATATTAGTTCCTTTGACAAGGGACAGAGCATCCCAACCTAACTCATTGACCCAAAAATCCATCACAGCATTAATCTTATCACAGGATGTTAACATACAGTTAGGCTGCTTCCTAAATGCTTCAACAATGGTTTCATCAGACCAACCCCACTTCTTAAAGACTTCAACTTTTTCATCCCAATGGGGTTTTCTCACAGTATATTTGGCAAGCAAAGCTATACTAAAAGTTGATTTTGAAGGGTCAAACCCTAATTCCCTTACTTCCTCCACCTGTTTGAGCAATTGAGTTGAAGAAAATATGCTAGGCCATTTACGAAGCAAAATGACAATGTTTGAATCAGAAACTCCATAATCAATCAACAAATTCACATTAGGTCTCATACGACAACAACAAAAGGAAAGAGTGTTGCGAATTACACAACCCAAGGTCCTTTTATCAGATTGCAGGAATCTATATAGTAATTCATATGTGGGTACAATATGATTATCAAGGCTGCGACTAAGAAACCTGGGTGTTTTTGTCACTATAGAGACAATATCAGAGATAGAAGCACCTTTGGAGAGTAAAAATTCAAACTTTGGAAGAACCCTTTTATGGGGGTTGCAGGAAAGCAACCATGGCTCCCTTGTAATGATATTATGCAAATGGGAGTTTGAGAAACCCCATTTTCTGAACAAGTCAACAACTGAATCGGGCTTCTGGGAAGTGTTGAAACGAGCATCCTTGGAAGCTGAAAGAGCAGAATCGGGTGAGAAGCCGAGATTGTTGATGAGGTAGGACTCTGCGAAGTAGTGTGGATGTGAAGAAGTAGCAGAAGAAGTGTTCGTGCAGAAAAGGGGGTAATCTACGTTGATGGGTTGGTGATGTTGTTGCAGAAAAAATGATGTCTTTGAGTTTGAGGTAAATTTTAAAAACTTAAGATCAAAGCGTTTTGGGGAAAAAGAAAGAGGATCGAAATTAGTGAATGATAGATAGAGAGCCTCCATTTGGATATTCAAGGTTGAAGAGAAAGCTTCAAATCAAAGCATCAAATTTGAGGTATAGATGGAGGGAACCTCAAGGGGCGCCGCTATTGCAAGTTTGCAACAACACAGCTTTTTTTATTTTTCAAAATTACCCTTCATTATCACAGTAATTAAAAATCAAAACACGCATCACACTTTCAATTATAAGTGGGTTCTAAATTTTGGTAATGTATTTTTTTTTAGAAAAATTAAAAATTGCAACTTTTAAACCTTTAAACCATCAGTTTTTATTTTTTGGGTTGTTGGTATCTAAAATTTAAGTGAAAACTAATTCTAAAATCTCGTAGTATTATTAACTAATGAAATGTGTCATTATCAAATTTTAAAATTCATTTTAGCTTTGTTTTTACGTACCATTTTCACTCGATTTCTAGATATCGGATGAAAGATAAATTTGAAAGAAAAAATGTGATGAAACACACTTAAAAATATGTGTGGTGCCAAATAATAGTAGCCAACCTCAAATAGTGAAATGAAGATGGTTAAATTCAAGATGTGCAATAGGATTAGAAATACAAGGTTTTGATTTCGATTTTTTAAAATAGCTTTTTGTTTTTAAAAACTAAAAACTAAAAAATTTGAGTTTGTATGACTCCTGTTTTTAAAAATAGTTTTTGTGGAAGAGCAACAAAACTAGGGTTTTGAGACAAAATCAAATTTGATTTTAATATGGCAAACGCGCTGACATGAATCCGAAACCACATTGACAACCTCAAACTTGATTCTATGGGTTCCAAACCCCTATTCAATCCCCAGAAACTTAATATATGTATTTTAGATAGTCTTTGAAAAGATGTTTTTAAGATAATAATCAATTTACAGATTCTTTTGAGCTACTCTTTCTACTTTCTGAGAGAATTGTTTAAGTTGCTTTTTATTTTTAAGGAATTTGCTTTGTTTTTTCTACAGAAAAAAACAAAACTTCTCCTTACCTGCCGAATGAGTTGCATTTTTGAGGCATCATATATAGCTAGCTGAGTCTCATGGAAAACTAGCAAGTTTACTTGATCAACATGGAATTGCACTTGAGTATCGCCGACACCAACACCTGATTTTACCTCCGGCATCTGGATTGCTACTGATTTCTTCCTTTCCCATGAATCAGTGCTCCAAAAGCAAATCTACAAAATACCCACAAATAAGTCCAAATGTTTTCCTCTTTATTATTATTATTATTTTAAATGAAACTATAAAGTAAAAATGAATTCTGTAAATAAGTATGAAATAGATAGGACTTGAATCGCAGTTAAAAATTCAAAGAGCCAGAAAGGCACAAGCATATATAGTTACATAATAATAGAAAAGAAAGGAGAAAATACATTTAACTATTAGGAAACTGAATAATTGTGATATAAGACACTGACTAATACTCTTTTTCACTAACAGTTTACACAATACAAGAATATTCTAACATAACTCATGGTGGTTAAACATACCTGAGCATCAGCACCTGATGAAACTAAGAGATTCAGTTCAGTTGAAAATGCTATACCAGTAATGCGCTTCTGGTGACCCTTCAATATAGATTGGACCTAAAAGCAGAGAAGTCAAATCACTATATGATTCTTGTTCATGAAATGATTGAATTCAAACTTTAGAGCTCTCCGAAATAATTACCAAATCCACCCTAATATTGTAGATATGAATTGTTGAATCATCCAATCCGATTGCAGCAAAGTTATTATCCTTTGGATGAAAAGCGAGGAAAGTTGGAGTAGGGGGAGGTGGCATAAAAGTTGTCATTACCTGAAAGTCAGCAACAATTTTTCACAGGCTCACAATTACTGAAATATAGTTGGATAAAAGATACCAGCAGTTGCAAGGATAAATTAGATCATAAAAACTGTGAGATCACCTTAAATGTCATCATGTTGAACAGTGAAATTTTTGCTCCACAGGCAGACATAGCATAAGAATCATTCTTTGAGATTGCCATGCAGGGAATCACTGCTTCAGAATTGTCCGCCACTTCATTAATCATGAGAAGACCACTATTTGGTTGCCAAAGTTGTGGAACAGAACTTGTTGTGGCCTTTTAAACCGACACAAGATTTAGATTTTTTCATAATATGTGTATTAGACATAACAAAATGCACGCATAGATATGTCATAGAAACAAGGATATATGCACAAGTGCATGATGGATTTATAAAGCAAAATGAAAGCGTTTCCACATGTTTGGGTCTCTTAGCACATAATCACCTTTCCACTCGGATTTGATTCATCACGACTCCATTTCCACAGCTTCTGAACCCCTTTTGAACCGAGAGCCATTAGACCAACTCCAGAATTTGTGTACAGAAGATGAGCAACCTTGGTAACATGTACAGATTATATGATCATGAAACTCTTGGTATAAAACAAAAATATATTAATGAAGTATTATATTATATTTATATTATAAACATAAAACTATATGTTGCAAGGAATACCTTGTCAAGGGGAACTATGCTTTCTATTTCTGGCATAGCAACTGTTCTACACTGAACAGGATCAACTATTTCTGTCAATTCCCAAGCTTTAGCTCTGTCAGATACATCATCCAAACTTCTTTTGTTCTCTATGCTTCTAGTCACAGAATCAACTCCATTCTTGAATAAATAAAATAAATAAATGATTCAGTTGAACAGATATCTGTCTAACAAACCAGAAGGTGCCTAGACAAAACCTCTAGCATAAAAATATGGACACCCTAATTTTTACTTGATAAAAAGAAGGATGTATAATATGTATGTCATTTTCATGCTAACATATTCGATGAATAAAATGTTATTAATATCATATAGTTATCTATATCCATCCTTTATCGTTTATATCTTTGAAGGATAGGCGCTGGTTGAGCAAGATAATAGCAGATCAATGTTAGCAACCAGAGAAGAGCCAGTTAACTATTTCATTGATGTTCAACAAATCAAAAATTTAGCTAGTAATCAAACCAGAAAATAATATTTGCTAGGGAAGCAGAGATTGAAGATGGTGAATTATCCCAGATAAATACCTTTCTCTCAAGAGGTGCTTTAGATGCTTCATTAGACCGAGCTTCGATAGCCCTTAAGTACCTGATGCCTTCAACATTAGCAAGGACTTTCAAGCCACCATCTGCTGTAGTAACAGCAAGCAGATTTCCATCCTTATTGAACCTCAGGCGAGGGTTACTCTGATGCAAGGCTCCAAACATGTCAAACAATGCTCTAAAAAATCATCAAAGGATGAAAAGTCCAAGGACTACTCACCGGAAGACCACCCTCGGCGTCTGTACTGGTCAGAACATTGATATTATCCATATCCCAAAACTTAACCTGGTTATCATCACCAGCAGTCAAAAATCGACTTTTTGCTGTGTCAAATTGCACAATGCCAGCAGATTTCTTTCTGAACCCAGTATATGTTCTTTTCAGTGCTCCTTCACTTTCATTCCATTCAACTAGATAAGAATCTCCATCTTTACTTGTCCCACAAGAAAACAATCTAAAATAGGGAAGGGAATTTACAACTCACTAAACTTGCAAAGAAAAAAAATACCATAGAATTAAACAGAAGTACAATGTTGAGCGGATATATTTCCGGAGCTATTAATCATTTTCTTACCTACTTCCATCAGCACTATAAGCCATTGCGGTATACCACTGTCCTGGAGCGTTATAGTCCACCCTCGGGCCCCTGTCATCATACAGCCATGCCTTGATTTTCCCATCAACAGAAGTTGAAAAAATAAACTGCAAAAATAAGATGCCATGACTATTATCAGTTGGAAATTCGCTGCAATGGACTTCACTAACATGACTTCACTAACATCAATTGACAACGTATGACACAAGATCAAAGTATAGCTGCACAAAAGCATACATAAATATGGATAAGAAAAGACTAAGGAAGTTATATTAATATAAAACTGTTTCTGTTATGTATTAATATAATAACTGCACAGATAATGGTTCCCAGGAAATTGGCCTAAATTACATCCTGTAGTATGGTCAAATCTTTTCTAGTGGTTAATTTTTAAGATTCTCACTTTCTTTTCCTGTACTAAAATATTTACACAGCAGAAACTGCTTTTGGTTGCATACCTTTAGATCAAAAATCTAAATAATCATGTAACGAACAAAATGTTCCACAATAAGGAAGGAGGACATCTCAAAATCCAATAATAAAAAAACTTTCATGTGATGGAGAGGGTGTTAGGAGAACTTTACCTGGACGCCTTCCTTCTGGTGAGGACAAACAGAATAAACAGGTGCCGCATGACCTTCAAAGTTAAAAAGCTTATGCCCAGTCAAATCCCATACCTGTAACACTTCCAAAATCAGTATTCAATGATACATTCATCTGGCTACAAGCAATCACAGAACTTCTCCGTCACCTTAATTAACTTGTCATCTCCGCAAGTTACAAAGCATAGTTGTTTGTTTGGATAAGAAAAGACTAAGTCATTAACACCACCAATATGAGCATCAATCTGTAATGAAACAAAGACACTAGTTAGAGATTACAGAAACATTGTATTAGTTTCTTATCAGAGAATTTCCTGAACATGCCTCCAAACGTTGCTGCAGCTCATTAGGTGGTTGATAGGAAAACAAATGAATCAAATGCTTTGAAAAAGCAACCCCTGAAAAGAAGGAAAAATATATTATAAACCAGTGATAATAATGAAACAAACTAGAACCAAGCTTTCGTACAAGACTTACCGATGAAAATCCCATCTGGACTCCATGATACACGACTTACGGAAATAGACGAGTCTTTCATAATTGTAGCCTGTACAAGAGTCCCAATAACAAAACTTCAGCATATCAAATAAGAAAATTATGGTACTTACGATATATAAAATTATATTTTGTAATAGACTATAGACTATTGGATTTGGATGAGAAGACATGGACGACAAACAGCCCATACCTTTTTATAACCTATATAGTTCCCGAAGTCCATTAAGGTAAGAGTAGGACTCGTGCTAGAGGGGGAAAAAACTGAATTGAGAACATTTTGTGAAGCCACTGAACCCTAAAATTTTGTCACCTATGAATCCCCAATCCTAAATAGTTTGTCAGACGAGTTTTTAAAAAAAGTTTTCAAGAACAATTTTTGCTTTTCAGTATTTAAAAACTAAAATTTGAAAATATCTAAAACTTGTTTTTGTTTTTAATTTGCAGTGTTCTACATTTACATACAAATTTGTATTGAAAACTTCTCTAACTCTTTTTTAAAACTATTTCTGAAAATTGCTTTATTAAAAAACTAAAAACCAAAATTATTTGAAACAAGCCCTTTGTTTGGCAAACTATTTTAAAAAACAATTTTCGGGAACAATTTTAGGCAAAATACCCTTGAAGAATATGATGTTTTTTTATATAAAAAAGAATACGGTGTTTTTAAATTACTTAAGTTATTTGATGTTTTTTAAAATAATGTATTATTAACTTTAAAGTTTATAGCTTAATTTACTTAATATTTTATATTTTTAAAAATGCAACCGTGTTTTTATAGATCATGTACAATACTCTTGGAGAATAGAGTATTTTTCGAAATAAAAAAAAATTATTAAATTAGTTAAATTATTTGAAGATTATTTTTTAAGACAATGTATATATTATTCACTTTGAAGTTTTTAACTCAACTTACATAACTTTTTATATTTTCAAAATTGTAACAGTTTTCTACAGAATGTATACTATACAATATGACATTTTTTGAAACAAAAATGAATAGGGTGTTTGTAGTTAACCTAAATTATTTGAAACTTTTCTAAAAGTAATATATTATTCACTTTGAAGTTTCTAACTCAATTGACATAATTTTTTATACTTTTAAAATTGCAACAGTTTTTTTATAAATTGTGTACTATACACATGAAAAATATCGTGTTTTTTGAAATAAAAATGAATAGTGTGTTTTTAAATTACTTAAATTATTTGAAGCTTTCTAAAAACATTATACTATTCATTTTAAAATTGCAATAATTTTTTTTAGAAGCCAATATTACTTTTTGTCTAAATGTTTTATGCTCTACTTTATCCTAATATACTTAGATACATTTAGAAGCTGATGTTACTATTTTTAGTCTAAATCTAAATGCTTTATGCTCTAAATGCTTTATGTTTTTTTGCATTTTAGTTTTCTTAAATCTAAGCCAAAAAAATTACAATAGTGTGTCGTGACATACAAAAAGCAAAGAGAATAATGCAATAAGGGTACAACTTTTATGGAAATGGATTTGGTGGCACCATATTATAGTGATGTGTCTCAATCTTAGTCTTTTATTTTTTTATTTTGAGGAAAAAATAATAAAATAAAAAGCATGTTATTGTTACCGTCGTTACAGCAACAAATCCGGATCCAACTTTTATGCAAATAACCCAAAAAGAAGTATTCATAAAAGCAAGTAGAGTATCGAGACATTGATGAGAACGGTGATCTCTATATAAACCAATAAAAGAAAAAGGAAAAAAGTCAAGGTCTTAAACACTAATCATTCATACTTTATGACAAACATAAGTTGTATCCAGCTCATTATCTTACCACCAATCAAATTTTAAAAAAATCTCCTACCCCAACTCAATACAATGCTAAGAGAGAATCAAATATTACTATGTCTCTTCCTATAAATATGGGTCAAATAGGAGTGATTTTCAACCTCACTTCTTAACCCCATCAAGTTCCTCCTCCACCTTCATGGCATCGGACTCTCAATCCTCTAATTCCACCTCTGCTCCAGACTTCTTCAAAATAATGGACAATCCGTTCACTTCTTTTTTACTCTCATCCTTCATTTTCCATTTCCTACTTTTATTCATCCTTCAGCATAAATTTTCATGGCTATACAATATTTCTTTTTTCCATTATATGAAAAAGTAACTAATATTTACTAATTTTTAATTTTTAATTGCTATAAAGGCCTCTCAATGCAAGAACGCATTGATATTTTCATTACTCCATCCACTCCCTAAATTCTAGTCTAACCTCATATTGTGCTTTTATTATAATGATCTAAATATATATTTGAGATATGACTTCTTCCTTTCCTTAGCCTCTTTGAAGAATTTTAATTTCAAATAGATGTAGTGTCCATGCAGTTGTAGTCGTTGAAAAATGTATAGTATCTTTCTAGGTTTAAAACAATAGTATGGTGGTGTTTGTCACTAAGGGCTTGTTTGATTTCTGTTATTGAAAATAGTTTTCTGTTTTTAAAAATAGAAAACTAAAAAATCTGTTTGGCAGACGAGTTTTCAAAAATAGATTTTGAGAACAGATTGTTTTTCAATATTTAAAAATAAAAATTCGGAAACATCTAAAACTTGTTTTTGTTTTCAGTTTTCAATTTTCTGAATTTATATACAAATTTGTATTGAAAACGCGTCTCACATTTTTTGAAAATTGTTTCAGAAAACTATTTTATAATACAGTTTTTAAAAATTAAAAAAAAAACTATTTCAAACACGCCCTAACTAGCCACAATCCAATAGTTATCAAAAGCTGTACTAAAAAAAGGGGAGGGGGGAGGCAGTTTGCCAAGTTTAAGGAAAAATATCTACTTGGGGTAACTTTTGGTGAATGTTACAAAATGCCACTAGTAAACAACTACACAATTTAGTGATGATCTACCAATATCTACCAATATAGTATGAATAATGTAACTGAGATTCTCTTGAACATGAGTTGAAGCATCTATTTACTAACTATCACAATTCTCAAACAAACAACACCACACTATTTTCTTTTAATTGTTATAATGTTGATTGCATTGAATATGACAGAGTTAAGTGGGAAAAATTACCACAATAAAGAAAGAAAAACATACTAGTGCCACCGTTCAAATGGAATATGAGATTCGAGGGCCTTTAATTTTCTGCAACAAATACATATTCAATTAAAACACTAATGACTATTTGTGATATCATAAGACATGAATTTTCCTTTATCTCTTAAACGAGGCTAAAGTAAAATAAAGAGGAGAGAAAGAGGTAGGTAAAGAGAAACAGAAGAGAAAATATCGACAAACTGAATTGACAACAATTACAAAGATCCAATAATTACAAAAAATAATAATTAAACACAATTATGGATCAAGAACAAAAAATAACATAAATCAATAACCAAAAACTACATAAAAATTATAGAAAAATCACAAACCAAGAACAAAAAACAACATAAATCAAGAACAAAAAATTACAAGATAAAGAACAGAAAATTACCAGAACCAAAAATAATTATAAAAAAGATTGTAGAAAATTTCCTAACTCAGAAAATTTCAAAAATCAAACCCTAAAGAAAAAATTCCAAAAATCAATCAAAGAAAAATTTTCGAAAATTAAATCCTAACGTGGGAATTGATCTGCAACATGAAGGCTTGAAGCAGTCTCCAATCGCCCTAGTAGAAGATAAGCGAGAGAAAGGCAGGAGCTTCAAGACGGGAAGCTATGAAGACAGCGTTTTGTGGTTCTGTGGTAAGAGAGGAAGAGAATGGGAAAGGGGCGAAGAAGCTGCATAAAGAGGAAGGGAGAAATGACGGGAGCTGCGAGATGGAGGAAGAGAGTGAAAAAGAATGAAAGTCGGTGCCTTTGAGCGAAGTTGAGGGGAAAGGAAGAGTGAAATGAAAGGAGGCGGCAGAGGTGCGTGAAAGATGAAGTGTTTTATTTGGATTGAAGAGGAAGATAATGAAAGTGAGGGATATACATGACTATGTGAAAGAAAAAGCTTCAGAAGAGAGTTTTTCAATTGTGTGATCAAATTATTGAGTGTCTCAACCTTGTGATCAAAGATCCACATCACGCGGTCCTTTCTTTTTTTAAAAAAAGAAAATACATCATTTAGTCCTTGATTTCATAGGACTTTTCACATTAGTCCTTGACATTTTTGGTAGTGCAAATAGGTCCTTAATCTATGATACAGTTTAGTCATTGTCGTTAGTTTATAATTAAAACAGTTAAGTTCTTGAACTAAATTGAACATTTTCATAAAACTTAGGGACTAACTTGTACTTTTAATAACACAAGTACCTATATAATAAATTCTTTTTAAAATTTAAGGGACCAATATGAAGGAATGTTGATGGTGTTAATTGTAAACTAACATGGACTAAAATGCATTATGGAGTATAAAGTTAAGGACCTATTTGTGCGGCCGACAATATCACGAACTAATGTGAATAAACTTTACAAAATCAATGACTAATGTGTTATATCACTCTTTTTAAATAAAAATAAGTGTGTGACCAAAGTGATTTTTTTTATTAAACCAAAGTGATTATTGGTTGAACGTTCAGAAACCGCATTTGAGAGTTTCAATGGATAAATATTGATGCCTTTAAAACGTTTAGAAATAGAATAATATTGTATAAATATGTGATGAACTAGAATTATTGGTGCAATATTTTTCTCTTAATTTAATATTTTATATTTATAAATATTTTGTATAAATATATGTGGATTAAATTATGCTTAAATTATAAGTTTTTTTTTTAAAGTTGTACTTTTTATTTAATATTTATGTTTTGTAGAACTTTAACAACTTAAAAGTTTTTTTTTAGCGAAAAGTTATAGTATGGAGGTAAATCATTATTTTATATTTTTTTATAACCATATTAATTTTAAGTAAAATAACTAAGATAATATTGCATACTTGATAAATTATTCACACAATTTTAGAATAAAATTTTATTATTTACCACACTTATTTGACATGATTACAATATTAAGTCATTTATCACATATGGCTAAACTATTTTTGAAATTAAATGTTGAATTTTAACATTAATGATAAATTATTCTTTTATTAATATTTTATAATAACTATGTGATGTGGTTATGATGAGAGAATGATAATGAGTTGCTTTTAGTAAATGATTATTATTTTTTGAACGATGAGGTTTATGATATAGGATAAATTATTATTTTATTTCTTATAACTATATCATTTTAATAAAATTACTTAGACAATATTTCATTTAGAGGAAAATCATTCACTAAATTTTAAAATTATTTTATTATCTACCACACTCATTTCACGTTCTTATAGGGATAAGTTATTTTGTCACATATAACTAAATACATTTTATACTGAATTTTGAATTTTATAATACAATGATAACTTATTCTTATATTTTTGTGTATGTCTATATTAGTTTGAAGTTAAGTGTTGATTAATTGATTAATTGTCATTAAATTTGGATAATAAACATTTTTGTTTTAATCTTAGGAACTAAATTTATTGTCAATTGCTAATATTAGAGATTAAATTGTATTTTTCATAATTTTTTAAACCAAATAAATTAATTATTGTTAATTTTAATTTATTTTTTAACAAAAAAAATATTTATTTTTATTATCAATTTAACATATTAAAAAATCTTAACCTGTAACGCAGAGCATCAAATACTAGTTCTCATGGGACCACTTTTCTTAACCTACTTTACCAAATTAAAAAAATTACGTGAACATTACACAGCAATGCTATAAATAGAAATAAGAATTTTCATTAAGTAAAGCATATTTGAAATACTGTACTTATTAATCATCTCATGTATTTAGTAAACTTGGGCATTAGAGTATTATTGCATATATAAACATCAGTGTAACAAACAACTACGGCATGTTCAGAAGTGCCATAGCAATAACTCAGATCAATTAATTTTTCGCGTATAGTTCGATTATTGTAAGCAATAATCTTACACTGAACATTTCAACCATTAGATTCAGCGATATTTGTTGAGATTTTATGTTTTATTTAATTAAATAATAGAAAAAATAAATAAACACAGAATGAAGAGAATCAAGCATATATATAAAAATAATGTAGACCTCAACATATAAAATCAATAATAAAAAAAAACTTATAATATAAATAATAATAATTTTTTTTTAAAAGTTCTCAAAAGTAAAAAAAAAAAAACTAAAAAAGAGTTGGTTTAGATGAATTTATTCATATATCTCCTTGCAATTCATTAGGTCGTAAATATTTTACATGAGATTGTAAGTTTGAATTTTATTATTTTTATTGTAAACAAAAAAAAAGATAAAACTTCTTGCATCACTTAGACATTGTTTGTCGGAAAATTATTTAATAATTTTATTATTTTTTTTAGTTTATAAGTTACTTTTAAGTAAAAAATTATTTATCTAAAAATAATTTTAAAGTGTTTTTTAGGTAAAAAACCACTTTTAAGTAAAATGTCAAACATTAGAGAAATAAAAAAAAACCACACATAAGTAAAATGTCGAATATAAGAGAAATAAAAGCTAGCTAAAATATTTAGCTTATAATTTTAGAGTTTTTTTAGTAAAAATAAGTTGGTTATTTATTTTTATTTTTTTGCAAATATACACGCACTCATTCCTATACTTTAAAAACATACATCCATGTTAAACTAATTCCACCAATATCCTAATCTAAATCACCTATCTTGAACCTCCAACTCCTGAGTCTTAAAAAACTTGTACATGATCATATAGATTATTACCTACTTAAAGTTAATTATTATTTAAAGAACTTTTTAAAAATGTTTAGCCTAACTTCAATTTATAAGAGAAAGAAAAAGGAAAAAATAAGATAGATCAAACATACTCTTAAAACGTAAGAATTATTATTAAAAAGAAAAAAGCACGTAGGAAACAAATACATTCATAGTATTTAAATTTCAAACTCTTCAGTGGATCACTTATTTCCAAACAATACAATTATATTTATACATCAACATTCCACTCATCTTTGTGAGAGTAAAATTCCAACCACATAATAATGAGACTGACACCACCACCATTTCATTTGTTTAATCCTCTCCTTAATTATATATAACCACATGTGTTACGAAGACAAAACACTGCGCATAAGTATTAAATTGCTTATAAATTAATAAAGTTTTTTTTTTGGATACATATAAATTAATAAAGTTTGTTATCGTTAATGTATAATTGAATCATTTAAGTATACGAATTTAAATTTATTATTATCCATGTCGTACGCATAAAAAAGATTATATTCATTTCAATGATCTATCCACTTTAAATAATTAATCTTTAGTGGTTAGTTTTTTGTTTTTTTTTTGAAGTCTTTAGTGGTTAGTTGAGTAATACCCTTCATGCTAACAGAAAAAAAAAATTGCCTAGAACATACAACCGTGTAATACATTTTTAATTTCCCATCCACATTAATATAATACCAAGGTTATTCCAACAATAAAAACTGAACTCGTAGGTATCCAACCGATCCCGCCTGACATTGACGGGAATCCCCGTTTTCACCGGGTTTTTGACGGGTTCGGATTTTTCTCGCCTCCACTTTTATTGGGACGGAGGTGGTTTTGGGATTTTAACTATCCGCCCCACTCCTACCCCGAACCCGTCCTACCGTTATAATTCTATATATTTATAGTTATTTTCATATTTATACACATATAACGCTATTATTATTATTATCAATATTAGTAATAATAAAGTTAGAATTTTATTATATTTTTAATAACTTTTACATATAATGAGAATTAAAGTAAATAATTTAATTTTTTTAAATTTTTAAGTATTTAATTTGTGTAAAAATATATTAAAAAATTATATTTTTTAAAAAAAATATGAATCTAAATTCCCCGTGAGTTTTCTGTGGGTTCCCCGGTCCCGGATGAGATGAGTTTGAGTCTGAATTTTTTATCCCCGACTTATTTTTCTCCAAACCTGTTCCTGTCCCGCTAAGAGCAGGACAGGGATGGAGAGCGCAAAATCCGCCCCCACCCCGCCCCGCCCCATTGCCATCCCTATACCCCACTCAAAAAAATATAATAAAATAAAAAACACGTTAAGTAGTATGTATGTAAGGTTGAATATTGGGTTGGATCCAGTCACCAACCAAACCGTGGCTATAATCCTATTGCACCGCATTCTTGAACTGAAACCTTACCCGTGTGTTCCGAACCGCGGACCCACTCCCATTGTCCTTACCTTGCACATAGTTCATATCCTCACTTTTTATTCTTTACATAAAAATAACCACTTTTCCTTTCAAAACTTATATTCTAAGACCAAGAGAGAAAAACCGTGTTAAGTATAACAAAGGGTTTGGTTCAGTAAAAAAAATAAAATAAATAAACATATAACCACAATGCATATCTACTATTGTTATCTACTATAATAAATCAAATAGTTTGTGATGAGTCGGAGAAGAGGTATTCATTAGTTTAGGTTGTCTGCGATGAAAAATAAAAATAGTATTTTATGTAAGAAATACTCAAATACATGAGTGAGATGATATTTTGACATAATTTAGTATATTTTATTAGTTCAAGTGTTTTATATAGAAGATATGAGCTGTATACAAAGATAATAATTTGTGTTCATCTAATCAAGTCTTTCTTCATTGATATTGACCATCATTGCTATTTAATTTGACCTACTTAATTTTTTTTTTTGTTAGTAGTACTGACTTGAGTCATTAATCAATTTCAATATCATTAGGTGAATACCTCTTGAATTATAAATCAAATAAATATTTGATTGATGTGATTGTTCTAAACTATGTACTCCAAAATTATTTATAATGGATAGAATTATTTTTAAAATACTAATTTTAACTCTACTTAAATAATTTTCGTCATTAAAAAAAATGACTTTTGACCAACAACATTTGATATAATTAACACATAATTGAATTTTTTAAATATGTTAATGAATCATATTTTAATATAAATAACTTTAAGTATTAGTTCTTTATAAATTGTTTTAATTAAGTAAATATTTTATTGTTAAAGATTGGTTGACTTTTAAATTTGTTTTTAAAGTATTGTCACTGAACATGAGATTGAATAAAAAAATTTGTTAAACATTAAAATTCTTTTGAAATAAATTTTGTCAAAATTTAGAGAAAAAAAAACTTAAAATTCTTTTGTTATAGTGTTTTTTTGTTAAGGAATGTAAACAAGATACTTTATTTGTTATTCCGTTTTCATCCCTAGCTTGCCCGCTCTGTCACTCATCACGATGCCTCATTCTGCCTAATTTACCCCCACCATTATCACCGAAATTTGGAAACAACAAAGGGTAATATAGTCATTGCGTGAAACAATACACCAGGCTTCTTGTTCAGATGTTGTGTCCCGAGTGCTAACCTTCCTCACAAAGAGAAAGAAATCCACATTCTCTGTCCCTCTCAGCTACGTTTCAGATTTCACCCCCAAATCCCCAAATTTATCTTCTTTTTTTCCAAACCTCATTTTAGTTTGTAATTTTCCTACAAAATTCATTCTTATTCTGTTCATTCTCTGCGGTTCTTCGATTCTTAGAGGCTGATTCGGCGCGTGGCTTCGATCTCGGACTCCTCGAGCCGGTTCGCATGGCGGCGGGGACAATGGCGACGGCGGCCGGAGCTGCGGTGATGCTGTACTACGTGGTGAGCCGGAGATTAGCAAAAAAAGTGGAGGAAGACGCCGGCGGCGACGTTTCCAAATCAAGATCGGTTCGTCGTCGGAGGCTCTCCCGGCGACCGGTTCAGGCGCCGGCGACCCTGCTTGAATCGATCTTCACTTTGTCGGAGACGTTGAGGTTCACCTACTCCGAAACCCTCGGGAAGTGGCCCATCGGCGATTTGGCCTTCGGAATCAACTACTTCATGCGGAAGCAGGTGAATTTCTGAAATTTAACTCAATTTCACTGTGACTTGTTTGAATTTGAGTGTTCTAACACGGTTTTGCAGGGTAATTTGCCAGTTGCTAGTGTGTATGCTGGGAGTGATTGTGTGCAGCTAAAAGGGGATGAGATTATCGTGGAGTTGTATGAATTGTTGAGGTTATTGACACTATGCATGCTTTTCTCGAAGAAGCCATTTCCTGTGTTTTTAGATTCTGCTGGATTTACACTTGACGATGTGCTCATTCAGAAGCCTAAGGCTGGGGTATGCTTTGTCCTTATTCGTTTTCTATTTCTGTCTCTTTGCTCCTTGTTTTTTAATTAGTCTATTTTATATTTTGTGTTTAAGTACTGAGTGGTGAAGAGGAGTAAGACAAATCACACTCTCACTAAGACTTAGACTCAGCCACCCATATAGTTCTAGAGATCGTGGCCTCAATCTAGCCACCGGTTAGGAGAAGTGCCAATGAGTTGAATCTGAAGGTCATTGTCTTGATCCTGTCTGTATTTTATTTAACTGAGAGAAAATCATGATCGTTGCCACACAAAAATATGATTTTTCTTTTGTTTAGGTCTTCTGTATCTATCCTGTTTTATGTCTTTGTATGGACATGAAGTACTCTTGCACTTCCCACTTTATCTTTGTCCCCAGATTTGATAATGAATATGTGCTTGACATTGGATAAATTGGAGTTTCATTTACTCTAATATTAGTGGAGTACTGGAGTTACACTCTGCTGCATGATCCTACTAGGCATTGTGAAAGTGACCCCTATGTTTTCATTTTGGGCACTATTTTGTTTTAAAGATGTTTTAACATCATGACCCCTTTTGTGGTAATTTTGTAAGTAGTGTAAAAATCATGTTTTACAGTGGAAGCGGGCATGCCCTTATATAACACACAGGGTCTGAGTTTTAAATGAAATATACTTTTAACAAATTCAAATCCACATGAGGTTAAACTGTTATATAAAACAAGGCTTCCCCTTTTTTATTCTATCAGAAAATGTAACGTTTAACCAGTTTAAGATACCTCTGCTGGAACCACTTTTCTATTTTTATCTTTGCTATCCCGTTTTGTAAGCTGTCTTTATGGAAATGGCTGAGCTTAGACTAATCTGTTCAATTGCTTAAGTATGTCAGCATGTTTTTGTCATTTTCTTAGATTTGATTCTATGGTATGAAATCTTTTTGCAGCTTCTGAAGCCTGCTTTCACAATTATACGCGATACACAATCAAAATGTTTACTTCTATTGATTCGGGGTACTCATAGCATAAAGGACACATTGACAGCTGCAACTGGTGCCGTTGTCCCTTTTCACCATTCAGTTTTGAATGATGGTGGGATAAGCAACTTGGTATTAGGATATGCTCACTGTGGTATGGTCGCTGCTGCTCGCTGGATTGCAAAGCTCTGCACTCCTACCCTGCTTAAGGCTCTTGGTGAATGTCCAGATTTCAAAGTCAAGGTATTGCACTAGTATTCTATTTGGAAGAACTGTATAGTAATGATACGTAGCTTTATAGTCTATATTGAATTGAAAACTAAACCACTAATGGGTAAATTCTATCATCATATTTTGCCCTTTATTTCTTTGTTTCTTACTCATGTCCTGTTGTTCTGAATTCCATTCTTTTATAATTATTTTTTTAACTTCAAAACTATATTTCATTTATTGTATGATACGACTACCAAATTTATGCTCGTATAGGTCTGTTTACTGAACAGTTTTTTAATCTTTAAATAGGTTGTTGGGCACTCACTAGGTGGTGGAACTGCTGCACTGTTAACATATATTCTTAGAGAGCAGAAAGAATTATCTTCAAGCATTTGTGTCACATTTGCCCCAGGCATGTAGTTATACTACTCTCGATATGATTTTTTTGTTTTAATGATTAGATAGTACATTAGTAATTTGCATTTTATTATTTATTACTTCATCGTATGATCTTTTTTGATTCTGCTACTTCACTAAATTTTCCTCGGTTGAGACTTGAGATACGGCATTTTAAATTACTTTAGCACATAGTTATCGTGAAGCATGAAATGTGTAATATCTCTGTAGTTTGTATTCATATTTATTTGTTTGATGACAAAGTAATTTTTTCACATTATAATTGTAAGCTTTAAATAAAGTTTCTGGTTTCATTTTCCATTCCAAATAAGCACTAAAAGGGAGACGGGTGTAATACATCTTTTGAATTTGATATTCATTTCTTTTCAAATTCTTGAGTTACTATGATATTTTATCCATGATTCTGTTTGATCATTTTTCTTGCTGTATTTGCTTCGTGACATCAAAATTTAATTCATATGTGAACCTTTCCTGTCTTCTCATGCCTACCTTTGCTGATTCCTTGTATCATCATAATTGTCATTATTGCAGCTGCTTGTATGACATGGGAATTGGCAGAATCAGGAAAGCACTTTATCACTACCATAATTAATGGTTCTGACCTGGTGCCTACATTCTCAACTTCATCCATTGACGATCTTCGATCTGAGGTACTCTAGTTAGGACTTTCGACTTGAAAGTGATTTTGGCAATCAATAATGTTCATCACCTAATTTGAGGAGTGTCTATTGTCACTCCTATTTAACTATTTTTAAATATCTTTCTTCATTTACTAGACTAATAAATTAGAAAATTTATATGGAATTTAATTAATTAGGAGAGGCAACAGACCACATTGAAGTTGTGGAGTAGACACGCTCTTTAATTTGAAGTGTAATCTTGCACTGTTTCTTACTCAAGTTGGTTTTTATCAGGTCACCGCATCCTCATGGCTGAATGATTTACGGGATCAGGTTGAACATACTAAGGTCCTGAATGTCGTCTACCGCTCTGCAACTGCTCTTGGATCTCGCTTGCCATCTATATCTAGTGCGAAAGCCAGGGTAGCTGGTGCTGGTGCTATTCTGTGGCCAGTAACCAGTGGCACTCAGGTAGCTTCAACTTCAGGCTTCTTACTCTTTAGTTTGTCATTCACAGGCCCACAGCATGCAGTAAAGTCAAAAGTGTTTTTGAGATCATCTGACATTGGCAAGAATTGATCCATTGATCTTGACACTTTTATTATGACCATGATCTTAAGGAGCTCTTGTTTTATAATTTCAGGTGGTAATTAAGCGCGCACAGAGTGTTGCTGAAGCTGTCGTGAGAACTCGCTCGTCGTTGTCATCGTGGTCTTGCATGAGTGCACGCCGCCGAAATGTGTCAAACTCTAAAACAGAGGTCTTAACTGAAGCTTCTCTAATACCTGAGAGAACTACTGAATCTCTAATTACCGAGGAGTTAGTAAGAGCGTCCATACTTAAGGATGAAAATAATTCGTCAAGTGAAGGATCTGGCCACGATGACACGGATGAAGAGGAACAACTCATTCCTGCCAACCAAGACATTACTTCATCCACTGTAGATGATATCACAGAAGGCCAGTTATGGTATCAACTGGAGCAAGAGCTTCAAAAACAGGATGATACAATAAACATTCATGCTGAGGAAGAAGAGGCCGCAGCAGCAAAAGAGATCACGGAAGAAGAGAATCAGCTTGTTGATGCTGCAGAATGCAGTAATTCAATCACAACATCAGACAACTTGGATAACCATCGATTTTATCCCCCAGGCAAAATCATGCATATTGTCTCTATACCTTCATCTGATGATCAAGATTCAAATTCTAATGATCCCGTTGAAGAACATGTCTGCTTATATGAAACACCTAGAGAGCTGTACAGCAAGCTCAGACTTTCGAAAACCATGATAAATGATCATTACATGCCAATGTATAAGAAGATGATGGAACTATTAATCCGAGAACTAGAGAAAGATAGCAGCTGTAATATTCTAATGTGATCCCCAAAGGGGAAAAAAAGCAATCGAAAAATTATTAGTGAATTCATATTTCAGTTCACTTATTTCTTCATCCCTTCACAGTCTTCCAGTAGAAAGTTATGGGCGTATTGTGCATGAGTAGTTGATAACTTGATATGCAATCTAAACCGTTAACTGCGTCTTGGACTCAACCATTGACCAAAATCATAAAAGAAAACACAGTTTGGGTTCGGATTCAGTAGTTATTCCCCACCCCCTTCACAGGTGCGATCTCTAACATGGCAGTCTAGTTTTCTTGATAGTTGGGTGAAAAATATTAATAATATCATATACTATTTTCGTTATCTGTTAGTAACAAATTTGCGTGTAATTTAGTGAAAAAAATAAAATAAATTTCACATAATTTAGTGAAAAAAATAAAATAAATTTCACATCTTGATTGACTTCACTCTATTTAGTTAACATCTTAAACTCATTGAACAACAATCATTTTGTGTTTCAGCAACCACTCATATATTAGTCTTGAAAATGAATTATGAATTTGCGATTAGTGCATTCGTAAAGTAAGAGATTCACTGATGAGTATCATAGAGATCTGAATACGATTCCCATGGCATGAATATGTAGGAAGAATCCAGAACGTTTTAACAGATAATAGAGAGACATTGTTGAGCTATTTCAGAGAGGAATTAGCTTTTCTTTCTATATCTGCATGCAACAACTTATTGAGGATACGGATGATTTTATACTCCTATTCTCGCAGCAGAAAGTTCTATAAAGAACAAATGGAGTTATGCTGCATGCTAGGTGGCTTCTACGATACACAAAATGTGAAATTTTGAAACTGGTTAACCTGCAGTAGGCGGTGGAAAGTTGACTTGGTTTACTTAGAAGCACAATATATATTTTTTGGTACATGAAGCACAATATATTTAAAATTTAATATATTAGGTTATATTTTTTAAAATTTATACTTCACCTTTCAACCGAAAACCAATCAGATCAGATCAACCATGGTTCTTCTTCTTCCAGATCCAGCAAATGCTCCAAATTAGAGCTCCAGAAATTGAAGCAAGGTGATAACAGGAATCAAAGTAACACTATTATTAATCAAGGTAAAAAAAAAAGAAGAAATCCAACTCCATCGATGTCTTTCTTGAGTACAAAATTAAAAAATAATGAATTGAAAAACGGAACTGCAGAAGTAAGAAACAGAACCCTGAAAGCATAAAAAAAATTGGAAGTGAAATATACATATCTAGAAGAATAAAAAGGATTCGAAATCAAAAAAAGTAGAAAAGCCAAGATCTGAAATTTCAAGTGGATTCGCCAAAACTCTGGGTTCGTCGATTAAAAACCTTTTGCATTAACCATGTTTTCTTTATTTTCCAAAAAAAATATGACTTATTTTTTTCCAAGTTTTGGAGTCCCTCTCAGTAACCTTAAATCGTTCTACTTCACTACCATCGAAAATCCGCCGCCGACGTTTATACTCTATCGTCGGCCTCCTTGAAATTTTTTGGATCTCAATTGTTACTTGCTGATAACATTTAATTTTTTCAGCACCAAGTTCGCATTCTTTGCCGACCTCGTCACTGTCACTCGTTCCTCATGATCTAAGTCGCATGGGAAAACTCGTTTGTCATGCCTGAGTTGCAATGGTTCAACTCATTCCTCGTGATTCAACTCTCGTTCCTGACTTGTAAATCTTACAAAACCATCAGTTTTTTATTACTTATTTAAATATTATTTCATCATCATTAACTTATCAGTAGACAGTAAACTAAATCTAACCATTGAAAATTTTAAATATTATATCAACGGTCAAAATGCATCCTCTTGCACCCATACACAAATTTCAGCTGTTGTACGATAAGTGAAACCTGCATGCTATTCTTAAGCTTGATATTCGCAACTTACAATAAATCAGATGAATTAATAGCATGATATATTTTTTTTTCATCAACATTCTGTTTATATATTGAAGAATGAATAGCAAGATTATTGACGAGTGTTCTTCCATCACTCGACATTGAAATATTCTCAGCAGTAAAAGTTGACTGTCGACTAGGAATGATTAGCCACCATAGCGGTACTTGAGGGATTCAGGAGGTTCCTCTTCCATGATGCCTGAACCTTTTGTTGCTAAGTACTCACGAATGGTTGTTTTGCGGTCAGCAAGATAAGTGTGATCCAGAAAGTTGTTGTATGCTGTGTCACCAAGATTCTTTGCTGCCAGTACACTGCAAAAAGAAAATTCACTACAACTGTTTTTTACAGAAATGCCAAAAGTAGACCGGGTTTAAACTTTAACTATGCAAAGCTTAGCTCTGTTATGGTACTAGGTTTCCATGAAACTGATAATCTCCGTAGTTTCCCACATTGAAAGCAAATTGAGAAGGGTTATATAAAACAACATTTCGAGGGGACACATCAAGAGGGCAAAAGTAAGAGGTCCGGAGGAAAAAAAAAACACTGAAACTAGAAATAGGAGCAATGCTGTATTCTGTATCTGACAGCGAGAGGACCATTTCGCCAGGAAAACTGGATTACCATTCTCTGGAGTTAAAAAAAACTCTATGGCAGTGCAGTTTCTATCCAAGGCTAAGAATTAATTTGAGATAACTGATTCAAAATTTCGAAGTGTAGAGTCAAATATAAGATTTCAACTGCATCGAGTGCATGTTCTATTTTATGAACCAATTCCTGGAAAACTAAAGCTAAAATCCAGATAAAATGTGGTAATTTAATACTATTTTTCTTTGCAATAGCAAATAGGTTTTCATCCAAGAAGTGCTTACCAATGTCGAAGATAAACACGACAAGGTAACACATCATCTCTCCAAATTTTATCAATATTCCATTGTCCATATTGCTGAAAATAGATTTCCTTGCTTCCTGAATTGAACCGTAATGTCAGCATGCACAAATGAAGACAAAAGACAACAAATAGAAAGAAACAATCTATGTTTGACAAAGGGCATGCATATTTCAGGTTGATTTAGCAATAGCCTATAGTGCTATTACGTGAGGAAAAATTCCTATTATTTTATGAATGAACCAATGCACCCTTCTACCTAGCCAAAAAGTTATTGATGAATACCATTTAATATTTTGATTATTGGCATGGACATAGAAAAATTGACACGGCAAGAAGAAAAATTTGAAGCCCCGCGTTAGAACATTATACATTCAGACTAGGATATGGTTCCGTTTCTTAACTGTCCTAACTTAATAGGAAGCTACCAGTGATTACTTATAGGTTTCCACTCTCCTTTCCAGAAAAACCAGAATGCGGTCCGTGAGTCTTTACTGAATTTGTTACAATATTATCTATTTATCGAAAATCAAACCTGAGTTAACAAAAATTTGGAGAACACGTTCACACTCAATAAAATAATTACATGGTTCTATTTTGGTCTTTGAACTCCTCACCAGTTTATCCCTGTATATAACTATTTCAATTCAAAAGATATTAGTTGGCTATCTCCTTGATCAGTTTCTGTAGTAAGATTCAGAAACAGAAGATACCAACGGCTATGCCAAATAAAAGAAAAAAGCATATAAATCAATCAACACAAAAGTTGGATGAAAACCTTCCCCGTTTGAAAAATGATACAATCCCCGTGTTCTTAAAAATTATAAAAAGTGTTAATGAGAATTACCTTTACATCTAACGTTGAAAAATTCCTCATCACTATAACGGGCACAAAGGACCTGAGAAAAATTTGACGCGTCAAATGACTAATTCGGTAGTGAAATAACCAATATTCCTTATGATATAATAGACAGTATATATGCTTTTGCCACATACCGCTGGAAAGTCAAAAGACTTGCCATCAAGCGTTTCAGGAAGAACCTAAAACACAAGAATCAAACACCTCAAACTCAAACCATAAATAAAAATATCCAAAAACAATCAAAATATAAAAGCAGAAAGGCTGAAAATCCATATCTAAAAGCTTACAGCTAGAAACCGAAACTCAACCTCCCTCTTGATGAAATCTGGAATCTGACAATTCATCCCCACAAACGTCAGCTAAAATGCTCAGTTAACAAGACACTCGCATAAAACCAGCATAGGTTGAACCTGAAACTGAACTACACTGCACTATACCTCGGATTTTCTGATCTCAAAGACTGTTACTACAAGAGTTTCTCCTTCACATGGCTCCACACTCAAGCTGGAAATCTCCTAATAACATTTTCATCAACACACAGTAAAACATCATCTTTCAAAACAACATAAACCAAATTTATCTCTTCTGTTTACTAATATATTTGAGTAAAATACAACATTTGCTTTTCTTTTTTTCTCTTTCAATGTTTTAAATTGCAGTAAGCAATGCAACATTTCACAGCATCGGAATTCCACAACTACAAAATCACATTATTCCGTGGTTAATGTTCGGCTTCGCAATAGTCATATCCAATCACATCTAGCCACATTCCAAAGCAATGCAATTTGAAATCTTCAAATTTTCAAGGAAGCGATGGCAATTAGTTCGTAGTTAGAAGAACAAACCATAGTTTCAGGCTTAGCAATGCCGCGCTCGAAGAAAACGGGAGCCACGTGAGTGAAGACGCGACGAAAGTGGTTAAGCCTAGCGGTTCTGAAGTTGACCAAATCGGGGAAAGTGCTTCGGGCGCTTCTCTCTGAGTTTTAGAAAGAAATTAGCGGTTACAGTGGCGATAGGGAGGGTAAAGTGAAGGGGGGTTTACCGGAGAGGAGAGAACCGAAGCCGCAGATGGAGATGAAACCGTCGGGAGAGAGGAGAGAATGGAAGTCGGATTCGTCGGAGAGCTCTGCCGGAGAAGAAGATGATCGGAGAGAGGCGGAGGACATAGTTGTAGTGAGAGAAAGGAGAGGAGTTGTTACTGAGAGAGCGGAGCGTGGATAGAACGCGCGAGAGGGAAAGGCGAGTGAAGAATGAAGAGTTAAGGAAGTAGTGATGATGCTCATCTCAGAGCAGCTGCTGCTCGATCATGAAGAATTCAAGATGCTCTGAAGTCTACACAGTTCCTTCCTACTCGTTATTTTTGTTTACAAATGATTACTTTTCATTATTTTTATAAGGGTAAATTGCAATATCTCAACTTGAGGTCCAAGGAAATTGCACTTTACTCTAAACTACACCAAAATTAGTATTTCACCTCATTTCTTTAACCGTCGATGGTTCATTGCTGACCTAGCTAATGTTTATGTCGTTCTCATCTGTCACATCTACATTCATTTGTTAACTTTAAAAACTATTTTTAAGGATGATGTAGAAAACTAGCGAGGTAAAAGTGCTAGTTAACTACTATATTGCTAACGTTTATGTCATGTCAGTTTGTCACATATGCAAGTTTTGGACCCTCCATTAATATTAAAAATTATTTTTAATACTTCAGTGATAGATTTACGGGCTAAAAATGTTAGTTAATTGACAAAAATGGGGTTGAGTGCTAATTTTGATGAAGTTTGGGGTGGAGTGCAATTTCTCCAAATTTCAAGGGGGTTTATTGCAATTTACCCTTTTTATAATTACACCCTAATTTTTTTAGTACACAGTTTCTAAATAAATTCTTACAATTTAAAAATAAAATAAAATAAATTGAGCTAAAATCTTTCAAGTGAATAATACATCATCATGAGAATGTTTCAAATAATTTAGATAATTGTAAAATGTATTTTAATTTTTATTTAGAAAAATATCTTATTCTTCAAGTGTAGTATACAATCTCTATAAAATTTTTGTAATTTTAAAAATATAAAACTTATGTAAATTGAGCTAAAAACTTCAAAGTGAATAATACATGGTTTGAAGACACCTTTAAATAATATAGATAATTTAAAAAACGCATTTTCAATTTTATTTACAAAAATCATATTCTTCAAGTGTATAGTAATCTATAAAAAATTGTAATTTTAAAAATATAAAAAATTCTATAAATTGAGCTAAAAACTTTAGAGTGAATAATATATTATCTACGAAAAACTTTAAATACATGTTCTTCATGTGTATAATAAAAGATCTTATAAAAAATTATTACAATTTAAAAAAATTATAAATTATGAATACTGAGTTAGAAACTTTAAATTAAATAATACATTATCTTAAAAAATATTCAAATAATTTAAGTAATTTAAAAAGCTTGTTTTTTATTTTAATTTTGAAAAACGCCAATTTCTTCAACCGTATAGAATACGATCTCTAAAACAATTGTTGCAATTTTAATAATATAGAAAATTTTGTAAATTGAGCTAGATATTTCAAAGAGAATAATGCATTGTCTTCAAGAATTCTAAATAAACATATGTAATGTAAATTACGTGTTTTCATTTTTTTTCTTCGAAAAACACCCCGTTCTTTAACTTTGTAGTATATGATTTCTAACAAAAGCTGTTACATTTAAAAGTATAAAAAATTATGTAAATTGAACTAAAAACTTTAAAGTGAATAATATATTGTCTTTAAAAAGCATCAAATAATTAAGGTAATTTTAAAAGTACCTTTGAAATTTAATTTCGAAGAATTTCATATTTTTCAAGTGTAGTACACAATCTCATAAATATTTTTTACAATTTTAAAAATATAAAAAATTATGTGAGTTGAGCTAGAAACTTCAAAGTGAATAATGATAATTTAGATAATTTGAAAAACAAGTTTGATCTTTTATTTGGAAAAACACCATATTCTTCAAGTGTAATAGTACATAATCTCTAAATAAAAAATTATTACAATTTGAAAAAAAGAATAAATTATGTAGTTTGAGCTAAAAACTTCAAGGTGAATAATACATTGTCTTAAAAAAACTTCAAATAAATTAGGTAATTTAAAAAACTTGTTTTTATTTTTATTTAGAAAAACACCTTATTCTTTAAGTACAGTACACGATCTCTTAAAAAATTCGTGTAATTATAAAAATATAAAAAATTCTTTAAATTAAGCTAGAAATTTTAAAGTGATTAATATATTGTTTTCAAAAAGCTTTAAATAATTTCGGTAATTTTAAAATGAATTTTCATTTTTATTTTGAAATACACCCCAATATTCAAGTGTGTAATACACGATCTCTAAAAAAGTTGTTATAATTTTAAAATTATAAAAAACATGTAAATTGAGCTTAAAAATTCAATGTAAATAATACATTTTCTTCAAAAAGTTTCAAATAGTTTAGGTGTTTATAAAGCTTCAAATAATCTAGTAATTTAGAAAATGCGTTCTCATTTTTTATTTGAATAATTTAGTAATTTAGAAAACACGTTCTCATTTAAAAAATTGTTGCAATTTTAAAATTATAAAAACTATATAAATTGAGCTAGAAAATTCAAAGTGAATAATACATTTTCTTTAAAAAACTTCAAATAATTTAGATAATTTAAAAAACACTTTCCATTTAATTTAAAAAAACACCCTATTGTTATAATTTTAAAATTATAAAAAAATATGTGAATTGAATTAAAAATTTCAAAGTGAATAATACATTATCCTCAAAAAGCTTAATATAATTTAGGTAATTTAAAATGTGAGTTTTCATCTTAATTTTGAAAAACGTCATTCTCTTCAAATGTAAAATATACTATCTCTAAAAAAAATTGTTATAATTTTAAAAATATTCAAAATTCTCTAATTTCAGCTTGACACGTGAAAGTAAATAATATATTGTCTTCAAAATTTTCAAAAAATTTAGGTAATTTAAAAAATGTGTCTTCATTTTTGTTTCGAAAAATATCATATTCTTCAAGTGTATAATACACGATCTCGTAAAAAATTAATGCAATTTGAAAAACCACTAAAATGGATCAACAAACTCTAAAATGAATATTACATTGTCTTAAAAAAGCATAAAATAATTTAGGTAATTTAAAAAATGTGTTTTCATTTTATTTTTAAGAAAACACTAAATTCTTCAAGTGTACTATACACTATCTCAAAAATTATTGTTCTAATTTTAAAAATATAAAAATATATGTAAATAGAGGTAGAAATATTATTTTTTATAATACATTACTTCAAAATTTTTTAAATAATTTATGTAATTTAAAAAGAGTATTTTTATTTAGAAAAACATCTAATTCTTTAAATATAGTACATGATCTTTTAAAAAATGGTTACAATTTTAAAAATATAAAAAATCTCCAAAAATACTCGATTTTTTAAATTTTGCTTTATTATTTTGAAAAACACTCGATTTTTCGAATGTATAATGCATGATCTCCAAAAATATTGTTGCATTTCTTAAAATATAAAAAAAATGTAAATTGAACTATAAATTTCAAAGTGAATAATAAATTATCTTCAAAATGCTTCAAATGATTTAGATAATTTAAATAACATGTTTTCATTTTTTTTTCGAAAAACACATAGTACATGATTTCTAATTAAATTATTACAATTTAAAATATAAAAAATTATGTAAATTGAGCAAGAAATTTAAAATTAAATATAATACAAAGTCTTCAAAAACTTCAAATAATTTGGACAATTTAAAAAGCATGTTTTAATTTTAATTTCTTAAAGCAACAAATTCTTTAAGTGTAGTACACGATATCTAATTTATTTATTTATTATTTGCAATTTTGAAAATATTAAAATTAAAAATTATATAAGTAGAGCTTAAAATTTCAAAGTGAATCATAAGTTGTCTTCATAAAGCTACAAATAAACTAGGTAATTTAAAAAATATATTTTATTTTTTATTTAGAAAAATACCCTATTCTTAAAAGTGTAATAGTACACAATCTCAAAATAATTGTTGCAATTTTTAAAATATAATAAATTATGTAAATTAAACTAGAATATTCAAAGTTAATAATACATTGTCTTTAAACAACTTCAAGTAATTTAGGTAATTTAAAAAATATTTTTTTATTTTTATTTAGAAAAATTGTTGCAGTTGTAAAAATATAAAATATTCTTTAAATTGAGCTTGGAAATTCAAAGTGAATAACACATTATCTTCAAAAATATTCAAATGATTTAGTTAATTTAAAATATGCGCCTTCCTTTTCATTTTGAAAAACACCCTATTCGAGTGTATAGTAGACGATCTATAAAAAAAACTTGTTGTCATTTTAAAAATATAAAAAATTCTATAAATTGAGATAGAAAATTCAAACTAAATAATAATTTTTTTTATAAAGCTTTAAATAATATAGGTAATTTAAAATATATGTTATTATTTTAATTTCGAAAAATACCCTATTATTCAAGTGTATAGTACACGATTTCAAAAAATATTAAGAATTATGTGAGTTGAGCTACGTACACACATGAGAGTAAATAATACATTGTCTTCATAAAGTTTCAAATAATTTAGGTAATTTAAAAAACGAGTTTTCATTTTAATTTCGAAAAACACTATATTCTTCGAGTGTATAGTACACGATCTCTAAAAAGATTGTTGCAAGTTTTAAAATATAAGAAATTATGTAAATTGATCTAAAAACATTAAAGTAAATAATACATTGTCTTCAAAAAAACTAAAAATAATTTAGGTAAATTAAAAATTACATTTTCATTTTTTCCCCTGAAAAATATAATATTTTTCAAGTGTATAATGCACCTCTAAAACATTGTTGAAATTTTAAAAATATAAAAATTTCTAAAAATTTAGTTAGAAACTTTAAAGTTAATAATAGATTGTGTAGAAAAAGCTACAAATAATTTAGTTTATTTAAAAAATGTGTTTTTATTTTTCTTTCGAAAAACACCCTATTTATAAAGTGTATACACGATCTTTAAACAAATTGTTACACTTTTAAAAATATAAATAGTTCTACTTCAAAGTGAATAATATAATGTCTTCAGAATGCTTCAAATAATTTAGGTAATTTAAAAAACACATTTTCATTTTAATTTTGAAAAACACCATATTCTTCAAATGTATATTGCACAACTACACGATCTCTAAAAATATAAAAATTCTGTAAATTAAATTAGAAACTTCAATTTGAATTATACAATATCTTTAATAAGTTTCAAATAATTTAGGTGAATTTAAATATATTTTTTTATTTTTTGTTTCGAAAAACACTATATTCTTCAAGTACATGATCTTAAAATAGTGTTGCAATTTTAAAATTTTTAAAATCTTTTAAAATTGATCAAAAAACTTTAAAGTGAATAATAAATTGTCTTAAAAAAGCATCCAATAATTTAGGTAATTTAAAAAAAAATCATTTTCATTTTAATTTTGAATAATACTATTTTCTTCAAGTGTATATAGTATTTCATCTCTAAAAAAAGTGTTATAATTTTAAAAATATAAACATTCTATACTTTGAGCTAGATACTTCAAAGTGAATAATGTATTGTCTTCAAAAAGCTTCAAAAAATTTAGATAATTTAAATATTGTGTTTTCATTTTATTCTGAAAAAACCCTATTCTTTATATGTATAATACACGATTTCTAAGAAAATTGTTGTAATTTTAAAAATATAAAAAATTATTTAAATTGAGCTAGAAACTTCAAAGTCAATAATATATCGTCTTTAAAAAGCTTCAAATAACTTAGGTAATTTAAAATGCGTGTTTCCATTTTAATTTCCAAAAACACCATATTCTTCAAGTGTAGTATACGATCTCTAAAACAAATATCAATTTTCAAATTATAAAAAATTATGTAAATTGAACTAGAAACTTCAAAGTGAATAATACATTGTCTTCAATAGGTTTCAAATAATTTAGATAATTTAAAAAACATGCTTTTGTTTTTATTTCGAGAAATACTATATTCTTCAAGTGTAATAATAATAACCAATCTCTAAAATAATTCTTGCAATTTTAAAAATATAATAAATTATGCAAATTGAGTTAGAAACTTCAAAGTGAATAATATATTGTTGTAATTTTAAAAATATAAAAAATTATTTAAATTGAGCTAGAAACTTCAAAGTCAATAATATATCGTCTTTAAAAAGCTTCAAATAACTTAGTAATTTAAAATGCGTGTTTCCATTTTGATTTCCAAAAACACCATATTCTTCAAGTGTAGTATACGATCTCTAAAACAAATATCAATTTTCAAATTATAAAAAATTATGTAAGTTGAACTAGAAACTTCAAAGTGAATAATACATTGTCTTCAATAGGTTTCAATTAATTTAGATAATTTAAAAAACATGCTTTTGTTTTAATTTCGAGAAACACTATATTCTTCAAGTGTAATAATAATAACCAATCTCTAAAATAATTCTTGCAATTTTAAAAATATAATAAATTATGTAAATTGAGTTAGAAACTTCAAAGTGAATAATATATTTTCTTCAAACAGCTTCAAATAATTTATGTAATTGAAAAAACACATTTTTATTTTCATTTAGAAAAACATCATATTCTTCACACTATTTCTAAAAAAAATTGTTGCAATTTCAAAAATATAAAAAATTCTTTAAATTGAGCTAAAAAATTCAAAATGAATAACACATTGTCTTAAAAAAGATTCAAATAATTAGGTAATATAAAAAAAACATTTTCATTTTTATTTTAAAAAACACCATATTCTAGTACACTATCTCTAAAAAAGTTCTTGTAATTTTAAAAATATAAAATATATGTAAATTAATTGAGCTAGAAACTTCAAAGTAAATAATACATTGTGTTCAAAATGTTTCAAATAATTTAGATAATTTAAAAAATGTATTTAAATTTTATTTCGCAAAGCACCCTATAATACATGATCTCTAAAAACAATTATTACAATTTTAAAAATATAAATAATTATTTAAATTAAGATAAAAACTTTAAATTGAATAATGCAGTCAACATTATACACTGTCTTGAAATTAAAATTGTGTTGCTAAATTGTTTGAGGAGTACATTTCCCCTTGTTTATGTTTAGTGCAAAGTTCAGTTCCAGAAAAAGCCAGTGGTTTTGGAGACAAATTCATCCTTAAAAGAAGTTTCACAAAAGAGGACATGTAAATATAAGAACATGTAATCTAAAACAAAAGCTCAGTGTTATTTTTACAATCAAATGCCTAAGAATTTAATTTTATTATGTTATAAAAGAAAGCAGTGATGAGTGGTTTAAATAATGATCCAGCATTGTAAATTATTGATGAGACTGAAAAAAAAGGCAAATAGCTGATACATCATCAACAGCAATGCCTCTTCTCTTACGTTTCCATTCATGAATAGCACATTTCACTAGCCTTTGAGCTGCTTTTTCTTTATGTGGGCTTGAAGCAACAATTTTCACTGCTTCTTGGTTGGAAATAACATCCCATACCTGAGATTGAAAATAAATAAATAAATAAATCAAGATTCATAATTATGGATTTGGTTTTTGATTGGACTTTTTCTGCTGGTCACTTACTGATGAGTTAAGATCCAACCATTAATTTTATAATTTGTACGTTAAGTTTAAAAAGCGTTTAAAATTGAGAAAGAATTATATTGACCAATTAACATGAGATAACAGAAGTCTTGCGCAGCAGAGAATCCATTTCTCATAATTTTATTTGATCACATGTCATACAGTGAGTTGGTACAATATTGTTCATCAAACAATTGTATTGCATTTTAAAAAGGGTTTGTTGATGTATAGGTAAAAGTGGATTTTTTAATTTTATTTTAAAAATGGCTTAAATACGTTTAGTCCTTCATTTTTCATGAAAATTTAGTTTTGTTTCCTAATTTTCAAAATGCATTTGTTTAATCCATCTTTTTTTTTGAAATAACTACTTTTAGTCCTTAATTAGAGGAACTAAATTTTTTTTTCAAGAAAATAAAGAATTAAAATAGTTATTTGGAACTAAAAAATGTGTCTTCCAAAAAATAAGGGATTAAATGAATGTATTTTGAAAATAAGAGACTAAAATTTGAATTTTTTTTTTTCAAAAAAATGAGAGACTAAAAACATATATAAGAAAAAAATTATTGACTATGTACTTCTCATGTAATAAATACTTTTTTAAATAAAAAAAATTACATATGTATATTTTTAACTCCGTATCCTATTGTTAACATATCCTTTTTAATTTTTTTTTTTTTTAAACTTTGGTGAATTGTATGAGGTGCATACCCCATCTGTAGCCAAGATGACAAATTGATCCCTTGAGGTAAGTTTTCTTTGAGTAACATCAGGAACAGAGATTAGTCCAAAATCCTTGACACAGTAATCACCAAATGCTCTTGATATTGCTAATCCTGGCCTCTTTCCATTTGGCATCCAAACCCTATACACTCCTGGTTCATCTTCCAAACAAAATACCTTCCCTCTTGATTGCATTATGCGCTCTGCCTCCTCTAAAAATTCACAAAATAAAAAAAAGACAGTCACTTATACTGCATGTTTGTTCTAAATTTTGAAATGTGTATAAGTGATTTGAAACTTCTATTGATAGTGTTTTGAAATGTGTATAAGTGATTTGAACTATTCAATTTGAATCACCTTGAAATGTGTGTCACTTTTCCATGTTGCAAAACAAACAAGCACTAAGTGTGTAAGAGGAGAGAGAGAATACTTGGTAAATTTGGTTTAAAGTCAGTGGTAAGCTGAAAAGGAATCAATGTGTCATCCTCTGAAGTTGTTGCCAAGACAGCCCTTGAGTCTCCAACATTTGCTATAATCAGATGTTCACCCTGAAATTTTTGTCAAACTAACTTTAGGTCATTTCTGATTTATATAAACTAAACTTGATATACTTGAAGATTATATAACATGTTTGATATACACTAAATTTTAGTCTCCTCAATATCAGATTATCAATACTTGAAGATACCATTTTGATAAAAAAAAAAAAAAAGATACCATAGTAGTATATAACATGAATATGGACAACCTGTTTGATAATTGTCAGAGCTGTAGTACCACTTTGAAAGGAATCAATCCCAGTGTGCTGCTTTAGATCCTGATCAATGGCAGCAAAAGTCTTGATATATGACTGCTTCCATGTGTCAAATCTATGGAGGTTCTTGTCTTTTTCCATCTTAAAATCCAAGTCAAGTGATGTTGCAGCCAGATTTTCCTGCCAATTGCATAGCAAAGAAGCAGGTAGTAGTTTCCTGACCCTTTTGGCTACATAGTGTCCCCAAGAGCCATGTCCATCAAAAACTCCACAGAAAACTATGTCTTCTTGGCAACCAAATTCCTAGAACCAAAAACAAGTTACACGTAATATCAATTCCTTTGCTAATTGAACTTCTCAAGGTTTTTGTTCCACTTAGGCAAAAAAAAGTTACAATATATTGTTATTAGTGTGTTTGTTCTGTAGTTCGCAAACTCTGGTTTGTCTTGACCATGATTTGAGACCTAAAATCATGCTGAAAAGTAATCCAACATGATTTTTGCCAAACACGATGTTTTACGATAACTCACTTTACTCAATTTCAAACTATGGCTTGAATGTTCGAAACATTAATGAGTAATGACCAATCCAAACAGACATTATATATGTTAGCATACCTCCCAAACAATAAGGCAATCCTGATTGACACCTTTCTGGCCCTTCTTAGAGGACACACAAGCAAAATTGTCGGCTTTAGAAGACTTAACAATTCCTGATGAACTCAATAACAATTCATTCTTCCTTGCTTCCTTTGCCAATGCTTCCACAGCTTTCCTTCCATCATTTTTTTCACAACTCTTCTGTTTCTTCAATGACACAGTTCTTGCTAATCCATTGACAAGTGATGGAAAAAGAACCATGGCCACTACATTCCAATCACAGTTGCAGATTATACAACTGCCAAGAAGTTGGATCCTTATTATGTTTCTGTTATTATAGACTTATAGTAGAGACCCTTTAGTCACCAAAACAAAAACAATAATAATATAAATAAATAAAATGGTGGAGGTCATCACTTTTCATGTACCATCTATTTCACAAACAGAAAAATGAAATCAGTATGTTAACAATTTACTTGTTACTCAAGAGACAAGAAACAAATATATGTTACATAGATAAGCATCCAGAAGTCCAAAACCAGACTCATTTAATGAAAAATAAGAATGTTCTTTCATAACATACATAAAAAGAAGTCATGGTTCATAATTTTTTTAGCACCCCAACTTTCTCATTAGAAAACGAAAGAAGTTACAAACATGCTTATCTCCTTGATAGTAGCCTAGCGGGAGTACTACTGAAATATCAGGTGAAGGTACGCGATTCGAATCCTGCTAAGTACAAAACTCTCCTTTCCCCTCCCCTAAGAAAAATGGCTGATAAAAAATAAAGTTACAAACATGTTTTCAAGTTATCTCAAAAATCAGTTCCTTTCCTCCACAACCCAAAATTCTTTTTCATTAAAATATTCATATCTACTGAAAACTCAATCTGAACAAATGAAAAATTAATAATATAAACAGGACTTTTGATATCCCACAGAAATTGATCAAGATAAAGGGTCAGTTACATACCTGAGATTGGAAAGACCACCAGCAAATCCAATATCATTCCAGAACCTGAGGAACTGAGATGATTCCTTTGAAGCTATCTGTAATGTATTTCTTACACTCCATGAAAGCAAGTTGCAAGCACAACTAGTGTACGCACTTGACCTTACTTCTTGTAACTTGTAGTATAAGATGATGGTTGATGGTGAGTTACTTAGTTTATTACCATAATACCCCTGGTTTGTTACAATAGGATACAGAACAAAAGGGCATTTTGGGGAATGAAAAATTATCAAACGTCATGGATACCATGTGGAATATGATTACCAACTTCAGGGGTCCAATAGTAATCAAATAGCAAAAGAATATATTTCTTAATTCAGAGTTTAATTTGCAAAGGTCTATTTTGATACGAGGTCGGTATTTAACTAGTATATTAACATAACAACTTGACATATAAGAAATGAATAAATTAAATTACTTCTGTGGATGACATTAGATTGTGTTTAAGTCGTTTGGTTTAAAACATTAAATTAAGTGATCTTCAATCATAAACAACTTCTGATTAATTGAATGAATATTCTAATAGCAAGACACGTTCTGCTGAGAAGTTTTTAGATTTGAACCAATGATGTACCAAACATAAACCTGTCTCTTGGCCACTTGTTTGAGAACTATCAATACGTCATGGTCAAAGCAGTGGAAACAGGTAATATTATTAAATGATTCACAATGGGCTTGGTTAACAAATAAGCACAAATTCATGGCTAGGGTTGCTTTAGGTGAAAGCCAGAGATGAATGATTGCTATATAATAATATTCACGTCGAAACTGAAAAAAGAAAAAAAAAAAAAAGTGAAAAGGATTGCTATAGAATTAAGTAATTATTAAACAATGATGATAACGATTGGAACATTTCTACATCTCGGGTCAGATGTATGAAGAGAAAAGATTCATATTCAGAATAGTTCATCGAGATTTTGACAAGAATGTCACCAACCTAAAGGCTAAAAGGAAATGGTGGGGCTAGAACATAATTTTGTTGAATGAACTAAAACAAACATCTAACCAAAATGGAAAAAAGTTTGATATATGCCTACTATTCACGTATTAATTAACATACATCCCTTATTGTACCAAAATTTTGGGTTTTTTTTATACTAGTACTTAAATAGGTCTACGGGTATACACACCTGCAGTAAGTGTACAGCAAACACTGTCCAACAAAAATTTATCAGTAGAACCCTAATGTTGTGGAACCAATTTTTCCGGGACGAGAATTATCGAAGGTGGACTGTTCGAAAATTATCAACCTGGAATACCAACATTCATCATTTTAAAATTTCCCCATTGTAAAAAATTCTTACTTATTCTTAATACATAGAGCGCAACATTCATTTTGAAGCCAAAATGTTTAGAAAACGACAAAAACAACACTAGAACAGAAAATGCAAATAGTACAGCTTTGCATTGATCAGTTAGACAGGTCTGTGGAAGAAACATAACGATCAATTTGTAGTAAAATGATTTAAAAGTACAGAAACCATACACATATACCATTAAGTATATATAACCCACTTAATATTAGTCAAATCATGTTTTCCATTCTACTTTTCAATTTTTTTACATTAAAAAAATAATTAAATCAGGTTGTAAATAAGTTGGATGGAAACCGTAGCTGTATACCAAGACTTTTCCTTAAAAGTAGTAGTTCTTAAAGTTCTGTAATAGCTTTAGAAGTCAACCGTATATATACAACATAAAATTCTTTACCAAGACGCCTTTGAAAACGAAAAGAACAAAAGGAAGGAAGATGTCCCATAGTAAGTATCAGCAATTATCATTGAACTGATTCCTTTTTTCATTCTATTAAAATTAAATTGATTATTGAAGGATATTTCCTTTTTTACACTAAATAGTTTACATACATCTTTACAAGAGTATCATGATTTGACCCTCTTCCCCTTTTCCTCACTTGCAGAATTGTAATAAAAAAAAATTCTGCAAGTAAATTATAAATTATAAATTATAAATCCCCTGTAAAATAAATTCTGCAAGATGTTTTATGTACTTGGACATCATACTCAGTGGAAAACTTGAGTGGCGTAGTATTCGCTCTCATTAAATGCAGGTCTTAGACTTTCTTGACACATGAACTCTAAGGGAAAAGAAACGAGATGACCCCTCACTGATGCCAATCTGTCCATGGGATCAGTGTTCTTGATGCCTCCATTATGATAGGATTCTAATTTTTCTGGAGCTATTCCTAAATCAATGGTTGTGTGACCAATCTTTTCTTTCCAAAAAGCCATGCTTTGTCTGAAAGCAACTCTGCATAAACATAAGATTTACAGAAATGTTAGGGAAAGACAATCGAGAAGGTTACACCAAATATGAATGACAGACAAAAAACGACATACCTTGTGTGTATCAGATCATTAGGTACGCAAGAAAACACATCCTGGTAAATTGTAGTATTTGTCTGTAAAACATCCAAGGAAATTATCAGCATTCTTATTCAAGCATCATTTTTTAATTCAGTTATTCACATTATCACAAAAATTATAAGACCTAAATAGGCATTCAATCATGTACCAAGAACACTAGGTAAAAGAATACATGTATATGCCATTGGATGTATTTTATTTTTATATTTGCATAACAGAAAGAAAAAATGGTAAATCTGTATTGTTAACGTCTAACCATACTTCATTTTGATGCAATCTAAATAACTTCCCAGGGGGATTGGGCTAAAAAGAGTAATATGACATTAACAATGTCATACCCCTGAAGCATTTCACTCTAATAGGACTTTAGCAAAATCTACAGGTAACTGCTAAATGGTTGTGCTCTCCATTTCAAGCACGTTATGCCTGGGGATCGGAAGTTAAACTGGCACTATGGACTCACCATGTTACAATTTTTTGGAAAAATTACAGTAACAAAAAAAATCCCTTTCCAATTAGGTAAGGTCGGTCAAATCCCACATGAATCAAACAACTCTATTGTATTCTGTCATACAATTAAATCCCAAGCAAGACCATTTAGAAAGTCATTTTTAATAGTTCACCTAAGAGTTTTTCTTGGTCCCGTATCTACAAGGCTATCCTCCATTTGAATCCATTTTTCTTATTAAGGCTTCTACGGGCTTCTACGGACTTCTCACATGCTCAAACAACCATTGGGGAGATTCTACCATATTTTCCTCAATAGGTTCATCCCCTACTTTCACTCTAATGCATTCATTCCATAGCCTGTCCTATCATCGTATATCAACTCATCCACCATAACATCCTCATCTAACAGTTGTTTTATAAGAATATATCATTTAACGCATCACTATTCATTTGAAAATCTTTATAGATCAAAATAGAAAAAAATATTAGCCGTTATTTTGCTTTTTACCTTTGCTGTTGCCATCCAAATGTTCTTGTAAGTAGACTCAACAACTGGGTCCATGATTTGATTGACCTGAGAAAAATATGTTTAAATAGCCATTACAAATCATCCACACGAAATAACTACCCTCCAAAGACTGGAAAGTTACTAACCTCTCCTGCCGGAAGACCCAAGTGCTCAGACCATAATGACAATCGGAGAGTCAAAGAAAACTTTCCTGCTTTCCAAGGCTTTCCATCCATAAAGGAACCAATCATCTCTCTGTCTTCTATAACTACACCAATCTGAAATCCATGTGTGGGACAATTAAAGGGACAGAAGGTAATTCAACAATTAAGCATTAATAGATGGCTTAAAAAGTCAAATAAAAAATTCCAAAATATAGCAAATAGTAATTAAGAAATCAATCAAAAGGTTCAAAATAAAATTTTGAATGTGAGAAAAAGGTCAAGTACATGAGACTCCCAAGCCCCACCAGTTGGGGTGTGAGGAGGACAATGACTGTACCAAAACCCCAAGGTTCACCCTCTTTCAATAAATGAAAAGGATGTTGGAATTAGTGTCAGAGTATATACGACTGTGACAAACATAAGTCACAGATGACAGACCTGTTAACTAGTGACTAGATATAAACTAATTTATTCTACAATATGAGTATTGATGCAAACTGTAAATCAAGGTATCATGAAACGAAAGACAGAGTGAGTGAATCAGTAAATTTAAACATCCAATCAAACTTGTACAGCAGCATATGAAGGCAAAAAGGCTAAGAAATGTACCTCGGAATCTCTGGAGCCAAGTAGGCTCCTATCATTGATATTAGCAGATCCAATCAAAGTTAAACAATCATCAATGATCATGATTTTACTGTGAACATACACCTGCAAAAATGTGTATATCATTAAGCTCACTGGAACTACTTAAGTATAAGACAACAGACATAAAAAATTACCTGGCTGGTTGCCACAAGACCACCATCGGAGAGTCTACCATAAGACCTCAGGCCGTAGAAAGAGATGTAATCATGTATTCTTGAACCAAGAAGTTCATAAAGGTTATGTAAGATAGAATTCTGCCCTCTGCAAATGGTTCGATACTGCCAATGCATTATGGCTCTCACAGATGCTGCGCCACTATCATCTAGGCCCCCCTACATAACAGAGAAGTCTAACATTCATGTAAAAGCAATATTTAATATCTGTTGAAACAGGAAAATAAAATAAAATACATCAGAACCTGGAAGCCAGGCAAGAGCGGTATGACAATTATAACTCTGAAAGATTTTTTGTCATTGTAAGCTCGCATAATCCGTCGATATAATGCTTCTAACACACGATTCCGTATCATATCATCTCCAGAAAGACCTGAGATAAAAAATTGATTCTGGAAGATGTTCCCAAGAATGAAATAGAACAGTCAGAGAAAATTTAGATTTAGGAACAGAAAAAATATTACAACTATCACTTTAAGCATGATAATCTGAAGGGGGAGAGAAGCAGAATCTATAATAATCTTTCATTAAAGCTGGTTTAATAATGTCCTTGAAATGCAACGCATAATATATTACACGTGAGAATACTGGAGTCATTATTGACAAACAATGCTGCTCCATTCCATCCACCTTCTTAAAACTACAAGAGAACCGTAGCAGCGAAGAAGTCAAAATATTTTCAGGGGAGAGTTTTCTCTCTTTAAATTTAAAAACTGAGGGGTTGTTTGGCAATTTCAAAACCAGTTTAAATTGGTAAGGGATAGAACTAATTGCATACACCCATATAAAACAAACCAATTCAAATTGCACTTACTTGGGTTTTTCCAAAACTGATTTCAAATATTGAATTTCTTTATATAAATACAAACGATCGTCATAACTACCTAAATTCAGTTAAATTGATATTAATTTATCTTTATTCGCCTACATCTATATTTAATTATATTGCTTTATTTTTTATTTTTATAAAAAATAGCACATGATAATTATTTTTTAAAATTTTTATTGAGATTATGACCTTACATTAGTTCCCTTTAAAGATAATGAAAACATTAGATATTTATAATTATAGAATGACTTGATAGGAATCCAAGTGAAGTGTGTGCTAGGAATGTGAATTCTTCTCAGGAACAAAAAAAAAAGAACCAAGAAAAAACAAAAGAATCTGTTGTTGAATCTCTTATTCAAGGAGAATGTACTCCTAACAAAAGAGAATGTTCCCTTACAACTGAAAGTTCAGGTCTTTAGTACAATTCTAAACTCCTATTTATAATTATAATTCTAAACTCCTATTTATTGTTTAGGAAAACTACAAAGTACAAACTATGTAACTGCCTAACTCCGGCAGAGGCAGGATTTTAAGGTAAGGGGGGGCTGAGATTAACAACTAACAAGGGTATCTAAATATAAATACAATGAAAGTTTAAAATATTAATAACAAATACAAATAAAGGGAAGAAATAAATGAGTATGGATAAATGAATGAGTTTTTGTTTTGTTTATTTTTTCAAAAAGTCTCTCATTTTTTTATTCTCGTCTCACGCTACATTCATACGAGGAAGGAAAGAAGATAATGGAGAAATGAATGAGTTTTTGTTTTGTTTATTTTTTCCTTTCAGCGTGTCCTGTTCTCAAACATGTTATTGATAGCTTTTTGTTTTTGAATATAATATTAAAATAAGAGAAGTAAAGTGATGGTGGAAGAACTACTCTTCTTAACATCTCGGTAATTAATTGGTAAGCCTATTATTATTCATTTTAAATATTTTTAATTATAAATATAAAATTTAACTAATAAAATTATGAGTTTAAATACAATGGGTCGACGACCCATTATAGAATGAGACGTCGGCGCAAAATAGAACGTCACATCATGTGCAAGGCAATTTTATTTAAAGATTTGAAAAAAAAAAAATCAAAACCAAAATAGAAACCAGGATTGAAAAACCTGCCTTATACATGATGTGGCATTCTATTACGCGCTGACGTCCCATTCTATAATGGGTCGTCGACCCATTGTATTTAAACTCTAAAATTAAATTAGCATAATAGATATTAATTAAAATAATTAAATAATAATGATGATAAACATATTAGAATAACAATATACTTACAAATTATCTATGAAAACATTATAGGGGGGCGAAAGTAATTTCTACCTATAGTAATGTCAAAAAAATTTGAAAATCTGGGGTGGCCATGGCCCTTATGGGACACCCCATTCCCTCCGCCACTGACCTATCTGCCGTGTCTGTTTATTCATCCAGAAATAAACTCACCAGATTCTAGCTTCCCTATTCTTGCTGAGATGGGGCTCTTTTGACTTATCAACAGTTACATATATATAGACCCATTTTACCTACGTATCTGGTTTTTGAAGGTCGGCTAACACCCTGAATATTTGACTTTGAACTAAAATATATTTAAAAAAATAAATAAAATGTTCCATACAAATCAGGCTACAGGATTGAGTGAAACTGGTCCGCATTTGTGGTCAACTTGCAACAACAATTTTGTCCCTCATTTCAGTTATAGTATAACCGAAACATTAGGTTTCATGAAAAGTGAAAGTTACACCAAGACAGAGAATCCCCTTTCCCTATTAGGATAGATAAGTATCGATGCCTGTCATTGACAGGTTTGCATGAGTGGAGTTCTTCAGTTTTTTGGTCTCAACTATGGAGGGCAGAAGGCTTCTGTTTCTGATACTGGGCCACCAAACATGTAGTTTTCTAAATTCTAAATAACATCAACCCTTCAAACAAGTGTATCCCATTGTGGCTTTTTTATTTCCAATAGGTAACTTTTGTTCAAGATGCAAAATACCATTTAAGTTATTACAGAAACTGAATCTTTCCATTCATGATTCATCTAAATCTAAGAACTAGGCATGGCATGGTAGATATTAATTGGCTATATCCATCAATTACACTCCATGTAGCTTCACGAAAGCAAGAAGTGATGTCTTTATAAGTTAAAGAAGGCAATTTTAGCTTTAAAAAGGAAATGGAAAATGAATGAAGCTGAGTTAAGAGTTGTGAAGCCCTTTCTATATTCATGTAACGGTAATGGATATTATATATGCTGGGTATATCCATGAAAAAAGCAAAGCTCGTTACTTTCTGAATAGTGATTGAGTTCATCCCAGGAATAATGTCAAAAATCAGTTCCAGAAACAAACATGTAACCGTATAGGCCAAATGTAGGTTAAGCATAAGATGTAATATTGTAATTATCATCTTAAACACGACCATCTAAAGATAGTGGGGCCAAAGCCTATCAGCTGAGATATTATGTAGAAACATAACAGTCAAAACACTTTAGTTACTGTAAAAAGAAATACTTAAATGGTAATTCAAGTAATGATAATCCATCACCCTTCTTTTTCTTTTTCTTTTTCAATCTAATTGCAAACTTAAAAATACAAAACTATAACTCAAGAACAAAAACAGTTTTGGTATAATCATCTACAAAACCATCAATATTCAAAATTGCATCACATTTAATGGAGATATGAGAAAAGGAGGAAGTTTACTGATACCTCAATGTAGATGAAATGTTCAGCTTTCTCAATAAGAGAGCAATAAGCATTGTGGATACTCTCTTCAGTTTGACTTGTTCCAGCAGACCATTGACTGACGCTCCTAATAACCTATATATATATATATATAAAGCTACTTAAATGTTAGAAAATAAAATGACCAATGTCAAAATATTAACAGCATTAAGTGACAGTAAAGAATAAAAGGAATAAGAAAATGTACATGACAGTCAATTTTCCAGCAAGATATGAAATCTCACTAACTTCATATGGATGTTAGTCTTTATGTTGTGAAAAAATTGACCAAAGCTGAGAGCTTCCAAAAAAAATATCTGACTTCTCAATAAATAATGTTTAGCGACTAAATTAATCTTTATCACATTTTAATGAACCTTTTGGTAAGATGATCATATAAAATGTATATCACGGATTAACAGATGTGTATGTCATTGACACAAGCGTATTTATGTTAAAGATCACTGAGACTTTGGCAATATGAAAGCAGCTTACCTGACAACGGCAGGAAGCACGTGGACCAACTTGTCCGGATTCGTCAACAAAACCTCCCTGATCACCCCGTTCTTGTGTTTCCCACCATTCTGAATCAGTATTTTGTAAATCAACATGAACCACTCTATCCAGAGACATTTTCTCATGATAATGCTGAGAGTCGAGATCATCAACGAAGTCCTTCATTGGTGTATCTGGATCAACTGCTACAATTTTGGCCTTCCGGAATGAGAAAGGAAGACCATTACTGATCCTTCTTGGTTTGTCAAGGTGGTGTAAAAAGGAAATCAACCCATTCGATTTTGGGTCTCCTTCAGGAGTATCTAACTCATCAGACTCCTGAGGCAAAAGTAGAGGAATATCTTGGTCTTGGGAAGATGAAAATGAATCTTCTCTCTTGATGACTTGATTATTTACAGTGTTCTCGCTTTCAATCTGTGCTTCTCCGCTTCTTCCAAGGTAATGAGGAATAACCATATGATGTTGGGGCATAAGTAGTGGTATTGCTTCCTCATATGGAGCTTTGTTCCTCTGAAGTGTGGAAAAAAAAAAAAAACCAAATGATTTCCTATTGAGAGAATATGAATAGGACCAGAATTCATCAAAGCATCAATGTGATTGTTGAATAAGTAACCTTCGCATAATTCCATCGCTGAACAAAATGCCTGGCAATGTCACGGCAAGGTGGTCCCCAAAGGGCACAGTGAACATCATGCCAAGGCATACGGGGATATTTTCCACGTTCCAATTCATCTTTCATTGTATCCTCCCAGGAATTCGGTTCAGATTCTCTGTCAAAATTGAAAATGAATAAATGAATTATGTCCAGAAGAGAGAGCTAGTCTATGACAAGTAATAATGAATAACGTATTTAAACACATAGAAAGTCAACAGCCCTCCAAGAGTTTTCCACAGAATTTCTTATATATTTGTTGTACCATATCTTTCATATACTATAGAATCTATTAGGAGCTATCTTAGGAACTAATTAGGATTCTATAACTGTATAATTGGAAATTAGTCAACATAAAACAATAATGTGTATATTTCCAGACACAATTTTATGCCTAGTCAATTTTTTCTTAAAATTCTTAAGTTGGCACCAAAGATGGTTTTGTCCCATCTTGCACAAAACCCAAAATCCACAGTCCCCACTGCTCAGCAGCAAATCCTTCCTCACTGTACCTCAATACTGGTAAGCTGCACCTGCTGCGACTCTTGCAAGTATCCGCCGCTGATCAACCTTTTTGGCAACCTCAATTTTCAGACATGGTGATGGACCGGATTTCCAAAACAAAAAATAATGAAGTGGAATGAACAAATTGAGAAGAAAAAGAAATATGGTATTATTGAATGACAGAAACGAAAAATACAGAAGGAGAGACTACTACTGCCCTAGAGCTAGGCTCCTATAGAGACAGAAGTGTTGCAAAAAATCTTTATGTAATAATACACAAGTACTGGACCAAATTAATTCAAGTTTCTTTATTGTGTTTCAACCTTTGTTGTTCTATATCAAAAAACGTAGCTTATTTTACATCATTTTTTGTATTCGTTAAACTTAAAAAATATACAAATACCTTTCACAATTATCAATTATAGATCACCTCCAAATAAATATCTATATCATGTAAGAATGTTTGACGTTAAGTAACAGTTCAATAGAATGGTATAGATTACTATAAGAACTAGCCCGTGCGTAATGCACGGGCATGCTGTACTAGTTCTCTCCATATTGCAAATACTTAAAAGATACCTCCCATGAACTCTCCTGAGCTATTTATAACAGAATTCCTCGTCACACTCCCTAACAGACTTCCGCTAACTATTGCCAACTCAGCACATTCCTCCTCTTAGGTTTTGTAGTCACTTCATGGACCAAAAGCCAATAGCCCATGCTCACTCTGGTTCCTATCACAAGGTCTCTAAAGCCCAAGAATCATAAGCACCAAGTCAAGACCATCCAAACCCTGAAGTTCTGTAGTTGTCTGTATCAAGATGGTGCAGTATAGAAAATAAGAAATAGAATTTCTATCTCCCAGAGAAAATACCTCAGCCTTTTTTTTGAAAAGACGGGCATGCTAGGGTGGAAACCATTGGTATTTCCTATGTATCAAAACGGCATACTTTCGAAATGACATTTCTATCTCCAAAGGAAAATATACTTTAGACATTTTGGAAGAGACCGGCATACTAAAGCAAAAACCAATTAATATACCTATTCCGTTGTCGAAGTTCTACCAAGACAAGAGGAACCAATATCGGGTTGTAGACACTAGACAATATCAGATGTTAGTTGGAAAGTTGAATCACCTCAAATACCAAGACAAGATACCTCTTTGCTATGAGATGGTAAATCAATTACTTGATTCGTTGGGTGATTCTCACTGGGATATTGTTTTTAGAGTCCTTCATATTAAGCTATTAAGATCTCACATTCACTAAGAATAAGGTAAAAGTAGTCTCTAATCTTTGGACAATCTTCTCCCTTTGAGCCAGCTTCTGATATTGAGTTAGACCTAAACTATTTCAAAGATAGTACCTATCTAATTCTTACGCCGAGCCACTCACAAATACCAATACTCGGCGTGAGGAGTGAGGGGTGTGTTTGTTGAGATCCCACATCGACTTGGAATATTACCAGACATGGTTAAAATGAAACAACTTTGTTTAAAATACTTCGCTTTGGTTTCTGCTTTTGGTCCTTGATTTTGAGATCCCACAATTTGTCACTTGTAACAGAAGATTTTGAGCTTTTACTATTGCATAAAAGCACTTCCACTCTTTCTCTAAAGTCCAAACATTTGAAAAAACTTAAATACATAATTTTTTTTCCTAAATAGCTTTTAACACTTCACATGGCAAAATAGACAGTTACGCAGAGCTTCTTTGTGATTTTATTTCCCATTCACAAAATTTACCTTGGGTTATAATAGTCCTTTCCAGGCCAGATAAGAGGAGGGAAATCTCCCACTTTATGCTCAGATGTGTCATAACGACCAAAGCATAAATCCAGACCTCCAATGAAGCAAATATGGTTATCAATAATGACAAGTTTTTCATGGTGTGACCTGTGTATAATTATGAGCACATATAATAAGCCACAAAATTAGAATAACTGATACTTGGTGATAATATACACACATATAGGTGACATATTAATAGAGAACCGTTCTCATAATATTTTGCGAGAGCAATAAATTATAACGATACAATCAAACATGAATGGACAAGTTTGATTTCGCTCAGTTTTAATCTAGACCATTAATGCTTGACGTATGGCCATGATTTGTTATTCTTACAAAATTTCGTGAGAACAACTCTTACTTGAGAACTTTAAATCTAGACCTTACAACCATACATGGATTATCAAGATTATAAGTTAGTTAGTGGTCACATGATCACTTAAAAAAGTCATATGCATTTATCTTTTATTCTTGACCATTCACATAAGACTATTTCATTGTCCTCATTTTTCACAATGAGTAAGTGTTCTCACTTGATATGTCCGCTATATAGGGGATGACTCAGGTGAGAAAGGTATTCTACGCGAGAGAGGAGTGAACCAAGACCCTTGGATCCTATCATGAATGACCAATATTAAATACTTTTGAAAGCATTTAAAAGTCATGTGACTTTTTGAAAAACTCACATGACTTTTTAAAAGTTATAATCTCGAATATTCATAATAAGATCCTAAGGCCCGGATTCATTGCTCTCACTCTCATATAAAATAACCTTTCTCACCTAAGTTGTATATATATAATCTCTTCATAAAACCAGATACAGCCGAAATTTGGGTAATTGCATACCACAGGTAAACGCCAGTAGAAAAGTGGTCAGGATAGCGTAATACCCTCACATTCTCATGAATGCTGAGAAGCTTCCTCTTGCTATACACACTGTTAATTTTCAAAGCAAGAGCTACCTCTTTGTAGAGAAGAATGTAAATCTGCATTAAAAGAGTAATAAATATCATGCAAATCCTGACACTTTAATGGAAATAAAACAACTAGAAACCGGATGGCATACAAGACATCGGAGAACCTTCATAAAAACTTGATCGTTGAATGGACTAGACTAGTGAATTATTGAGAAATAAAATAATTCAATCAATATACTTTGTGGTTTCTCTTCATTCTGATATTAAAAAAAAAAATAGATAGGAATAACTTCTATAGTTCTAAGTACCTTCAACCAGTGTTATTCATGAATTAACAAACAATAAAACAAAATTTGGAGCTACTTGTTCTACCTAGAATGGTTTAGATCAGTTACAGAATTTTGTTGAACCATCTTAAGAAAGCTAAGTCCAAATACACAATTCAAAGATCCCAGCAATCCATTGTCCCTCCTAAAAAACCCATGGATATTGACATGCATATGGGATGCAACAGAAACATGGATACCATGGCACAACAAAATTTATAACGTCCCATTAGGATTTGAAAGATCACAACAAATCAGCTCTTTTTTCTTGAGTGTCTATGCTTCATACTAGCAGCAGTGCCAATGACTCCAATTCTTAAATTGCAAGAGGATGCAATACAGAAAATAGGGAGAAGAAATTGGATTTATCTGCAGAAAACTTTAGGCCAATGTCAAAGGGTTTAATGCAAAATGAAGTTGATAAATAAAGATTACAGGAGATAGTCACAAAATGTTTAAACCCTCGGCCGACACAAAATCATACATATCTGTCCATTCATATTGACTTGGTCAGTTCGATTTAATCACACCATGGATTCAAGTTAGGTAACAAGTTAGGCATTAACTACAAGACACTTTGTTATAAAAAGGGAAAAAAAAACTTTGGAACACAACAGGAACAAGTAGTCAGTTCAGGGGAAGATAGAACACTATTACAGTAGAAAACAAATGCATATCGGATGACTGAAATCCAATATTATACTAAGATCCTTGGGAATGGTTATAATTACCTCTTACACTTAATGCAATGTATCTGGACGTATCTAACACTATGTATCTTAGACATATCTAACACAACCAAACCAAACAACAAAAGATACTAAAAAAGGGAAAAAACTTGGATCAAGTTTCTTATATTCTTTTGATCGAGTTCTTAAATCAAATAATGACAAGTGAATTTTTCCAAAATAAAATCATAGTATATCCCTAATGGAGGTCAATTAATGTCAGAAAAGAACCCATGTCATTATTTGATATAAGAACCTGACAACAATGATATAAGGAAGGTCTAATTTTTGTCTTTGAAAAAATGGTCTTTTAGATTGACAAGGCATTGTGAAAGGAATTCATATGAAAAGGACACCTGAACCCCTTGCTTAGCTTTTGCTTCCAATAAATTGTCAAGCCTTGATGAAGCATGAGTCTGGAACGGACGCCGTAGATACAGTTCTGGGCACAGCCACCACCCACAGATAAATATCTGCATAAATATCTCTATCATTGAATAGAAACTTGAAAACAAATATTATTTTCAATTTTGATAGAGAAAAATATCATAAAATGTCCTTGAATGTTAAGGAACTGGAGAAACAAACCTCCGATTTTGCATCCTCAATTGAAGAAGCAATGGCCTCAAATGCTGCTCGCCCATCTATGAACCACTGGGCTTGACTGCCATCTTCAATTAAGCCTCTTGGAGGAGCAAAAGAACCATAGCGATGAGGATGACACCAGCCTTCAGGAGGCCTGAGTCCAGCATCATTAATTGCTGCAACCCAATCTTTAACTTTACTACTACTTTTCACTCTAATTCTAATGCTCCGGATTCCGCAGGTCACCTATAGTAATCAGGCAAGTCTTAAAAAGATATCTTTCTCTGTATATTATCACCATAAATCTGATAACATCCAGAGTCAGCTAATAATAGTATAAGTATTACAATAATCTCATTTTGTTCCCCAGAAAATCAATTTTGTCCTCAAACGATTAACACGTCAATATGGTACACAAATGAAGTTTTTTTATTAACGTTAGAAGTCCCAACTTTTTTACCGTAGAATTAATGTCCCAAAGTTCAGGGGCAGAGCTACCTATTGCAATGAGGGGGTCTCAGCCCCCCTCATTGCGGAAAAAAATTGCTAAGAGGTATATATAATTTCTTAAAATGTGAATAAAAAATTACTCACTCTAAGTACTTGCCCCCCCCCCCCAAATTTTGGGCTACTTAGTCTTTTATATTTGACCTCGCCAAAAATTTTGGTCTAGCTCCGTCACTGCCAAAGTTATTGATATCATTGGATGACCAAATACAATGATTTCAGGATCAATTTGATGTCACTAATCTTTTCATGGACCAAATAGATGCTCTGAAAATCTTTCAAGGATCAAATTGGGGATCTACTGAAGACCATGATGTGGTAGAAGGATAATATAAATTTCATTATATCCTTTTAAGTCACTAGATTATAATGCAACGCGACACCGGATAGAACAGCACCCCACTCACCTTGAAAGAATGACGTAAAGGATTTCTTTCCTTCGTTTCACTCGCTAGTGATAGGCGGCCATCCCCATTCCCATCTGATGCAGGCAGTACATCAAAAACAATGATGTCCAAAGGCTGCGTATCAAGAGGATCTGCCAGCAACGCCAAGAATCCAGGTTTAAGTACGGCCCAAACCTATATACGCAAAGACAAAAAAAAAATGATTTTGATGTCAAACAGCACACTATAAAAGCTGCGAAAAAAGGAGCTCAAAAAATACAACCATAATTTCATATCATTGAATACATAACTGTTTAGAGAAATTTGAGGTCAGGTAAATAATTAGGGGCTGTTTGGTTTGCATTTTCATTTTTTGTTTTCATTTCCTGTTTTCAGTTTGTTTCCTGTTTTCTGAAATTTTACAAAGAAAAAACTGAAAAGGCTGAAAACAGTTTTCAGCATTTTCAGCTTTTTCTTTGTAAAATTTCAAAAAACAGGAAACAGAAAATGAAAACAGGAAATGAAAATGCAAACCAAACAACCCCTTAGAATGCAAATGGGGGTTGGTTTCAGTTGGTGATCAAGTACTTCCAATGTAAGGTTGGGTTGCCAGTAATGCCCCCATTTTGGCATTTTGTAAACACCACTGTAAGCTCTTGCTGAGGTTTCTCACATGCCTTGGACTTGGAATAGGATAGCCTCCCCTCCCTTAAATGTTTTCCAAAAAACATAAAAATAAAAAATTTACAACATATATAATCTATGCTACTATAGAAAGTGAACTTCCCCTTTTCCTCTCAATATATACTTTCCCTTAAACCCAATATTGTATTTGTAGTTATTGAAAAGCGAGGAGAAAAGTCTCAATTTTACTTTATAAAATGGGCCCACTTCCAAACTTGTCTCTTATAGTTAAGAAACTTCCACAAGAGGAGAAGAATGTACTTAAAAAAAACATTTTTGGAAAAACATTACAAGTTGCCATGACTACTGTAAAAAATATATGTTAAGTATTTATTGTAATTGATATTCTTTTACCCCTTGGTTTCTAGATAGAACAGAAATTATTGGTGTGATTGTCCTCAATCCTAAATATTAGGGATTCTTGTTTTGCACTTTCTGAGTCTCTATATATAAATGCATTAGTGAGTGTTTTCACGAGTAACTCACAACCAAATCAGTTTCTAGTTAGTACTAGAACTCTCAGATTTGATCCCCATGTTCCTTATCAATTTCAGAGGAGAGAGTTCATTACAGTTTGTTGTGCCAACCACCATTAAGTTTGACTCTTTGTATAGAGCCCTCAATTGTTCAAGGTGACATTTTAAATCATCTCAGACACTTCATCTCGTCCCTTCATGTACTGTTTCCAGAGACAATGTCACAATGTCAAGTGCAGCATCAGATCTGTGGTTCTCCGAAATGCAAATGAGAGCCACGCCACCTTCCCTGTGTCATTAACCTTGCTGTCGGTCACATTCAGTTTGCCTGCATTTTTTAGTCCTATTTTGCTCTATTTTGGTGTATTTTGTCTAGGCTCATCTACTACCTCTGTTTTTACCTAATGGCTGAATCTCAAAAGAGAACTCCAATGCATTCTTGAATTCACTCAACATTGCCACAGAAAATTTTAATTCACACACACACATATCAAACTGAATAAGAAAACATGTATTCTCCAACTTAAGGGAAGTGTTGATTGTATTTGATATTCTTTTATTCCTTGACTTGTTTCCATAGATAGACTAGAGAGGGATTCTTGTTTTGCATTTTCTGTATATAAAAATGCATTAGGCTGAGTTTCCTCTCAAGCAATTTACAACCTAATTAGTTTCCTAGGTAGTGCCTTATGTTGCATGCATAAATATTCAATTTTTACACATATCAAGAGAAACCAAGATAAGTGAAGCATATTTACCAACTTCACAAGCAGGATTTTTTACCTTTTGCCAGTTGTCATTACAGCAACTAAAACAGCTAGACATGCAACACTTTCTGGAATCATCATCACGTGGAATTTTAGGCAGATGCTTCACCATTACATATTCTTCCTTCAGCTTAGGGCCATATTCAGGTGAAAAGGATAACTTGGATACCTCCAAAAACTTGCAAACCTAGATTTAGAACATGAAATTGCTTATTGAGAAAACAAGTTTTAGTGATCATCAAAAAACACCAAACTCAACAATTAATAACTAGCTCATAACATAACACAAAAGCCAAGAACTTCAACTGAAAACAGAATTTGTTATTGCAAGTTCTTGGGTCCGTGTCCTATGACATCACATGTACTACATAAGTATATATAGTAGGAAAAAACAGCGGCAACTACATATTGTGGGGTTAAGAAGGGTGTGATATATGCATTATGCAACCTTAACCCTTTGCGTGGAAGGCTCTTTTTTGGGGTCTAGGAAAGGAAATATAGGAAGGTTAGTTGGGTCAGAACACAATTCTCTTAATAACAGAATAACTGCTTGTACTCAACAAACGGGTATTGGGGGAGTTAGTAAGTTCATTGGGCTGGGATAGTTAGATGAATCAAGGCACGATGGCTACAAATAAGAAGAGGGATTGAGAGAAAGATCAGCTAGTCATTAAAGAGAGGCCTCGGGAATTTGGGAAGTGTAGATTCTCAAGTGTTGATTTGTTCTATTCTATAAATTGCGAAGTTCTTCTTTACACTTTCTTATAAAATGATAAGGGGATTATATCACTATTTCCATGACTAGCCAAAACCAGAACCATGCCAGCCTTATTTAACATACATTCATTAAGTTAGCCTTCCCTACTAAATCCAGTAATCGGATGGCCTGGCATGAATGGATTCTAATCATGGAAACACATGCTTATAGATGTTATGGGTGCTACATCTATCCCACCTCACCCCACGATGGCCACCTAATTAAAGCTAATGTCCAAAATCAAGTCATATACCATTACCATAAGAGTAAAGAAACACAGTTCTTTTTTTCTTTATAAAATTTTTACTTATTAGGGTTAAATGTCAACCAATTTTCGAGAACTGAAGTAGAATATACAAATTTTGCATGATAAATCCTTGCTGTTGAGTCTTAACCGGTGTGCATGGCCATTATATTTTATTATTAGACTAACATTTGTAAACCTTTCATCAAGGTCCCATTGCACACAAAATAATTTGTCACTATGAATAGCACAATCAACCTTCGATGGATGCAAATTGCACCCGTCTCACTTGCTAAATTAACAAATAGTCCCTCCGTTGAAATCAAAACAGAATACTTCATATATATCTGATGAGTCTTTGACCACTAACGCAAGTATAATTCAAAAATTGGCAGCATACTCATGTCGTACACATATAACACATTAGATACCAATACTTATTTAAATTGTTGTCTTTGTAGTCTTGGCATATTTTAAAGCAATGCAATATTTTTTACACTTCGGAGTTCTATTATATTTTATATTTTTCCATATTTTAAAGAATTTCTTTTTATAGTTTTAGAGAAGTCTCCATTCTTTATTTTAATAATTGTTTTTTATATTTGTAATGAGTAATTAAATATTATTATGGCATTATATGATCCATGTAGCTGATGTCAGCTAGTGCGAAAAAAACTCATGACGATGCTATTTGACTATGATTGGATTGATTTTATAAAATATTTAATACTATATATACACACACATACACACTCTTGTATCCATATCCTTGTTTTAAAAAAAAAAAAATCACATTTACGTATTGTAAGCATACTCAATACACATACCCATATCCATGCAACAGAGTCTATGGTACACTTGAACCACAAACACGAATCAATGAATGTGTATCTTTTGTAATATGATAAACATATATTTCCAAAAGATCATGCACAAAGCATACCTCTCGAGAATTAACGATGCTGATATTTCCCAAAAAGTGATTTAGATACCCTTGCATTGCACTCTTTGCCCTGTCTGCAATAGAATGCTGTCTTCCTAAGGCTGGCCGTATGATTGGTAGAGCAGCACTAGATGGAACATCTCTGGAAAACAAATTTATATGAATTATGAAATTTTGACCACAGCGAGTAATATTTTGCAATTGCAAGAGTGCTCCAGCAGAAGTTGCATTTGGGAATCACCTGTCTTTTGCACTTTCATCAGTATGTAAAGGAACTGTTTCATCATCAGCTTCATCATCATCTTGTACCATAGCAGTGTGCTCTCCAATTCCTAGATTTTGAAGCCATTCTTTAACCTTTAATATAATGTTTCAGTGAACGTTACATCAAAATCCAAACTTTTCTTAGATAGACATGATATCATCAATCAAATAACACAATAAATGTAGAAAAGCCAGTCATATATACGCAATCAATCAAAGTTCAAAATTCAGTATAAAGGACGTCGCTTACCTGCTCTTGCTTCTCATGAATTTCCTCAATAAAGGCACGTTTCTTTAAAGCAAAATGCAAAATAAATACTTGATGAGCTTTCTTCGTTAGCTCCCACTTGAACTGGAATGAAAATGAGATATATTAGTATTTTCCTGTCGGAAGGAAGACTGAATGAAATAAATAAAAAGCAATCACTATTGCATCTAATCCAACCATCTACAGCAATAGGGAAACAGACAAGGACACTAAGGCATAAATTGTTTGTCTTCTAAAAAAGAAATTATTACACATACTTCAAGTCCAAACAACTGCAAAGCTGATGAATATCAAAAGTAAATGTGTAAAAGGAGAAATTTCTACCCCAAAATTAGAGAAGTCTAAAGCTGTAACTAAGTTGCAGCCCTTTGAAGAACAGTGAACACAAACTAACTGCAGAACCATACTTAAATAGATACATAGGTATAAAGAAGTCATTAGATTCAAATATAAGATCTAATTCCTTTCAATTTCAGTTGCATCATTGTTTCAGTCCGAAAAAAAAAAATTATTGCGATCAGAGTATTGTTTCCGGAAAAAATCACGGACACGGTGAGAAAGAGAGAAACGGAACGCCACCTGTTTGTATTGAACCTGAATGGTGTAAGAGAGTTGCATGGGGCTGATGTCGCCGGCGTCGGGACGAGAGACGGAGACGATGGTAGCTTTTGGCAATTCATCGAAAATCCGATTGGCCTCAGCGGTGCTATGCCGAAAAGACGGGAGTGGCGACATCTCCTCGGCCGCCGCAGCCAGCGGCGACGGCGGCGGTGACGATTTCATTTGAACGTAGCGGGGGCCGCCCCCAGACATTAACTTCTCAGTCGCCATTGGAAATTGAATCGTTGGCGATAGAGACCGATAACGGAATCAAATTCAACGACGTCGTTGCTCGTTTCGGATCCAAATCACAATTCAGAGAGAGAGAAAGCTCTGGCTTTCGTGAGAATAGGAAAATATGAAGAGTTGAACTGTGAACAACGTCTAAAGAGTGCGCAACTTTGTGATTTCTTCACTGGCCTTCTCACTTTTATAATTTTTTAGTAATTAATAATTAAATTAAATACAAATAATAATGGTTATCATAAATGAAAATCAAATAAATTAAAAAATAATAATTTTTTCTTTTCTTTTTAGTTTTTTTACATAGATAGATAGATATCGATGGACCACAATAAATTTGAAGTTGTTTTAATGCAATCTAGAGCTGTTTAGAAAATGCGTAGAAATTTGTTTTACTAGTACTTCAGTTTATTATTCAAGTTGATTTTAACGTTCGTTCGTTCATTTGAATGGTAGTTGTAGTTGATCGGAAATACTACATTTTGCAAATTGGATCTCTTAATTTTATTCTCTTTTTTCTAAAAAAAAATATTCAAGTTTTTTTTTTCTCAAAAAATAAATTACTCTTTGTCGTCTGGTTGAATATCTAGATGAATGGTGGAACATTTGACCAAAAAACAAATACTTATTCAAACAAAATATTCACGGGTCAGATCATTTTTCTTTACCAATTAATACATGGCGCAAAATCAATAGACACTGTCGAGAAAATATGAGAATTTAATTTGTTTCATGGATCCATTATTGTGCATAGATGGGGTTATGTTGTACCTGACTTCATACTTCACACTAATTGGAACAATTATCTCATGTACATTGTTCACAATAACATCCATGATATCACATTCTACCAAATTAAACTACTTTTTTCTGTAATTGTGGATATCCCACACCTTCAACAATTAGTTCATGTACGAGTTCACAAATTTGGTCAATAGTAATTTTGTCCCACTATATACTACTCTTTACTTTTAGTTATGAATATCTACCCCACAATTCGAACAATTATTTCATATGCAATTACATCAACATTTTGTCTTAATGAATGACCCATATGTTATAACACGTCTCTTGCCCTACTATACTTTTTCTAAAATTATGAATATGCCCCACAATTTGAATGATATTTACGTTTTCACAATTTGTCTTAGAGAAAGATAAGTGGTGTTGCTTAGCTTGCACAGTTGCACTATTTTTACGCTTTAAGATGAATGGCTCGTTGAGTTTCACGTACATAAGTATGTCTCAATTCTGATCGTTATTATTTATGCACACTAATTTATAAGTTTATTATATATTTAAATTTCACTTAGTTTTTAATTTTTATTTTTAAATGATTTTTAGTTTTCGAATGTGTTAAACTATGTCGTTTTGAACTACCAGATTCTAGAATTCGTTTGCAAACGGATTCTAGTTATCAATGAAACTAAAATGTATGATTGTACGATGAACCTATGAATTAGTGTAGCGTGAATAATAACAACTATCGATTCGCTTCTTAGAGAATCACCAGTTACTTATAATACAAGTAAAGTTTACTTTTAATTTAAATGAGATTTAATTAGTGAAAATTCTGACTTAGTCTATTTTAAAATGATGGGAACTCATTAGGTGATTCTATATAAATAAGCCTTAAAGTAGTGATGATCATCTAATTGTCAATTGGGCAATTTTAGTATCTAACCTTTTTAACTATGGGATTATAGTCCCCTCACATCCTTAATTATATGGGTTTTAAATCATTAGTCGTCAACTTCTTGGCAGGAGATAGACCGAAGTAAAGCTGGGTGTAGGGATCGTCCCACTCACGAAGTCTTTGGATAAATGATTTTAGGCTGCAAGCTTCGTGATTTTTTCTTGTTTGCCAATGCCCTATGGGTCGGTCTACAAACTACATCCATATACCTGAAAATGACAATCAGACCCAATCTTATGGGTACTCACAATATGGAGGGTAACTACTCACAAAACGGGTTTAAGGACCGTTTGGATAATTACTCACATTTTTTAATGGGGATAAGTGCATGTGCGGGTACCTTAATAGAGTAGTAAGAGTACCTATTATTGAATTACTGAAGTGCGGCAAAAAAAGTATAATTCCCTCCTTCGTTTTTCATTTTTTCCAAATGCCTAAAAACTAACATCTGAAACTTGTGACTTCGGCTCCTTGCTTCTCGTTCGATTTAATTACTGAAGCATGCTACTTGTTGCATCTCTTTAGCTTGAAGTAGAGCCGTCAATATGGGTTCCAACCCGTGAGCCAACCTGGCTCACTGCGGGTTAGAGCCGGGTTGGGTTGAGAAAAATTCGGCTCGCTTTAAATTATAACCCACTTAACCCAACTCGTTTAACCCACAACTCACACAGGTTTGAGGCGGGTTGGCTCGCGAGTTGGCTCGTGGGTTGGCCTACGGGTTAGAATAGTTTTTTTTTTTCCATTTTTTAAATTATAATAAGATAAAAATTAGTAAAAGAAAAAAATAGTAAACTTTAATTTAAGTTTTTAGAATTTTATTCTTTTTTATTTTTTAAAATTGTTCTTTTTTATGTGTTTTGTATTATATTTTTAAATTTAGAGTTTTTGTTAAAGATTTTATAAAGCAGAAATTATATTTTTTTTTATGATTTTCTTTTAATAAAAACTATTTTTGGTGAGCCAACCCGTTTAACCCACAACCCACAACCCGCAGTGGATTGGGTTGGATTGGAGAAAATTTGGCTCGCAACTCATGTGAGCCAACCCGTGCGGGTTAAAAAATTTCTCAACTCGTGGTGAGCCAACCCGCGTGAGTCGAGTTGGCTCACTTTGACAGCTCTAGCTTGAAGTGCGCACAGGAGTGAGGAGTCACATGAGTAACAAGTTTATGATCTTTATTATGATTGTTTTGTGTGTGTGTGTGATCAAGTTTATTGTGATGAATTTAAAATCACATTACCAATCACTTTATAATGTTGAATTTTAAATTATGTTTTGCGTTAATTACTTTGTTGTTATGTTGTTTTGGATTTAAAATTCAATAATTTGTTCTATTCTTATTGATTATATTTAGTGTTGTAAAGACATTTTGATAAATTTAATTTGATGTAAATGTATTTGTATGATCCCTATTTATTTTGTGAATTTTTCGATTTAAATAGTAAATAGAATTTTATTTTATATTTATGAAAAATAAGAAATTGAAAATTTTAATGATAAAAAATAAAAAAATATAATTTATTTAACGTAATGGGTCTGGGTATGGATATTTAGGTACTCAAAAGGTATGGGGACGAAAATTGAAGTTACTATACACACGAGTAAAATTTTTTTTTTGGACACACGTATAAGAATGAGTAGGCATGGCAATGAGGTAGGGCGGGGGTGGGGAGTACTCCCCCGCTCTTGAGTTTCCTCCCCGTCCCTATCCCATTCCCCGCGGCGGGGATGTTTTCTCCCCCATCCCCATTCCCCGCCTCCTCACGGGGACCGCGGGGATCCCCGCAAATACTCGCAGATAATCAAAAATAAAAAAAAATCTAAAAAGTATGAAAACCCAAAACATAAGTAATAAAAGAAATAACCAGACCAAAAACAATCGACACAAGAGCATGAATGATTGTATAACAATAATGAGCATAATGAGTAAGAACGACATGCAGGAATGAACAAATGAATAACACAACAATTGATGTAAGCACAGAGAAGAACTAAGAAGGATAATAATAAATAAAAATTAATCTTATTATTTTTTATGTAAATGACTACATTAACCCTTTTAATTATGTGTATATTTATTATATTAATTATATTAAATGAGAGTATTTATATAATTTATATATATATCGGGGATGCGGGGACCTCACGGGGGCGGGAAGCATGGTCCCTGTCCCCATCCTCAAATTTGTTGCGGGGGAACTTTTGTCCCCGTCCCCACAGAAAAAATTTCCCAACCACGGGGCCCCAAATAGGGCAGTATCCGCGGGATCCCCAAATCTGAGTGGTGATTGTCATGCCTAAAAATGACTATTATAGTACCATACCTATACCCTACTCATTTTCATTGCTATCTATACCTCATGACCATGATGTTTATAGACAGGCAAATAAAAAAAAGAAAAACTATACCCCATGACTAATACTAGACAAAAGAACAAAATTTGCAAAAATTGAATATTTATTATTACCGTTGTTTACTTGAGATTCAACTATGCTGGAGATTCACCTACGACAAGGCGCTTCGAGATGCTCCACAATGGAACAAGTGGTACCTGCAAGGACTCCTACTATCAAGTTAGCATGTGTTAAGTTTAAGGTGTTTTGGGTTAAGATATCATACATGTGCTCATGTTAACATATTGTATTATACTTTTCGGAGTGAGGCTTGTATGTCACGTTTGGGTCCGTTCAAGGGTCCAACCCTATAGGCCCCGAACCATCTATGTGATCCTGAGTTACTGGGCCGCCAAATTACTAAGATCGTCATGCCGACGTCTTATCTCGGTATGCCAGTCTACAACAATTACATAATTAAAAGTTTGACGGATTAAATTACTCAATTAACAAAATTTGAAAAATTAAATACAATTGAACTTTTAAAAATAATAGATGTATGTATGTATTTCTCTCCCATCGAAGTAGGATCAGCCTTATCTAAACCCTTTAGCGAATAATTTAAGAAATAAATGCAAATATTTTTAAAATATGAGTTGTTTTTGAACGCATTCGAAGGAGTTGCCATTGTGGACAAGTAATTCTCCGGCTTGCACGTGTGTACTTTCACCTTTCAACATACATCTACCAACATGCCAAGATAACTGGACTGATAACCTAACTTTATGGTCACGCCTTCCATGTGCAAAAAAAACATCTTCCTCATTCTTTGTTCTTTATCAATCCCAAGGGATTTAAGGGTAAAAACGTATGTTAAATTCATATGGTTTCAGAATACAGAGACATTTCTATTCTGTCTTTTTCTAGGTATCAACTATTAAAAGTCTTGATTAATCACTCTTTTGAAGTTGAGTTTATATGAAGTAATTATTTGTAGTTCAGAAAATGACGTTACATTTACTCGTAATGAATTGAACTCTTGCACATTTAATTAGGGAACGAGATGAATTACTACCACACTACACCTCGTGATTAACATACAGAGATATTTTAAAAACAAAAATTTTGGCTTAATTTTGGTTAGAGATATTCCCTCCGATCCTAAATATAAATCACATTCTAGAAGAATTTTTTGTCTTAAATATAGGTTACTAACAACTAACTTATAATGGATAATTTTGACTTTTATTCCTTTTACAATTTTTAAAGATTGAATTAATAATGGAAAGAGAAAGATAGTGGAACAAGAGAGAGAAAGTTATTAAATTAATTGAAATATTTATTAACACATTTATTTAACGATATAGTTGATTTTTTTTTAAAAAAAATTTTAATGAGTTAACTTTCATTTTTTTATTCTGGTGATTCGGTTTGAAATGACTTATATTAATTAGGACGAGAGAAAATATTCTTTTGAAGAGGAGGATAATTATGCTGCTCTTTCACTTCCGAAATCATGAAGTTTCCTCCATAGTTTTAGTTCACCAAAATTATAAAAAAAGTAAAAAAATAAAAAACTTTATTCTTTGTAGTCATCTTTACGTTCTAGTAGTAATTTTGATAAATTGTGTTATATTTCAGGGTTAATTTATTTAAGCTTTAACTATAAAGAGACTTGATTTTACACTAAACGGAATTTTTTTAATTTCTGTCACATTTCCATAAAAATTCGAAATCATGAGCATATTAATTCTGAAGCACAAAAAATCTTAACCAATTAAACACCCAATACATACTACTCCAGCATTAATTGTTATGCATGTGCAATGAACTGATATTAATTAATGTTATTCTTTCAATTTGGTGCATAATAATTAATGTTAATCTAAATAGGGGCAAAGTAAACCTCCCAATTACTACTACCTACTAATAATACGATTTCCTATTTATTTTGCACCCTTATAACAATATTTTTGCAGTTGCACCCCTTAAATTTTACTCCTATTTCACCATTATTTAATAGAAAATATTAACAAGGAATTACTATTCAATTTGGCTGGCGGAGATAGAAATGTTGAAAGGGGCACTTTTATTATCCATGCTATCAATGGTGTTAATGAAGAATGACAGGGTTGTCTCATTCCTCTCACACTTTCAAAAACGTTAACAGTACATGATTCAGTTGTTCTATTTCTTTAGTGATGTAACATTTTGATATCAAAGATAAGTTATTTTAGTTTTTTACTTTACATTTTGTGGGTCACTTTAATCTCTGAATTATATGAATATTCATTTTAGTCCCTGATTATCAGGGATTAAAATATAATGAACGATAATAGTGAAAGTCTGAGACTAAAATGATGGATGATAGTAAAAGTCTAGAACTAAAATGATTGATTCCGTGAGAGACTAAAGTGACTTATAAAATACCAAGTCATTGACTATTTTGATATATATTTATTTAGGGTTAAATACATGTTTAGTCCCTATACTTGACACTCATTTAGGTTTTAGTCCCTACACTTTCACACCGTTAAGGTTTTAGTCCCTAACGTTTAGTTCTGTTACTAACCCCATTACAGCTGGCCTATGTGACACATATGTGGCCGTTAGTTTGACAGCATGGAGTGCCACATCAGTTGTTTACGTGGACACGCACAAAAACCTATTAAGAATTCTAAATTCTCAATTTTTCCTTCAAATTGAAGACATTTGAAAATCTTAAATTTCCAATTTCTTGAATTCTCTGTCATGACATAAAGGACTTCCAATGTTTGTATGGACCAATGTTATAGTATTGAAAGGTATGTTCAATCTTATCAGCGAGTTCTTAATTCTATTAATGGTGAAAATATGTGAAAGCATGTTGAGGTAACAACCATTTTACCTCCTATTTTCAAGACCCCAATTGGAAGGCCAAAAAAATTGAGAAGAAGAGAGTAAGATGAGCCTTCAAGGCCTAACAAATTGAGGAGAAAAAACACTTCTTTGCATTGTAGTAGGTGTAGCACTTATGGTTTTGGAAAAAAATGAAAATTTAGGGTTCTTAATAGGGTTTTTGTGCGTGTCCACATAAGCAGCTGATGCGACACTCTATGCTATCAAGCTAATAGCCACATGTGTGCTACGTAGACCAACTGTAATAGTGCGAGTGACAAGACTAATATCAAGGACTAAAACTTTAACGGCGTGAAAATATAGGGACTAAAACTATAATTTTTAAAGTGTAATAACTAAAACCTAAATGAATATCAAGTACAAAGATAAAAAATATATTTAACCCAACTAATAATAATTGTCACGTTACTTATTTATAGAATATGAATTCTTACTCATATTTACAAGAGAGGCGGAATTTAAATCTTTTTTTGGTTGGCGGAATTTAAATCTTGAAGGGTATTTTTTATTTTTGCCAAAAAGAGATTTATTTTTGACGTGGCCTACAGAATATCTCTTAAAGCCAGGTAAAAAAGCCCAAAGATTTTTGTTTTGCCAAGTCTATGTTCCCCAAAAAAAAAGTTCATATTGAGAACCCCCAAACCCACCCAAAAAAGAAGTGCACATTAGGGATTTGGAGTATATACAAACAATATTTATTCAGTCGCCATTCTTTTTTCTTTTTAGACAATAATAAATTTGGAGATTATCCACAAATGCTACTATCTCCTTAGGCATCTTTCTAGAAAAATTTCGGAAAGGCTTCTTGGGTTTCTGGAAGGGGTATTTTCAAGGAAAAAATTGAACTTTTTTGAGATATAGTATTAATATTAATATTTTCATAAAAAGTTCATCTGAAAATATTTCTAGAAGACCCTTTCCGAAAAGGTCATTTTCAGTATTAAGAAAATATAAAAAAGAGAGGATAATTAGAGGCTTTTTTTTGGTCAAACAATTAGAGGCTTAAAATAGGGATGGTGTCTCTATACATGAACTATGCATATTTTGGGTGGATGGGATTAGCACCATCTCTATTGGGAGTGTCACTATCCTTTTTAATATATAAATTTATGATTCTTATGTATAAAAGAATTGTGAGATTTTCAAAATTAGATAGTCTCAATCCAGGTGAGAGAGATTGAGACCATCCAATTTTGGAAATCCCACCATCTATTTATACATAAGAATCATAAATTTATATATTGAAAAGGATGGTGTCACTCCCAATAAAGATGGTGCTAATCTCATCCACCATATTTGGGAGGTAGAAAACTTGGGCTGAAGTCTAACTCCTGTTTTCTTTTTTTGGTCAAACTCCTGCATTTTTTAAAAAAATAATGACTTGTTAAACAAGAGAAAGGTGCAGATCAAAAAAACCAGATAAAGGGATGTATTTTCAATGTTATATATAGTTTGTAGTACAATATAATAAAATAAAAATAAAGTGATATATAGTTTGTAGTACAATCATTCATAAAAATAAAAATATAAAACCAAAAAAATACAAATGCAAAGTAAACAACCGCTTAAAGTCATATTTCCTCATTTCCTACAAACAATATTGATGATGAAGACCTCGCATTGCAATTGCATAGAGATTGTAGTGTAGCAGAAAAGCTCCTCGTATAGACCAGTAGGAAAAATAAAAAAATAAAAGAACTTCTTTGAAAGCTAATCAGAAGAGCTTCTAGTTTAATTAAAAGCTGTTTTTTTAGATTATTGTTCCTTAATGCATTTAAAGTAATTTTTATATCACAAACACATGAACCTGAATTATTATGGCATATTTGGATTTTTTTATTCCAACATACGTTGGATTGTTTTATTGAGAAATAGAAATAATCTATTTCTCTATTTTTCAATTTCTAATAGATTTTAACTTATAAAACCTTTTGATTATTCTTTTAACGAAGAAATTTTTTTTTTTTACTTTTAAGCTAAAAATTGAACATTATTTTAAAAAGTTTAAAAATCACTTCTCACAACTAAAAATTATCTGATAAATCTCTTCTCACATCAAATATATCAAAATAAAAATTAATTATATTCAGACAATCGATTCATTTTCATAGTTAATCCAAATATGCCCTTATTCTTTTATTTCTTTGCGTTTTGCATGAACATCAATGGTAGATTTTTTTTTTGTTACAGGGCTAATTTAGGAATAAAGCTGGGACAAAGAAAGAAGTGGAATGAAAAGAAAACGAGGGAGGAGAAAAATCAATGTAAAGAAAACTTTGAATTTTTTATTTCTAAAGATTCACTTTTTCACTCTAATTTTTTATTTTCTAATTTTTTTAAAAGGTAAAACAAAGGGAGAGACAATAATCGAACTATAAACCACGAGATCAAGTGTCTCTTTCAACTCCAATTGAGCTAGGCTTTGAAAACAATATATATATATATATTAGGGTTTTTTTAACCTATGCAATCCTTGTATAAGATAAGAATATCAAAATAGAAGAAAATAAAAGTAATAAATGCATGTTAAATATAAAACTCAATTAATTGTTGTCTTTCCCTATGAAAAGTTTCTTTTTTAAACTTCTTAACCTATACAAAGTTTCAATTATATTTTTTTATTTTAAAAATATTAAAATATTTATGACATAAATTAAAGTACAATCATTTTTTCTTATATAATATTTCTATTTTTAATTAAAATGCATATGCTGTCAGTATAGTAAAATTAATTGCACTTTTTTGTCCTTAACCTTGCATTTTGTGCGAATTCAGTCCATTGACTTTTAAATGAGCAGTTTTGGTATCTCAAGTTTGCAAAATGGATAATTTTAGTATTTCCGTTAGGTTTTTTTTTTCAAAATAAAAATATTTTTTACCTAAATTAGCAACATAATTTATTCGAATAAGAGACAATTTTTTATCTAAATTAGCGACATAATGACTAAAATAGCTCATGTTTCAAACTTAAAGACCAAAACAAAATATTTAAAAATTGTGAGACCAAATTCGTATAAAATATAAAATTAAAAAACCAAAAATATATTAAATCTATTAATAATATTAAAATATTTATTACTCATTATTAAAAAAATCTAATTATTAAAATTTATTTTATACCTCATAATTATTTTGACCGATACGCCTGTGTGATCAAGTAAAGTTATAATTAAATAAGTCGAGTGATGTACTATTTCGGTCCCTAACTTTGTGAGGATAAGTCGCTTTAGTCTTTGATGTTGTGCGGATAAGTCAATTTAGTCCCTGACTTTGCATTTTGCAGGTCACTTTGGTACTAAAATTATACGAACATTCATTTTAATCCCTGACTTGAGACTAAAATGACCGACGATAGTGAAAGTCATGAACTAAAATGACTGATGATAGTGAAAGTTAGGGACTAAAATGACCAATTCCGCGAAGGACTAAAGTGACTTATAAAATACAAAGTCAAGAACCATTTTAATATATAATTCTAAATAAGTCATTATGTTGCACAACTATATATTTGGTAAACTCACTTTCTTTTCTCCTTTATAGAGCTATAGAGCTTGGTATATGGGTCAAGGTATGTAGGTCGGCTTGCGTAACCTGGGGTCCGCATGGGTTAGGGTAAAAAAAATGTTAGCTCATTTAAAAAGTGAGCTAGCCCATTTAAACGGCAAATTAAATGGGTTCAATTCGTGAATTGGTCTGCGGATCACCCTTAACATTAAAAAAAAAAGAGAAAATTTTGTCATGAATGGTGATAGAACTTTAGATTTGGATGTTGCTTTTTTTTTCTGTTTTTTTTTTTTTTGTCATGGATGATGATGAACTTGAAGTATGGAAATGTAGCGTGATGGAGAATTTAGTTTGGATGTTAGCATGTCTTTAAATATTTTTTTAGATTAAGTATAACTATTGTTAAGTATTTTAGAGAACTAAAATACTAAGGAAAGAATGAAGGACTCCACGCACCTGTATTTTGATAACTACTCCAACCCAAAGAAGAATTATCAGTAAAATTGGATTGAAAAGATGAGTTAGAACAATTACCTTGCCAATGTTGAGTATTCCAATACGGCACGTGAGGCACGGTATTGAAATACATGGTGTCTTGCTTAGATCATTAGAACATGGATTAGTGTAGAAAGTAAAAAGAAATAAAAATAACAAAAAATAGGTAAGGGTTAATAAAACAGAAAAAGAAAAAAGAAAAATAAAAAGAAGATATCAGATAAAAATAAAACTAAAATTATATGTACAAAAATAAAAAGAAAAGTTATTTACAATCCAAATATCAAATCGAGACTAAATTGATCATCGTGCTCCCCGGCAACGGCGCCAGAAATTTGTTAAGTATTTTAGAGAACTAAAATACTAACTCGTTTCAGTATAGTGGAAAAACAGATTATCGTACTCAGGGAGCAACTACAGAACAATTTAGTGCCAATATAAGATTTTGGGCAAAGTTTTCGAAAGGTTTTGAATTGAATTGAATTATAAAACAAATGCTCGTAATGTAAAGGAGTTTAAAACAATTTTAATAAATACTTAGATTTGAACTTCTGCGCACTGTAACGATCTCTTGTTCATAAATCAATACCTATTTCTAGGTTATTTAGGAATCTAAGCTACCATCTTGAATTGAAAAACAATTGAATTCATAGATGAAAGTTACAGAAGATCTCTCTTTGCACTATTTTTATCTCTAGAATTCTCAACTTCTCTACTCAGACTGCTGTAGCTCCTAGTGAATGAGGCCTTTTATAGAGATCCCAAGTGGTTATCTTTGCTCAAAATAAGATAAAATAATATCAGATAAGGTTGCTTTAGATCTTTTTTCCTTTTTCTTCACCTTTATCTTGTGTGTTTTTATCTATTTACCTGCAATATAATAATTTAGAGATCAAATCTTATCTAAATTAGTCCAAGATAAGGATAAAACTCAAATAATCAACCAACTCTCTCTCAAATTAAGATAAGTATTGAATTTACTAAATTTTGGGGAATTTAATTAAAAGATAAACTTAATATCATTTAAAATATATTCAAATTAACCACAAAATAGTTTAATAATTATCCGTCATCATACTCTACTGGTCTCAATGATTTAAAGCTTTAATTTTAATTGTTTATACTTGAAATTTATGCTTAGATTTAGGCACTTAGCTTATAAATTATAATTTCTCAATTTTATTATTTTTTTTAAAAAAATTATAAGAAAGCTGTTCTTTTTTAAAAAAGAACAAAACTGATTTAAAAAATAAATAAATAAAAGAAGTCGTGAGTTAGCGCGCGGGTTAGCCCGTTAAACTGCGGGCTTATTTAATATAAAAAAACTGCAGGCTTATATTATGGGTTTAAAAATATTAGCCCATTTATAGAAGAGTGGATGGGATTAGCATCATCTTTATTGGAAGTGGCACCATCATTTTTAGTATATAAATTTATGAATCTTACATATAAAAAGGATGGTGCCACTCCCAAAAAAAGATGGTGCTAATCTCATCCTCCTTATAGAAGTAGGTCTCGTGGGTTGGCCCACTCAACTCGCAGGTCAAGGTGGGCCGGACCGGGTTGACCCGTGTACCCAGTCCTAACTATTTGATTCTCTGTCACATTGCCCAGACGTTGCTTTGGATTTATTTGTATGAATTTAGTCTTTTAATTGCATGATTTTAGTATTTTAACTTCGTCAATTATATTGTATGAATTTAGTCTTTTAACTTTTAACTATGCAGTTTTCTTTCGCAGTTTTTTTCGATTGTACAATTTCGGTCATTTCATCCATCTTATATAAAGAAGCTAATAGTTAATGTAGTGAAACCAATAATATAATCAAGTGTGTAAGAGCACCAAAATCGCACAATCGAAAAAGTTTGAGACCAAAACCGCATAATTGAAAAAAGTTGGGAGGCCAAAGTCACGCAAATAAAAGTTGGTTATATGAGTTTGAACGCGTAGACCATTAATTTCCAAATGGAAAATGGTTAGAATGGTCAAAATCGTGTAATTGCAAAAGTTGGGGAACCAAAATTATGCAATTTAAAGTTAAAGAACTAAAATTGCACAATTATATTGACAAAATTTTAGAACCAAAATTACGCAATTAAAAGTTAAAGACCAAATTTGCATAATTAACTAAGTTCGCAGCCAAAACTTCAATTAAGCGAATTATAAATTATAATATGGGTGAGACTATTGTCATTCCTCTTTGTCTATTGTTACTCTCTTTTTAATACTTTTTAATTTAAAATATATTTTTATATCTAATAAAATTCAAGTGTTAATGAATAAATATTATTAAAAAATTTATAAACAAAATTTTTGTCGCGGGTCTTATATATAGGGGTAGCTAGGGGTGGGTTCGGGGTGGGTTGGATGAGTTTTTGACTATTTTGAAGCCCAACTCAAACAAAATGGTTTGGGTTGGGTTGGTTCAATTTTTGTAATTTTTGCTCTTTGGCCCAAACCAACCTAACCTGAACTTAATTGGATTGGGTGATTGAGTCTATCTAATTAAATAAAAAACAAAAATTTAGTTTTTTTAAAAAAAAGCTGTAAAATTTACGGTGATATAATATTAATTTTACATAAGTTCAGTGATTTTATTCGCTAAAATAAAACATAACATTAATAATATAACCATACAATATAACATAGTCTTAACATAATAAAGTAGTCTATTAGTCAATTAGTCATAATAAGAGGAAGCGGTGTTGGCGGCGAGGAGGTCAAAGTGGTAGCTACTGCTAGGGTTTTAATCTGATTATACTTGTTCTTGGAAAGAAAGTAATTAGTAAGGAAAAGTTGATTAGTGGTCTAGAGTCTAGACTAGTCTAAAGAGAATAAAATGACATAGAAAATCAGTCTATAAATTTAGTTTTGGTAGTTTGAATTGGGTTGAGTTCATTAGGTTTTTAAAATGCAAACCTACTACACAACTCAAATTGGTTTGAGTTCGCTAAAAAATACCCAAACCGATCCAATCACCTAACCCAACTAAAAAAAAAAGTTTAATTTTGTTTGAGTTGCTCGGATTTGTGAGTTACGATAGTATTTCATGGTGAGGGTATGTTTTAAAATCAAACTTAAATCTTTTAACTTTTTAATTTTTTACTGTGAAGTTGGATGGCAACTCTAAGATTATGACTATGAGATTTTAGTTTCACGACAATTGTTAATATGCATTATTATTATATAACAAATTATTTTAAAAAACAATTCTTAAAATGGAAAGATATTTACTCCATAATACTAAATTAGTCTTGCAGATCGATATACCAATATTTTAGTTTAATTAAGCAGCTCATATTTTTTTTTCTCACTAACCATTTGTTTGGTATAAGAAAAGTGGGTAGGAAAGAAGTGAGGTGGAAGAAAATGATTTAAAATTTTTTCTCAATAAAGTCAATAATTTTTATCTCATAATCTATATTTTCACCCTAATTTTATCCTACTTCTCTTCAGCATCATAGTTTAAGTGTCATCAATTGTTATTCACTACCTTTGAATACGACCCTTAGAACTTAGAATCAATTAAAAAATTGTAGTGTCACTTTAATAATATGAATTTTTTTAACTTGTTTACTTTGTACAGATTAAGAAATTTAAAGTAAAAACTCTATATAAAAAAATGTAGAAATTAATGAGTCTATACCATAAATATTATGGGTTTGTATAAAAAAAATTTAAATTTAGTACTCTTAACACGTATAAAGTTGAATGGGATAGAAAAACCGAAATATTATATAGGACTAGAACCAGATATTAATCTGTGGGGTCCAAGGGATGAAATTGAGGGTTTTTGGTTTGGTTTGGGTTCATGCACCTTCTTCTTTTTCTTTTTCTAATTAGATAATTAGATTCTAAAATTGTTGAATTCTGTTTCTTACACGCGCGCCGCTGTCTTATCTTGCTTCGTCAACTTTAAACCTTTACCAATTCACTTGTAAACAATCGACATCGCATCGCATCCATATCCTCCATAGTCTATTAAATTTAAGATATAAGACTGTATAAAAAATGTTAATTTAATATTCACCACTTGTAATTATGCTGCTCCTTTTGTTTCATATTGATTGGCCTCCTAAAAAAAAAAGAAATTGTCATGTTTTTTATTTATTTTTATGATATTAATGTTATATTTATTTTGTTTTTACAATTTTATCCTTATGTAATTATTATTTTCTCTTTTACTATTAACTCTCTCAAATAATTAATTTAGGTAATTGGGTAAAAAAACAAATAACTCAAGTTTTTTATGGGCAAAATAAAAAATTAATATTAATTTTGTATGTTACAAGAACAATGACTGAATTTCTTAAAACACCATGCATTGATTTTGTAAGTTACAAGAACAAAGATAATATCATCAACATATTGCAAACATGACACCGATACTTCCCCCACACTAACACCCTGCAACTCTACCGCTCTGTGAACTATCCTGCAAGACCCTCCTCCACCAACAAATACAAGAAAGGGACAAGTGAATCCCTTTGTTAGAGATTCCTTTGAATGTCCACCGGCCTAGAAGGACTTCCATTAACAAGAACTGAGAGAGTACCTCCACACACACATCCACGAATCCAATGGTATTATCTTTGTCAACATATATGACTAATCATCGTCTGTGTCGACTTTCTCCAACTGCAACAAGCCATCATCCAAAGCTTTTTGTATCTATTTATAGCGAACATCAATATGCTTTGAACAGGAATGATTAGTAGAATTTCAGCTAGATGAATTACACTTTGATTATCACTTTGCATGACATATTTTTCTTGATTATGACTTAACTCACACATAAAATTCTTCATTTATAGAGTCTCTTTGTAGCCTTTAGACGCTGCAATATAATATACTCTACTTTAGTGGTTGATAAAGCAATACTCTTATGTAGTTTTGATTTTCATGACACAACTCCCCCTACAAAAATAGTTACATATCTTTATCTAGATTTTCGTTTATCCACGTCTCCAACCATGCTAGCATCAATGTACCCTTCTTATACGGGTTTATCGTTACCAAAGCACAAACTCCTGATATGTCTCTTAAATACCTTAGTATCCATTTTATAGCGTTCAAATGCTCCTTACCAGGACAAGAACCAACTGACAACTCCAACTACATAAGAAATGTCTGATCTCGTACAAATTATAACGTACACAAGGTTGTCTATCGCATACGAATAAGACACCTTGCTCATCTATACAATGAAACATAGTGATTTTTTTTTTAACATGTTACTAATAATTAATTATTGTGTAGTATTATAATCTTGATAAGCATGAACATATTTCTATTTTTGTAAAGAGAAAAAGAAGAGTACTATTTTAACAAGTTATGTATAACTCTTTTTTTTTTTAAAAAAAAAGACAGTCTTAAAATTTGTAAATTTTTAGTATATTTCTTCTAAAATATAAGAATAAATATATTAGAAAATCTCATGTGTATAAAGGACTTATCAAGCTGCTGCTGGAAGTGTTCTATCTTGCGAAATTCGATAATAAAAACAAATTAAGGGTATGTTTATAAAGGATTTTACTTCGGTCAAAATCACTTTTAATTAAAATTAAAAATACTTATTTTTATTGAATGATCTCAATTTTTTTGCATTAATAATACTATTTCAAAATACTACTCCTATGGCTATAAACACTTAAGTGCTTTTCACACACTTTAAAAAATGTAACATATTATTGCATTAATTTTGAAAAGAATAATAATCATCACTCTATCACAATTTTATTCTTAAATAAATGTAACATATTATCTTATCTTGAGAACTAAATAATATATCATATAATCATTAGTCAAATCTTAATAATTTATATATTTTTTTCATTTTATTAAAAATATGGACCAAACACGCACTAAATTTTGACTAGCACGGTCAAAATTAAATTTGAATGGAAGTAACCTGTGTTATTTTTTTAAGGGGGAACCTGTGTTTCATTGTATAGTCAATAAATAAGTATTCCTATAAAATTTCATAAGAAGTTCACCTAATATGTCTTGGACAGAGAGAGACATATCCACATGTTGTTTCTTGACACCCAACCTACATTTTGACGATATTTTGGTCGAAGAAAACAATTTGAAAAAGCAAAAAAGTTCTGGTCATGGAATCATCAGCACGCACGTACGCAGCAAGCTAGTCAGAAAAGCAAAAAATTGAAGAAAATAAAGCACGCTTAGAAAAAAAAAAGAAGAAGAAGTTGAAGAAAATGCACAAGCACATGAGAAAATTCCTTATATTGGTAATGAAATGTAACTAGACAAAATCAAAGCGTTTGCCCACTCAAATTCAATGACATGAGTTACGACCACTATAAAAGTAACTTTGTTCATGTATTATAATAAACAAAAAGCTTAATTATATTTTTAGTTTTTTAACTTTATATTTTGTATAAATTTAGTTTTTTTGACTTTTTAATGAGTAATTTTGATCTCTCAAGTTTATAAAATGAATAGTTTTAATCCTTTCGTTAGTTTTTAAATTAGCAATAATTTTTACTTAAATTAACGATAAAATTTATTCGAATTAGCAACGATTTTTATCTAAATTAATGATAAAAGGACTAAAATCGCTCATTTCGTGAACTTGGAGATCAAAACTGGGCATTTGAAAATTATAGGATCAAATTCGCACAAAATACAAAGAAGATCAAAAGTACAATTAAGTCTAAACAAAATTTGTTAGGATCAATAATAAAAACTAAAGTCTAAAAATAGGGAAGGAATATTATATTGCCACTCCAAATTTGATAGCGATACTCTCTTTTACAAGCTATCTCTCGTTAGTTTACTTTTTGAATTAAAATAAAATTTATGAATGAGAGTGATGATAAGATATATATCAAATTTAGAGTGGGCACAAGGGACTCAATATATTTGGAAGTCTAAAGCAAATTTTTAACCCATTATCTTTTAAATACTTACGTTAAGAAAAGAACTAAAGTTAATTATGAAATTATGTATATTAATTAGTGTATCATTTTTCGCTTGTATAATTACTTTTAAATTATATTTATTTATATTCAACGTATTGATAAAATTACTACTAATATAATTTTTTTTTAAAAGTTAAAGTGTATTCACAGGAGTTCGAATTGAGGACCTACTACTCAAAGTAGGTCTCATCAGCCATCCGATCAACCTATTGCATGCAAATAGGATAGGCTAAAGTGCGTCTCCAAGGGTTCGAACCGAGGACCTGCTACTCAAAGTAAGTCTCATCAGCCACCCAACCAACCTGTCGGATCTACTAATATAATTTTTTAACTCTTGTTTATAAAATATAAAAATAAAAATTAGGGCATATTTTTTGTTTAAATATTTGGAGTCTAAAGTCCTTGTTTTAGTTGTTTGAGTCTTGAGTTGTCTTGGCAATATCTATTTCCCTAAAAATTTATATTATAGTTATATATGAAACAACAGATGAATTAATCTATTTATATAAACAATATTTAAGATTATTAAATAAAATAATATATTTTTTATATGCTTATATTATTTTGTGGCGTGCTATTGCTCCTAGTAAGGTAAGAGATTTTTGCCGGGTGGTCTTGCACGAAAGAATTGCTACTTTGAGATGGTTGAGGTCAAGGAATTTGATATATTCATGATGATGCTTGTTTTTGTTGTTTCTGCACATCTCATGAGGAATCTGTTATTCATTTAGAAAAATGTTTTGTTGACATTCTTTTTTTCATACTTAACTTACATCCATAATAAAATAATAATATATTAATTTTTTTTAAAAAAATGAAAAGCACAAACTCAATCAAAAAACAATAAAATAATGAAGGTGTGAGAATGGTGTGAGAATTTTGGGTGTGAGAAAATCGGGACTCATTCATTTAATCCTCATTTGTGATGTCTCAAAAGTACAGTTATGGTATTATATTAGGTTAGCGAGAAATGCCTTAATTTTTTTGAAAGGTAAGATTTGGGAAGAGATTAAGATTTTAGATTTGATTAAAATCTGTTAATAGGATTGGTGAAGGGGTCGATGGTAATTTTAATTTATTGTTTGCGAATTGACGTACTTCTTTTAAAATGATTTATAAGCAAAAAAAATATTAAGTTTGTTGTCTTAAAATATAAGCAAATTCCAATTACTTTTATCTTATTTAATGTCTTTATTCCTTAAATATCATGATTTAATTGACTATTTAACTTTTTAAGTAGAGAGAATAAATATGATATGTTATTTTGTTAAATAGAGTTAAACATTTGCTTAAAAACAAAAAAAAAATGTGTTTAACTAATTTTTTTAATATGTATAAATTAATTTTTTTTCTTATAAATCATTCCGAAAAGAGTATATATTAGCTCTCTCTTATATGTATTTATTCTTTTTGATGTTTTTTGGTTGGGTATCTTTTAATATTTTTCGATTAATAAAAGTATATTAAAAATTTTTGGTTGGGAGTATAATTTTAAACGGGTTAAGTGTTTAATAACAATAACTTTTTATTAAAAAAGACAAACATTTAATTATATTTATATTCTACTACAATAAATACTCCACTATTTTGCGCCAAAAATTCTTCTTCTGAATTCTCAACATTATGTAAAATCAATGACAATTGCACCAACTACCTGTCTTATTGGCTCCTCTGTTTCTTGATCACAAGTAGTATATGGAAACTATGTTTATATTCATGAATAATACGAAGGAGACCATGAATATTCAACTGCCAATACAGATTTCCTGCAGAAAAATCTTCTTGGGATCGGAGTCTAACTGTCATACTATAACAATAACTCTAAAATTTCCTACAACATCTTTTAAATTCTCTTTTCAATATGTTTGAATTAGTTGTGATTAATTGTGAAAATAAACTGTAAAAAAAATTAATTGTCTGAGACATAATTAATTTTTGTTTGGATATATTTGTTGTTAGAAGTGATTTTTAAGATAATTGTAAATTGTGAAAATCGATTTTGAAACATTTTAAAATAATATCCAATAATTTTTAGCTGAATGACAACAAGTTTTTTCTTTGTTAAAAAAATAATAAAAATTTTAATTTTGTAAGTATAAAATACAACTATTCAACGTATATTAAAAAAATCTAATCCAAACACATCCTCATTTATTTGATGAAGAATGAATTAATTATTGTTTACATTTTTAAGATATAAAATGTATTAAATTTTTTATTTAATCCTTACTTAATAGTAGTAAGTATAATAATAGAAAGATATATAGAAAAATAAATAAAAGAATATAACAATGCTCCACAATAATTTTAATATGACAAATGTTAAACAGTATCTTAAGAATAATTTTTAAAGAATCGAGTATAATAAAAATTGTTATAAAATATATTTTTTCAACAAATAAAATAAATATATGCGTATAATTATTTTTTTATTAATAGTAATTTTAACAATCATGAGAGTATTTATGGAAAATGAAGCCTCTTGATCTGACAAGGAAACAAGATTAATATCAGTTTATATATATATATATGGCAAAACAGGTAAGTTTGGTCCGTTTAGATCCTCACCAATTTGATTTGTCAAAGGACGAGTTGGACTACCAAGTGATAAAAGAATAAAACAAGATGTTATGTCTTATTTTATATTTAGTGTTAATTATAATTAAAAATAACATAACACCATGTACGATATACAAATAATATAACCCTAATTTATCTGGTATAAGATAAAAAAAATAAAATAAAAAACAATGAAACATTTTTTAATATATATTTTTAGATTTATGAACATAATTATTTAATTGTTTTGAAATTTATTAATTTTTATTAATATTTTATGAAAATATTTTTAAATGATTAAACACAAAAATTTTATAAGAAATATAACTATTGATATAATTTTAAAAATAATTATTAAATATAATTTATATTAAATATATTTTTATGATATAATTTTTTTAAAAAAAATCTTTTTGATCAAATAAAAAATAATATACGACTTAAAAAATTTATACATATATATATTATTTTATTAATAAAATTTTACTCATGGAAAATAATAATAATTTTGTCAAAGTGTTTTGTTTATTTAACTTACTATCATATTTCATTCCACTTTATTGATATATTAATCATTAAATAATTACTTGATATTTTATTTCATTCTATTGAGGACTGCAAAATGTTACTACCTAATAGGCTAATAGAACATTTGCTTATTTAAGCAACAGTCATTTATATATGTTTTTGACCAATTGTTTAAACAAGAAAGCAACCTATATATATTAGAACGTAACTCTCTAGTGATATAATTACAGATTTTATAACTCATTAGTTTTTTTTTTTTTTTTGGTGAAATTATAACTCATTAATTTAAAGCAACTGGTTAAACTAACTCTTATTAGAAACATTATCCTCAACTTATATTTTCCCTTATATACTATATTACAAAAAAGAATAAATGAAGATTTGAACATGTGAACAGTAAGATAAGTGACCTTGACATGCTCCATTTGACCAACTTTTTTGAGTTTATAATGTTATACATTTTAAACAAGTTAATATTTTTTTAACTAATATATTAATGAAATATGTAACAAACTTTAGAAGGTCAATATAAAATTTTAAAAATTTTAAAATAATAATAATTTTTTAACATATAAATTAGTTTAAAGTGAAACACATGAGAGGTACTAATATTTATAAGATAATATTATTTTTTTTAAATATATAGGTTTGTTAATGTACAACCATCGGCTGAGTACGTTAGCAAATTATACTCGTGGGTGTATTTTAAAAAGATAAGTTATAACTCGTTGAAATACTCATTTTATAAAATAAATTAGAGTATGTTAGCATTCATGGGTCCTAAAGTACTCTTATTTTATAAAAAAAAATATTCTAGCAAGTTACACCTAGTAAGAGTATTTTAAAAAAATCAAGTTATAATTTTTTAATATACTCCTTCTATAAATGAGTGAGAATATATATATATATATATAATTCATTTATACTAAAAGTAAATGTTAGTTACTTATTCTACTTTATAACTCCATATAAATTGAATTTTATCAATCCGGTAGTTGAGTTTAAAGATATTATCATGAAGATTATATATATCAAATTTTAGAAAAATTGAATATCTCTAAATACGTTATCTTATAGGTGATATTTATGTATGTTTTAAAACGTCTTTGATAGATAAAAGATAAAAAAAAATTTGAAATTAAATAAAATTTTGTATAATTAATTTATATACTATAAATTTTTAATTTAATATTTATAAAGTTCAATATCAATATAAAATTATAAAATGGAGTAAACGTCTCAATCGATATCCTTGAAGTTCCCATCTCTAATATATTCATATTCTTATTGTGCTTAATTACTCATTGGCCATATGGCACTTATCCAATTCCAAGATTATTCGTTGATACTAATATACTAATCACCTACTATTAACAATGCAAGTAGGCTTTAATAAATGACATATATGAGTATATGACACAACAATCAAGCTTGCTTCTAGACTTTGGAGAGCATAAATAAATCAGATTCATGCACCAACATCACAATCTTATACCGAGGTTCGGATTTTGAAAAGCACACTCCATAAACGACAACTAGCACAATTATTATATATCATATCATATTATATAGTATTATATTGTATTTATATAGTACTACTTTATATACAATGCACGTATTTATATAGTACTACATTATAGAAAATTGATTTTGATTAATTAGATAATTGTTTAACTATGAACTAGGAGAAAAATAAAATTAATTTTGATAAAAATAAAACAAATCTTATTTTCACGTTGAATTAAAAATTTTACGCTAAAATTTTATTCTAAAATTTTTTTAAAATATAAATTACGATATTTTAAAATTAATTTTATATAAAATTAATTTATTAAAATTATGTCGATTTAAAATTAATTCTATTATCATTAATCCAAACACAACTATTCTGATGCACGACGGAAACACGCACGGTGACACATCCTACTTACTTTTATTTATAATCATAATCATAATTATCATCCGGTTTACACTCTGCACCTATATAAATAAAATCACCCAACCGTCCAAGAAATTAAGAAAAGAAACAACAAGAGACAACAACGGAAACCAATCACACATACTACAGCATATTTTTATACATTCACTAATTTTTTTTCCTTTTTTTAAGTTGGAAATATATAATCTAATTAGTTAAGTTTTTTGTTTTTTATTTTTTTTAGTAAACAAGGTGACGGTTGGGCAAAACGACGTCGTCGAGCATCCAGAGGTCCATCAAGTTGTTGTCCCAGTCAGCACCGCCGCAGAATCCTGCCGCCGGCGGAGGAGGCGGCGGCTGCTCGTGCTCCAAGCCGAGGAAGGACTCGAGGTTGGAGATTTGCTGCTTGAGGTCGAGTTCGTCGCCTCCGCTGTCGGCGCCGGTCACGGAAGAGAGAGTTGATCCGGGGGATTCAGGGGTGAGGCAGCGCTTCTTGGAGGGAGGAGGGAAGTTGAGCTTGGCCTTGTCACCGCGGATGCGCTTGGCGGCAGCGTCGTAGGCTCTGGCGGCTTCTTCGGCGGTGGAGAAAGTGCCGAGCCATACCCTGACACCTTTATGTGGGTCCCTTATTTCAGCGGCCCATTTTCCCCAAGGCCTTTGCCTTATTCCTCTGTACACGTTTTTCCGAGCTCGCTCACTACTCTTCTTAACGCTTTTCTTCTCCCTCTTCTCACATGCTACCACTGCCACACAAAAAAATTAAAATTAAAAATAAATAAAAAAAAATTTTAACTTTTTTTTTTTTTTTAATGGTTGGTGTGATGTGTTCTGTTGGGATCAGCGTTTTGATTGCCGATAATTAACGCTTTATTCAATGTTTTTAGGCAAGAATAGTTTGCTTCTCCAGGTAAAAGTTTGCCTTTTTTTTTTTTTTTTTACTTTTCACCCCCTTCATTTTCAATGACTAAGAAAAACGTGACCAAAAGAAACATTGGCACCTTATTACTTGTTTATGTCAAACTAATAAAACGCTTTAACTTTACTTCATTTTCATTCAAACCCATTAATCAAACACCACTAATATTTGTCTACTACTACGTGATGCCATACCCCAACAGTAATTTGCATACATAACCAAATGAATATAAAAAATAATTTCATCTACATGAGGGAGAACTTAAATAGATCAAATTGTGATTTATCATCATTATCATGCTTAATTATATACTGATATATTAGATAATTAATAAAACAAAATAACGAGTATAAAAAAAAAACCAATAAGGTGTACAGATTAAAATCTATATGAAACAACTAGTTGTGTTTATATAGTTGTAGACATATTACATATACTCTTATGAGAGTATAAAAAGGCTCAATTAAAAGGAGAAATATGTTTTCTTACAAAAACAAAAGCACAAATATGTTTATATATATGTAAAGATTAATTTTTTGTCTTGATAATAACAAGGTATTTTGAATATTCAGAAAATAAAAGAAAAACATTAAAAATATATAATACCAACAAAATTTTTTTTGTAGCCATGATGAAGAAATTGGGTGAAAAAAAATATCCTATAAAGAAAACTAGGAATTTGAGGAAAACTATTCCATGGAAAAACCTAGAAAAGAAAATTATTTAGTCACACTGTGGAGAGTTTTAACCCACCACATCCGAATACTAATCATTTTGAGTCGATAAAAATCATTAAAATGGATACAATTTCTATTAATAAGACATTTTTCATACATACAGTAAAGATTTAGATCACTTATTAACATAGATAAAAGACCTAGTTATGTAAGTGCAGTGAAACTTTAGGTTAAACAAAAATTATAATTTTATAAACTACATACCTTTTTTGCGAGAAATTTGATCCGAAGGAACAGGTGTTGGTGTATGTTTGGAAGAGGTAGTTTTAGCGTCGAATCCAAGAAGGTCAGAGAAAGGGTCAAGCTCGGACCATAGGTCCTGCGCGGCGAGGTTGCGGCGACGCTTGACACCAATGAAGTCAGAAATGATAGCACCTCCACACATGACTGACTGACTGATCGGAGAGTTTGTTACAGAGAACAGAAGCAACTAAGCAGTGATGTAAAATGTGATGGAAGTGAAGAAAGAGAACGTAACTCGCTGCGTGTATCTAGATTTATATAGAGGTTCCGTTGCTTATCACTTACACTCCCCGGGGGTCCACATGAACCTTCATCGTGATGATCGGACGGTTGAGAGTCAGGGAGGGACAGCTACGTGGCGGGTTTTTGTTTGCTGTGATTTAAGACGGTGTTGAGCGGGGTGTTGTGGTTAATTTAGGTGAGGAAATGAGGAAAAGGTTAGACGGATTTAACGGACGTTAGAGTGGTTACAAAATTTAACGGCACAGAGAGAGAGGAAAACGCGCCCGGAGTGTGGTTTGTGGGGCCACTGGCTCTTTTGGAATGATCCCCCTCCTCATCTCACCCTCCATTTCACTCATAATAACCACTTTACCCCAAAAAACTAAAAAAAGTTATAAATGTTAGTTCTAGTCATTTTTATGAGAATTAATGGTAAATTTTAACGGCTGGTACATAAAATATGTGTGTGTAAGTATAGGGTTTAATCTTCAGTTGTACTATTTTTTTATAAATAAAAATAAAATAAAATTGAGCATGTGTCTCATTTTACAGTGCTAAAATTAATTTTAAAAGTTTGATAAAGTTTTGTAGATGAATATTAAAAAGAAGATTCAACTTTATAGTATATTTTTTTAGTTGTCATTTTATTTTTGGTCGTTAACAGATGTCAATTGTATTGTTTTTAGTATTTAATCTTCCTTAAACTTTGTCGTAATAATATTAAATTTTCACTTGAGTATGTTGATGCGATGTATTAATTTGATTTTACAATTTTGTTTCTCTTTATTTATTATATAACTATATTTTAGTTAATAATTTTATGAAAATAAAAGAAACATAATTGTATGTTTAATGTTAAATGCATACTTGTTATAATATATATATATATATATATATATATATATATATATATAATTAATGAAGTGTAATTAATGATTAATGATTTTCGAAATAATATTATATACAAAAAAATTATTAAACTAATTTATGATAAAAAAATCATTAAATTTTTAATTTTTTTATTTGTTTGTAGTTAAAACTTAACTTGAAGTGTATACTATTTGAATAGAGTAATCATCTATTTTTTTTAAAAAAAAATTAAAATCTATTGCGATTAAAAAAAAGATTCAACTTTAGAGTGTATTTTTTGTTGGTTGCAATTTTTAATAAATTGAGTTTCTAAAATTTTGTTTTATATATGAAATTTTTTATATATACAATTTTTTATAGATAAAATTTAATTAATACGTTAATTATGTTATTATAAGTAATTTTTACTTAATCAATTGTGAATTAAAAATCTTATAATAAGTTACTAGTTGTATGTATTTAATAACAATGAAAATGAAAGTTAGGAGAAATGTGAGTCACAACTTAACTGTGAAACTAAAACAAATGCGCCGATGTGGTACAATGATTTTAGTGGGATATATATGAGGTATTGTTGTTACGGCTTTCGTTTCGATTTAATATACTAGATGATATTTCATCAACTTGTTCCTTGTTATTTTATTTCTTCTTTATTTTATTGAAATGAAAGATAATTTTCTTTTGTTTTATATATATGAGTTCAGAAAACATCAATTGATTAAACGCAATCTTAATTACTTGCTTTAGACTGAATCTCATGATTTTAAAAAGACATCTCAGTCAATTTAAGAGGAGTGGAGACTTATAAGATGTGTGTGATCTCGACTCTTGCTCAACATATTGAGGTTCATGATTTTTGAGGTAGGAGAAGACCCCCTAAGAGATTAAATTTAAAGTATATCATATTATTGATGAAAAGTATATATAGTGTATTTACAAAAGAGCACTACTGTGCTTTATATAAAAAAAACAATAGAGAAAAAACTAATCTCTGATATATACAACATGAGATTTAAATATGGTCTAAAATAGATTTTTCTTAGTTCGATAAGTAAAAATATATATGAGATCTATTGAGATGTTTAGGGAGTCGAAATGAGTCTAACTGTCATGTGTCTTAAGCCCTCCTTTTAGCTAGGGTCATATCTAGCAATTTCGGGGCCTTAGGCAAAAATTAAGACAGGAGCCTATTTTAATATAGACTAATAATTTTTATGTTATTTTTCTGGCTTTTTGAGCAGCAAAATTATTTATTAAAGTTTTATAATCAAATAATTCTAACATATTACTTTCAATAGATAATGTAGCTAATCCATTTAATCTATCTTGTAGCATAGTTGATCTAAAATATGATTTAATTAATTTTAATTTTGAAAAGCTTCTTTCGGCGGTCGCGACAGTTACAGGTAATGTTAATAGTATCCTATAAGCAATATATGTATTTGGAAAAGAACCTAATTTTTTTATATAATTCAATATTTTTAATGGTGCGTTAATTTCATTTGTTAGAATTTCTTTAGTAACTTTAGTTTTGAAAACAAATCAAGACTATGAATATCAGAATTGTTCTCAAAATCTTTTCAAGATTAATACAATATCTTTTCAATTCATCTTCCCCATATATCGGTGAATGAAACTTTTTTTAAGCTATGGCTATGCATAGTCACATTTACGAGTATCCAAAATTCAAACCGTAGTGATAATCACTTTACTTGCACCTACAATGATGAACAATAAAAAAAATGAGATGTAACAATTATAATTTGTAAATAATCATTCAATTTCAATTCAATTGATTGCTTTAAAAGCAAAGCAAATGAGTGAAGTGGTGAATGCTCAAACTTATTGAAAATTTGAGACGCTAGCAACGTGCAGTGTATGTAATTGTAAATTACTTGAATGCATGTAATATAAAGAAGAGTTCTAAAGTGAAAATAGACAGAATGAGAAATAGAGAGAACAGATAGGAAAAGGTGAGGTTAACAATTTTTTCAAAAAAGTGGCATTTTTTATTTGTCAAAGAAAAGTAAATTGTATTAATGTAACAACCTAACAAGTAGCCAATAGATCATATATTCATGTGCTCAGCAATCCAATGAATCTCACGAGTGACATTTCATTTGAAAAAACTTAAAAATGAGTTGTGAACTCTTAAATAGTATAAAAAATAGAAAAAAAAAACTATAAAAAATGTAACATATAGGCCTTATAAAAATATTGGGTCCTATCTCAAACATTATTTTTTAAAATCAAAATTTATATCAATAATAGGTGGGAGAGATTGAGACCACCCAATTTTGGAAATCCCACCATCTCTTTATATATAAGAATCATATATCTATATATTAAAAAGGATGGTGCTACTCCCAATAGGGATGGTGCTAATCCCTTCCACCTCAATAATATTGCTATTAAAAAAAATTAAATTGGGGGTCTTATAAATTTGGGGACTTTAGGTCATGACCTTAGTTACCTTATTGAATATCCGGCCCTGCTTCTAGCCAAATACACTATTATGATATTGTCTGCTTTAATGAGTTCTCAACAATTTTATTTATGCCTTAGTGTGCGTTTATGAAGCAAATGAAACTTAAGCATGGCTAATTTTTTTCTTATTATGATTCATGTATAACTATTGTTTATTTAAATCCATTTTACTACTTATCCTTTTTTTAAATCTCTTCTTTATCTATCACATCACATTTAATATATATATATTTTCTATCTCTTTGGTCTTTTTATTTTCTTTCATTTTCTCTCTTCTTAATAACCTTACAACTCAAAATTAAGTTGTACATCAGACATTATTATTATTATTTTTTAAAATTTTCCCCTCACTTAGTCTTTTCAATTTGAATGAGGCTATTATCACTCTAAAATATTTATTATGACTCCTATTTAATTATTTTAATTTATTGGTAAATAATTTAAATATAAATTTAAATATATTGCCTATCAAAATAAAAATTTAAAAATATTCAAAAAAAAAGTGATAATAGAAATTTTAAAGTGGCAATAGTAATATGACCATTTTAATTTTTGGTTCTATCTTATCGTGGATAAAAACTAAAAGAAAGACAGTATAATGTTAGAAAAGCAAAGAAGAGCATACTTACATATACGTACTAGGCGCGGAGACGTACCGTATGAAGAAGGTATGTACGTATATACATAAAGGTACTTAGCATTACAAAACCCGTAAATACGGTAATTAAGCAACAATAAAGCATGAAGAATATGATGACATGTACATGTTGTAATAAACTTGTAAATATATAAAAGAAAAAAAAAAAACGGATAAGGCAGAAGAAAACAAACAAAACAAGTTGCTGAATCTTTCACATCATATATGCAAATAGTGTGATATGAGGTAGCTAGCTAAGTTTAAGGATGAAGCTAAAACTGACTCACACAATCCAACAATAACAATATTTGAAAAGCACTATTTATATACCTGAAATTCAGAATCGAAGGATATATCATATATATACGTACATTAAAGTACAAATGGGTTAATTAAATAATATTTCAAGTGTCTACTTCTTCTCTAATAGTATAATGAAATTGAAATTTTACCATAATTATTAATATTAATCCAAGCTTAATTAACCCCACCGCCATGTATTTTAAATGCATGTGATGAGGTCCCCTACCTACGTATAGACCTTTATACTACAACTTCTTCTAGATTCTTACAGTTACTCCTATATATAATACTCATCAAATGAAATAAGATAGAATTTTGCATTTAGTAGGTTGTAATGCTGTATGTTTAACTCGAGCTCTTATTTATTTCTTTTGAGTGAAATAAATATTATTTTTTATAAATAATATTTGAATATATCGGATTTTTTTTCTGCCTCATACCATTTCACACTTTAAATTTTGATTGAGAAACGATGTATTGCACATTTTGAAGGGTTTACATACTTCGTTTCTTGTTATTATTATTATTTTTTTGAAAATTAATATTGTTTCTTCTTCATAAGGGATTGGTGTGCAAGTTGTAACCGTATGTTGAGCACAGGTGCCCAAGAAGAAGATATTTATTATTTTGAGCCGAAATTATATTCTTAATTTATTCAAGTTTTGGAATATGAATGAAGAGCTGGAAGCATCTAAGTGGTCCTCCTTCTTAAGTCTGAGTAACTAATTCAGACTGCCTTTCCAATTCTGTGTCTCATCATTATGAATCAGTTCCACTCATTATTATTTACATATAAAATATAATTATAAATCAAGTGATAATTAACACATATATATAGTTATTATTCACTCTCTATAATCCATAACTCATTTAATAAAAAAAAACTTTTCTATATTAATTAAATTAAATGGGTTATCTGTCGTAAAAGTGAATAATAATCATATTTATTACCAAGCAAATAAAACATAAATAAGTTCATCATATATTTTCATTCTTTTATATGTGATCCTTAACGGCTTAAAATGGACTACTTATAACCAGAATAATAATTTCTAAATAACACTCACACATAAAATTATTCTTAATTTACTTGTTAAAATTACATCACTGATGAGAATTCAATTTAAAATTGTACGGTAATAATTCTTTTTCTCTTGTTAATTTGCCCCTGTAATGTAATGTATTCTTTTGAGTACCTAACTTAACGCTCGATTAATAAATCTTTTTTTTTTCTATCCTATACTTAATTTACAGATATATAGATATCGACATCTGTAAATTTAATAGCTAATTTATTTTCTGCCGTATCAAAAAAATTATGCTAATGTATTATTGATTATTATATATTTATCAACAGTACGCAAGTAGTCAAAACAGCACACAGAAATTCTTTATGATTAATTCTCTGCTGGTTTCGTTCCAACAATAAATAAATAAAGTTTTATATACAATAATTTATTTATTCTATAAATTGTATAATTTCTTCGAGTAAAAACGATGCTTTTCTTTTATCTTAATTTTTTTTTATAAACTATATCTATATCATATATATATATATATATAAGGAAAAATGTTTTTTCTCAACTTTTTACAAAGGAATTTATTATATATTCAAATTAACATACGTTTTTGCGGGGCCAAATCCTATCTATTCATTGAAAATTTCTAATAGAAGAGAAAGAAATAAAATTCATGTGAGTCTCACACTAAGTTCTATTTAAACACTTAAAAATTATTTTTGTTTTTATCATTCTAAAAATATAACAAATTTTTTTATAAAAAATGTTATATAGTTTGATGCTATTGATTTGAAAAAAAAAATGACGTGATTGATTCGCACCAACTTTTTTTTCTTCTACCTATGTAATCATATCTAACGAGTTATTTAATTTTAATGATATGAAAACCTTATACGTCATTTAAATTATTTTAGTGAGTTACACAATATCATTTTATTTATATGTTAAAAAAATAAAATTAACAACTTTGTGTGGCTTGCATTTAACAGGTTGGTCGGATGGTTGGAGAGTACTGTTTTGAGTAGCAGGTCATCGGTTTGACTTTTGTGGACGCACTTTGGCCTATAAAAATTTTTTTGTGTGGCTTAGTTTTTAGTATAAACACGAGTTCTTCCGTCATCGATCGTGCTTCTTATGCCCTTAGCAGAGCCTTATACCATTAAGTCAATCCTTAAGGTTACATGTGGCTTAATTTATTATTATAATTGTTATAAATAAAAATAAAGCTTTTAAAAAAGAGTACTTTAATTTTGTATATTATATTAATTTTAATAAATTGTTTAATTGATTTTTTTTTGGACCATAATTTTTTAATTGATTAACAGATCAACCCATGCTTCGTATTTTTTTTTTTTTGGTGAAATCAAACCCCTGCTTTGCACATAATCAAATACTTGTTTGTTTTTAATAGCTAATGAAGAAGGGACCCTAACTTATATTTTCCAAACAATCTAGTCCGATTATTCTCCAAAAAATATATATAAATTAATTTTTATATTTCTATTTTTAAAGTCGGTTAAAATCAACTAAATGAGTATAAACATTATCTAGACACTACAACATAATTAATGTTTAAAAATATTTAAAAATATATTGTCAAACTTTTTAAAAAATATTGTTAAACTATTAAAAAATATTGTCATTTACTACTATATTTATAATATTTTTTATAAATATTATGTAAGGTCTGTAAGGATTGTGCGATTTAACCAAATTTGTACTTGTTTGATCGAGTGGATTTATTTTTATTTTTTTACGTGTGTTAGACATGATTACACACGTTCCAAAACTGCAATAATTAGTTTTTGGATCCAAGTAAAATCAATTCTTGGTTGGTATTTTTCTTGGACGTCTATGTTCACGTCTATCACCTAATTTATTTATTTAATAAAGGATATGTAATAATTCATTAATTCATTTTAGGAGCTAAATTTGAAGAAATTTTTTTCTAAGAAATTTATAATAAAGTGTTGAAAGTAAGTGTGAAGTGAAAAGTAAAGTCTTATATTAGATGGTTAAGAATAAGGAAAATGTTTATAAGTGCAAAGACCGTTGTACCTATTGTCTTAAGGTTTTTGGGTTGTTAGTAGTGTTTTTCACTTATATATTTCTTCTCATATATAATGGACACATTGTTAGATTTATTGAAGGTGTAGTTCAATAGATGAGAAAATGAATGAGAGTGATTCAATGGATGAGAGAATGTATGTATGAGGTTAATTTATGAATCTTGAAGATGTGTGATTATTTCAAGGTTCTTGAAAATGTGAAAAAATTTAAGTTGCATTCATGAAATAAGTCATCATCACTACTATACAAAGGAGATTTGTGAAGAGTTACAATCTAGTTAAAGTGAGGCAGAGATCCTGTGGAGAGAAGAAAAAATATATACCTATTGTTGAGGAGGGGTATTAGAGTGAGAGTGTAACTTAGTGGGAGACTCGGATTTGTAAAGTGATATATTATTCTGGGAGGGTTTTATTTGTTTGTCTAGAAAACTTGTAATCGTTGTAATATTTGTTGAGACAACCTTATTGAGATGGTTATGTGAATGTAGGCAAGAGATGTTGAACCACGTTAAATCTTGTGTATTTTTTATTATATTTTATCTATGTTTTACGTGTATATGTGTACTCTCATCTTTAGTTCTTAACGTTTTGTTCGGGGAAATTTTTCCAGCATAAAGTGAATATAATCTATCTATCATTATTAGAACTAAAAATTAAAAAGAAAAGAACTTTAAGGGTACTACAAATAACAGAAGAAATCAAGAAAAAGATAAAAAAGAAAATTGCAGAAGCAGACAATAAGTTTTCAAAGTCTTAAGCTGTCTGAAGTTTGAACTCTGAAGAACAACCATAATCAAGTTTGACGTTCTCAGAATTTGAGGATCCACGAATAACTGGTGCTCAGAATTGAGAATTAAGAACTTGTAAATCAGTAATGGCACCCTCTGTAACGAAAAGGCCTGGTTTGATGTGTGCTTGTTTTGTGTAATTCAGATTAATTCCAACCAGCAAGAGATTCTCACAAGGGACAGCAGAGCTGCAGCGTAGAGTTACTCCAAGTTTGGTGTAATATGTTCCACTAATGTTCTTGAAGCTCACATCACTTATCTTCACTTTAGATGGCTAAAAAGCACACATACAAAAAACAAAAAAAAGAAAGAAAAAGAATCATCAATAATACATAAACATATAGGCATGGTTTTAAATTGCTGATTCTATCATGTAAGATTTCAAATTCCGATAATCATAGCAATGAGTTAATGTGATTGGATGCGACTACTGTTGACCACAATTCTGGTGAATGTCAAAACTCTAATATTGCTGTATGAGATCACAAAAAAAACCTTACTTAAAAACTTATCACGCGAGGTAGTGGTGACATCATGTTATAGTAGTCCTTGCAATGACACAAAATTATGATTATAATCTGCGAATGCGTTAGACTACGTTTGACTACATTCCACTCTAGCGTGAATATAACCACAATCACAATTTAGAACTCTTACATAAACTTTGAAAGTGCATACCTGTTTACTTTTGCAAATGCCTGAAGGACAGTATGTTTGGTCTATGATTATGGGGTTTGAGACATTAATCATGGAGATGTTCTCAAACACCAAATTAGAAGCATTTGTAGGTGGAGCTCCAGGCCAGGTTTTTACCCTAACACCATTTTGAGTACCATTAAATGTGCATTTTGAAACATGAACCCCAACCACCTCCTTCTCATTTGTCACCCACCCAAGACTTCCCACACTACCATGTCATGCCATGAAACAGAACATTCAGTTACCATCTCATCTACTTAACAAAGAACAAATTAGATTAAAACATCAATTTAGTCCCTGGAATTCTAAGTTTATAACCGTTTAATCAATCCACTCTTTAAGATTATGAAAAAGAAATCTTAGTCCAAGGAATTAATTATATTGTGGATTAATTTAATTCTTAAAATATAATTTAGAGGACTCAAATCACTTGTCTTATAATGATGTCTCATTTCTTGTTCTTCACAGATAAGAAATAGGCACGTCATTCAAATAAATAAACAATAGGATAGATAATGCCATTTTTTTTTGTTAGGTGTATGTTTTAATTGGAGACGCACACGAAAAGATACCATTATGACACATGTGATTTTAAGGTGACATGAAAACTAAATAGATTTTTTTTTTCTTTAAAAAACTTAAGAGACTAAATAAATATACTTTTAAATAAGCGATAATTACATCAACTTCCCTTAAAGTTTGTGCTTATTACACTTATCCTCTTTTAATTTTTAAAATTACACTTACTCCTTAAAGAGGGAGTAATGTAATGAATTTCAAACTTCAGAGAGTTTGTGTAATTTCAAAAACTAGAAAGAGATAAGTATAATAAAGGCTAACCTTAGGAGATTGACTAAATAATTCATAAGAACGAGTTTAAATTACTAAATTCATCAATAGTTGTATTTTAGATTGTGTTTGAAAGAACTTATTCATAAATCATTTTTAGTTTATTTCTCTTGTTCTTATAAATAAGTTTCATAATTTTATCTATAAATAAACTCATTTTCAATAAAAACTTATTATATAAATGTTTAATTAAGTTGTAGGAATTAAGTTAATGCTTTACCAGCAAATTAGTATAAAACAGAGATCAAATGGATGTAATGCAACCTGATACCATGGCCTGGACCACAGTGCACTGATGAAACAGAGATGTTCATGCTGCCAGGTCCAATGGCGACACAGTCATCACCAACTCCAATTGTTGAAGAGGAGATACTGATGTTATTGGAGAGTCTAATGTTTATTCCATCAGTGTTTGGGCTACTCTCAGGTGCTTCAATGTTCAAACCAGACAAATCAATGTTCTCACAGTTGTGGATGCTAACATGGATTGCCTTACTATTCAACAAAGATATATTTCTCACTTTGCCATGTGATACATTGACCAATTTCAAAGCCTGCATCAATCAAATCAGGGTCAATTTCTCTTTTTCTTTCCTTCTCCAGACACAATAAGCAAAAGTTATATCAAAATTTTATATAATAGGTAGAACCATCAAACTAATATGATTCTAACTTGGTAGAACCATCAAGGGTAGTGAAACTCTTCTTTGCTGAGTTTTAATGCAGGATTGAAATCACCTATGCCAATTTCTTGTATCTTTTTATTTCAATCAAAATATGATACATACTTAAAAAACAACAACCTCTTTTTTGTTATCTTTTTTATATGGAAAATAAAAAATGTACATCATTATTCACTTTCCAACCCATTTATAACTAGTCCCTCGTGAATGTACTTTAATCGATAAATAAACTCATTTACAACTAGTTTAGAGTGTATTTTTTTAAAGAAAGAGAATGAAAAGAACAGGTGGGCCCACATAATGATAAGATAAGGTGGTTGTTAATGAGTTGAGAAGTGAACAGTGATGTGCACGTATCATTGTTATTTTTATATAAAATGTGTCAATTTTTTATTTGATAGACAGAAAGTGATACAACTTGTGTTCTTAACATACAAAAAGGTAGGACAAAGGATTTAAATTTTTTGATGTAACTGTATTCCTAATTAATACTCGAACTTCAGACTACTAATTAAATTAAAATAGTCGGTAACAACTTTGATAATTAATCAATTGAATAATTGACAGTTAAAACTTACCGTTGGGAAATTGTGACATGTCATGACCCTCCGACAAGAAGCATTTGACCATGATTGTTCTCCTTGAGCATCCAAAGTTGGCATACTATTATGGATACCAGTGAGATTAAACCCATTCAAATTTTTGAAGAGAATCCATTCAGGGGAAGGAAAGTCACTGAGGCTGATTGGAGCCTTCAGAGTCCCCAAAATCTCTATCTTTGGGGACCCATTATTGTGGCATGGCCCTGAAAATGTTACTGGACCAATGTAGAATGTCCCTTTTGGGATGAACAATGTTGAGTTTCCTTTATAAGAACATGCATCCTTCCAAGCAGTTAAGAATGCCTATGCAGCCAAATTGTAACTTGTTAGTTATTTTTGCCTTGAATTATATAATTACCATATAACAAAATCTTTTACATTAGACTAAAAATAGAATGAGTGGATTTGTTTATCTACGGTTGTAAGTTTAACTGCTTTCCAAATAAAAAATTTAAGGATGTTCTCTAGTCAATATGTTTCACATGCTTCTTTAGTGAGTGAAATAGTTAATTTCATGGAATCATAAAAACACATTATTTTTAAATAGATGTATCTTATGATAAGTAAAACTGAAAACTAATTAACAGTACAAATAAATGGCAATGTCCTTTATAATTTCCTGAACTAGGAACTATTTTGAATATCCCATGTCCTTATCACTAATAATAATACCATAACATGGAACATGATGGCTATTTTCTTCCAGCTATACTAGTTTACTTTCATTTTCTTAAAACTACATAAATTGTCAAAAGAAGTAACAATCCTGCAAAAATGCCCTCCATCATCACTGAGTTCTTGGATGCAAATCATCAAAAACTTACAGAACTACTATCTGTCTTTCCATCTGCCACTGCTCCATAATGAGTCACATCAAAATAATCAAATGAGGTTGAATCTGGCTTCGGAGATTCAGCAGGACTATCATCTGGTGCCGGTGATTCAGCCGAGCCAGAAGGAAGATAGTAATCCGAGGTAGGCGAATCAGCTGTAGGTTCTAGAGCTAAAAAATTTGAAGTCCTTGAAAATACCGTGCCAATTTCAGAACCAGTTATGTAAACTATTGCTATAACTAAGCTTAATGCTAATATTTTCTTCATTTTTGCTAATGCTGATGAAAATATCTCTTGTTGACTCCTATTGTAATTAGTAACTAGTAGATTATGAGGCTAACCCTTCTTTATCTGTTTTATTTATAATCCTAAGTGTTTCTTGAATTACGTTGAGCTTATTCTTGTTACTTTCAAATTTTAATTGTTTAACGCATCCATAAGATTTTATCCTCTATCATAAATTTCATTTACTACTATGCAAGTTTAGAAACAGCTCCTACATATTGCAAAACGATTTGATATAAAATCAAAGTAACAGCCATAGCCATATATTAATTAATTGACAAAATAAATTTTAGAGCAAGAACATTGTAAAATTTATTTGGTTTTGCTCTACAGTCTACTATTAGAAAATCTGGAAGTTTTTCATTTCCTAGTACTGCAAGTTATAAGGTATGGCATTTATGTTAATTAAACAAAAAGTTAAGGCTCTTATTTAGTATAAGTATTCTAGGTTGTTGTTTTTTTGGTCATTTAAATTATGATGGCTGTTACTTGTTTCACACAAACAAATATTCCTGCATTTGTTTCCTTTGAATTACTTTCATGAAAGGTAGTCTCTCTGAGGAAATGTCATTGAGATTTTTTTTCCTTCATATTTAAGGGTTTGTAACTGATATGGGTCAATTAAGACAAGGCCTTGTTAGCAAATTAATAAAATTGTATTAAGAAAGGCTGATTGTCCTCTAAGTAGCAATAGTTAAAAAATTGCAGAGAAGGGCTTGTATTCAGATTTGAGGAAGTTAGTTATTTCAGCTATGTTAGGAACAAGCCTTTATATTTGGCTGAGAAGCACATTATGTTTTTGTTCAGAAAATTTGTAAAGAAAATCTCCTTGTATCTCCTTCAGTGTTTCAATACAACTCGGATTCTTTTCTTTTCAAAGAGTCCCTAATATTTTTTATAGTTCTTTGATTTCTTGTATTCCCTAATTCTATTTCCAGATCCCTGTCAGTTACATAATACGGCCATGAATATTTGATAACTCCTTTAAATGGAGAAGTTCAATTAGTAGTATATAAGATTATAAATAAAATAATATTAATCATATAAAACGTATAAGATCCTGTCTTATGAGCTTAGCTCACTTAATTAGGAAACTTGCTTACTTTAAGCAGTTCAACTTTCTTAGTTGAATACCTTTTCAGTTTTATTTATAACATAACTTGTGTATGAATATGCAAGTGACTTGTGAGTCATTAATTTAATATAAAAAATGAGAAACATAATTTCAAACTGTCACATTGTTAGAAATAGAGTTGGGTTAAAAATAGGAAAGGTTCAAAGTAATTAAAATTATTATTAGGATCCAGAATATTTTATTAGTTCTTTTTATAATATGTAATAGTGATATCAAAGTGGAATAAATAAATGATAATGTGAAAGGTTTATTCTTTGTCTACGAAGGTTTTTCACCCTCGAAATTGAGAATTTATTGTTTTACATTTCGTTCATAACACACATCATCTATTATGAGTCTTTAAATTTGTTTAGAAAAACGTGAGTTTGTGTACCATAAATACCACCTTTAGATTTGTCTAGAAAAATGAGTTTGTTTATCATCGTTAGTTGATGTATATTTTGTATACCAGATTTTTATAGTTAAATGTAAAGAGTGTATAGTTAAATCAATACATGATTTAGTTATATCATTACGTAATAATTTAATCACATAATTATTGACTATTAACCACGTAGGAATATGTGATTAAAAGTTAAAAACTATATGTTTAAATGAATAAATAACAATTAACTAAATCATATATTAATTTAATCGAATAATTTTTTATATTTGACCGGGTGTAAGAAGTGTACATCCGTTGATGTCGTTGATACCGTTAATGTACACTTATCATTACTCTCTATCCGGCTCTATTAGTAGACTCTCTCTCTAAATAGAAGATACATTAGAAAGGTAATGAATGTTTTAATGTAAAAACATGTTCTTGAAAAAAAGAAAAGGGTATAACTTGGCTGATCATTCTCATCTATTTCTTCATACTTTATTGCACAATACAAATAGAAATGGAATACTAGTTAATAATTACAAATTACAATTGGTAGAATTACTAGCAGTAAATTACATCAACAAGCTTTTAACCTTTGGCTTACTTTGAAATTTACTCCTCTCAGCCAGTTAATATGGACATCAGTTCTTGGCTCAACACTTTGAAAAAAGTAACATAGTCCCTGTCTTAACAATTTTTGTTTACACTGCATCTAAACAAGGCTAAAAAGAAAAATCAAAAGCACTTGGTAAGATATTTTTACACAATTTCTTGCTTTATAAGTACAGAAGAAACTGATACAAATATTTAGCTAAGAAATATTCAAAAAAATGGGTTGGATTAGGACATAATAAGCTAGCTGGTGAAAAATTAGCACTGAAGCTGAAGATGATTCTGATGTTTCAATTCAAAAATGCTGTTCAAGAGGACAGAGTTGAAGTAGATTAGGATTCAAAACCACCCTTCAAAACCTTTTTATTCTCTGCACTAGTGAATACTGCACATCACTGATGCACGAATACTTTAAAATTGACAATGTACCTGTATCGTAACCGTGTCAGATACCATTTATTTATCTATACAAAAACAAAAGTTCTATTGTTCAAAACCTTACCTTCACTTTTTTCCTCTTCATTACTAGAGCAGAAAAATGCATGAAATTTCAATTCAAGTGAGGCACCTATGGGCAAGCTGGTGGTTTTTGCAAGCCTTTATAGATAGGTTTGATGTTAGCGCATCGCGAGCCGCTAGGGACAGGTCCATGATTCAGGTCTATGTTCTGAAGTTGAACATTCTGACATGGAAACTGCTTGCTGCACCTGAAATCTACTGCAATTGGTGAAATTGTTGTACCCTTTATGTTTGTAAAACCAAGATTGCTGATCTTTACTTGTGAAGGCTGCAAGAAAATAAATAAATAAATAATTTTCCAAATTAGTTAGCATGCTCAAACTTCATAATTGAAAGGAAAAGAAGCAATGGTTATTATCCAAATGGAAATCTGGAAATAAAAAACGCAAACCAAACAGACTCTTAGGTTAACTCTGGCATGGTACAGATTTTAATGAATTGAGAAGAGAGGAAGATATGAAGAAATAAATTAAACCTTCTTTTGGCAGTTTTTTGGATTGCAATTATACTCTTGGTCAATGATGATGGGATTTTTAACATTTTCCATTTGAATGTCATTGAAGTGAATATCTGATGCTGAACCTGGATACCTCTCTGGCCATGTTTTGATTCTGAGGCCATTGGTTGTTCCACTCAATGTGCAGTTTTGTACGCGAACACCTCTCACCTCTAGCTCATTCTCATACTTTCCAAGACTTCCAATGCTGTTTCATGCATATGTTATGAGTTATCAAAATTTAGGGATATAGCAAATTGAGTTCTTAAAACCACCAATCTTCTTTTTTTCTGTTAAATATGCTTTTAGTCCTTGAAAAAATGTTAAAAATCAATTTTAATCCCTCAATTTCAAAACGCATGCTTTTGTTTTTTCGTTTTCAGAAATAAATCTAGGCTGCGTTTGGAAGAGTTTATGCGCAACTTATGAAAATAGTTTATAGATTTCTATAAGCTGTTTTCAGCTTACTTGTCAATATTTACTTATCTTAGTTTTCATGCACGTGAAGATTGAAACTCATAACAATTTCCAACATTACCTGATACCATGTCCAGGACCACATTTGAGTCTGTTGATGGTAACATTGTTGATTCCTTGGATCATGGAGACACAATCATCCCCAGTTTCAATGCTACTTTTTGAGATTTTAACATTAATGGAGTGGCTCATATGAATTCCATCCGTGTTAGGACTTGTAGCTGGTGCATTCAACTTCAGTAATCTAAGTCTTATGTTTGCACAGTTAGTCACAAATATGTGAAACCCTTTGGGATCTGTAGATCTTATGTTCTGTATAATTCCATTGGTTACTCTGCTGAATTGAATGCTCTGCATTCATAAACACACAAACCTCATCTCACAAAATGCTTAGCTATATTCACATTTTAATGCTACTTTGCGCACCGAAAAATTATTGTGTGCACCACAGGATCAGAAGTTAATTTCTTTAGTTAAAAAAATCCACAAAACGGAAGTTAACTTCTATTTCTTTATCTTTGCACGCTTGGAAATTGACTTACATTTTGTGTGCGGTCTAAAAAATTAATGTGGTGCGCATAGTACTAGCCTTAAATAATAATAAAGGAAAAAGAGCACGCAAGTATCCTAAATTCTTGGAAATTTGCAAATAGATCCTCTAAACTATCTTTTCTTCTCAATTAAACCTTTGACATTTAACATTTTGCAATCAAGCACCTCATACTCACAATTAAACCTTAAAACATTTTGCAATCAAGACACTGTGCAAAAATGGCCAATAACCTTAATAATGAGAAGCTATATAGAAATAAACTTACACTAGGGGCCCTAACACATGTGGTGGAGGGGTCATTTTCACAGTTCTCAGTTTGTGACCAAGAACTCTTACCATTGCCATCAAAAGTACCTCCACCAATAAGTTTAACACCAACCAGGTTCTGAAACATGAGCCATTCACCATTCTCATACTCACTGATATCTGTTGTTGCTACCACTGTTCCTACAACTTGGATTGTTATAGGACCTGGTGTCAAACATGGCCCTGAAAAGAACATTGATGAAACTAGGAATCTTCCTTGAGGGACCAAAAGCCTTGCTTGAACTGTTGACTTGCATGCTTCTCTCCATCCATCCATGAATGCCTGTAGGTGTATTAATTGTCATTGTTCATAATGTGAAGTGCTTATATTTTTATTTGAATTTTCACGAGTGTCACGAGTTCAAATATTGAAAACAACCTCCTTACAAGGTTGCCTATATCAACCCTCATCAGGTTTCACAGGATAAGATCCTCGTACAAACAAAACAAAATGCAAAGTTACAATATTTAAACAAAAGATATAATCGCATAAATAAACTACCTGAGTGCAATCAAACTTGCCATCAGGTTTGGCTCCAAAGCTCATTACATTAACTATTTTCTCACCAGGAGCAAGAACATCCTTAGCTACATTTTGATCTCTGTATATGTCAGGACCAACAACTGGTCTTTTTCTTGGACCAGCATCCACATGATAAGCCAGTGCAAAGCACAAAATTAAAACAACAATTCTCTTTGCAGTGGCCATTAGGCCTCAATTCCTTCTAATTCTTGTATATTTTTTTAAAATTTTTTTTATTTTTTTAATTTATTTTTTTATTTTGTTTTCATTTAGAGGCCTCCCGGGGAGGCTAGGAGAAAAAAGTTGTGAAAAAATTGAAAATGATCCCTCTTTCTTTGTTTCTGTATTTCATACCATGTTTTGTGGTATAACATATGGTTATCATTGATTTCTATTTTAAAAGTATCTAACTATGCGGAGAATGTTAGTTTTTCTAGTTAAGTTGGTTAATCTAAATTTCTTGATCTCTCTTTTTCATTTAATCAAAATTAACTCCTAAATTCTGGCTCTCCCAATTCCCCCTCCTTATTTTCTGTAGCTACCACATTCCAAATTCCGAATTCCAATAGCACCCAGGAGAAAGGAAAAAAACATAAAAGGGTAACTTTTTCTCCTCCATTAACAGTTTGGGTGGGAAAAAAATATGCTGTCACCACAATCCCTTAAATATGCTTTTAGTGGTCACTCAAAATAAGAAAGAATATTTGGATATTTTAACCCATTGAAGTCTTTTATTACAATTTTTTTATTAAATTAGATGGTTAAACTATTACATAATAATTTAACTTTTTTTTTTTTTTACTGTTAACCACATGACAATATGTGGTTAAATAATTACATAATAGTTAAACAAATTATATACCAATTTAACCAAATAATTATTTACATTTAATCGAATCGAATGTACATAGTGTATATCAACAATTAGTGGACACAAAATACTGCTCTTCTGCAAAAGCATAGTAAGCAACCCACAAATTCAATCCACTTTGTTTTGTGGAACTTCACTGAATTTTTTTCTTACCATGCCTTCAAATTAAATTTGGAAATTTATGTGCCTTAGGTTTATATAGTCAAATTAGGTTCAAGAGAAAGTTTAATACAATATAAATAACCCCTTTAGTAGGGTTATCTTATTTTACACCCATGTCCTTCATTTCCAACAACTTTCTGCTACACATAAGTCACACCATAGAGGATAAGTAAGTTTATGAGAGCAAAACTGCTTGATAATTAAGCTCTGTACATAACTTGAAAAAAAAAAAACAAAAAAAAACCTAGAAAGATTCTAACTCTTAAACTTCTTGAAGCTGCAGAAGACCTTTGTCTTTGTCTTCGAGCTTTCTTTCTTTTTTTTTTTTGGTTATCATGACTAAGAGTGTCTTTTAACTAACGGTTAAAGACTATCTTCGAGCCGATTCATACACTTGTGTAGTTATATAGTACAAAATCACGAGGAGATTAGTACTAGAAATTACATACCATGTGCTAAAACATTCATCAAAAGCTAGCTAGAAAGAAAAAAGAAAAAAGAAAAAGGAAAAAACTGCTTAAGATTTCTAAGAAGTACAAATATTAATGACTTCATTATTTACCCAACCAAACCTTTCATATGAAGCTCTGTTCTGTTTTCAGCTATGAACCTTGAAGCAGCTTCATTGCATTTGATGTCTTCTACATTCATGTGAACAACTTTGGTAGCACCATAGGTTGGATAAAATTTGTATTGACAGAGATTTTGAGTGGCTGGTGGATTTCCATTTCCAAAACTCTTTTGCCTGCAAAATAATTTTTCTATTTCATACCCAATCTTACCAAAATCTGCTTGAGGTGCCATTTAGAAAACTAAGAAATTTGTAACTAAGGAAGTTCTTTCTCTTATTTTCTAGTACAGAACTTTAAGGCCAGGGTGTGTGTATATATAGGTCCACAATCCATATTGTTAAAGATATGAATCTTTTTTCAGAGTCAAATCACCTGTCCCAAATTCTTATCTCATTTTTTTTACCTCTCAAATAAGAAATTGACATAACTGTCACAGTAAAAAATACCACTTTTAATCACGTGTCAATTTTTAAATAGAGGAACAGAAAATTGATATTGTTGATTAAATTCCTTTTCCACCTAGAGAAACCGAATCTTGTGGATAAATAATTGAATTGGGCATATCATAGAAGAAGGTGGCCAAATAGTAGACGTGGTTACTTCTACATCAGATTATTTGTGATAGAATAATATATGGTTTCTTTTGTTTTTTTGACATTATTCTTTAATTCGGCTGCAAATGATGAGAGATTAATTTCTAAGAATATGGTCCTATTTTTTAATTTCCATATGCCTAAATTCCGAAATCAATCTCAAGATCACATGTTTATAAAAACTTAAAATCCCTTTCTTTCATATCAACACAAGTTAGTATTTTCCTTGGGGTAGTTTTCATGCACATATGCCGTTGATCTTTTTTATTATGTTCCTTTCTGTCAATATATATAGATTCGTACTAAATTGAATAAGTATGTTCTCTTGATTTTACATTAATTTTTACATTAACATTTCATTCGAGTTTAATTTTTATCATATACTTCTGTATTATACGTTGGATAATGACACTTCTAGAAGTTTTATATTTGGTTAGTTTTCATCTTTTCAAAGGCTTTATATAAAACGCCACATTTCTCTAGATATTTAAGATGGATGGCACCAGAGTGGACTAAGACCAAATACATTCGTGCGTCTTTAAACACTGATAGGCTTCATAAGAAGATAAGATGAGTTTCTCTCATGCTAGATATTTTTTCAGTATTTTCAGATAATGCAAATTTTATGCAAATCTCTTCTTGAAGATGAAATTCGCAAGTGAATATTTTTGGATCAACAAAATGATTTTTTTTCAATTTTTCATACGGTGTTATGTTAACCTTGAGAAGAAAGATCGAAATAAGATTACACATGAGGTCCGCCAAAAATCTTACTTTCAAGACAATGATCTATCATAGCACAACGCTTTCCTCTTTGCCTTTCATCTAAATCTATATCTCTAATTTATGCGTTACCCTTATTTTGAAGTTTCATAATTTTGGTTCATGCTCCAAAAAGGTGCTTTGGCACGTTGAGTCACACAATTGGGAAGGTGGACATTTACCTTTACATTTGATAGAGAAGGTTATGATGCACTCTAAGTCAGTGACGCATTGATGACAAGTGAATCTCAACTGTCAAATTTAAATCACATGTTTATGTCTTAGTTTATGCGCAACATAAATTGCGAAAATCTGTGAGGCGATCATGCGCCCAAACTCAAGGGACACATGATATAACTACACGTATTTGATTGAATAATTTTACTTTAGTCCTTTAATTTGGATTATAATTACCAATTATTTAAACCGTATCAAACTTTTTGTTTAGTGGTTGACTTCAAAAAAATAATTATATTTACTTTAGTCCTTAATACTATTCAAAAATGAAGTAAAAGGAAACTCATTTAATTGATATTTTGTAAAGTTGAAAATTAATATAAGATTTTATAAATTTGAACATTAAAACAACCCATGCATGCAATTTGAGGAAAATATAAAGTGAGTGTTTATTTATGGTTAATTTAAACTCTAAGAACACAAAAGGGGAACACAAAAAGGGTAATCTGATGCTACAAAAACTCTCGTTATGTGTTGGGTTTAAGAAAGGGTCAAATCCACCTAATAAATTTATTGTATGTAGTCTTACATTGCAATTTAAACGCTAAGCATCAAAACCAATTACAAATATAAAGTCAAAGGTTTGATTCTTCTGTGTTTGATTAAATTCACATAGATGGTTTAGTCAGCATTGCAAATTGCAAATTGTCATGATAATTGAGGAATACTCCCTCCCAACATGTGATCCCTAGCTAGCTAATGGGTCTTTTTCTGAAATTAAAGTAATAGATGAGGTGGTGTCGTTTTGGTTCAATGGGATTTGGAATCAGTTTTTAGTTTATGACTATTAGAAAAAACTTCATCTAGTCCTAATAATTTAAAGACATACCATGAAGGTTGCCTTAAGATTGTGATCTTGATGATTTGGTCTTCTTGCAAAATTATTCTGTTCAATCTTTTCAAAATAGGAGCACAATAAGTTGGGCCCCTTGAGCTGTCAGGATAATGTGATATTTCATGGTATAGTATCAAATACAAGGTTAGAATAATAAAAGTGAGTGAAGACCTTTTTTTAAAAAAAAAATGAATTTTTTTTTTGGTGAAAAAAAAATTGATTTTGATGGTAGATAAATAATTGGTTATTATTTAAATTGATTAAGTTAAAAATTAAAAATTATTTATGTTTTTTTTCATAGGAGAGTAGTATACTACTCTCCTATGCGCTCACCAACTAAACTACATAACTGGACAAAAGTTATTTATGTATAGTTATAGATAAGAATTATTTTTTTAATTTAACATTTTTCTATTTTTTTCAAAATACATATAAATATCATAAAAAAAGCTTATAAAAAAATATCATAAAAAAAAAAATAAATTACTTTTTATTAAAAAAATAAACAATGACAAAGAGACAGTATAGTCTATCCTAACAAATTTGATGTGAACACGGATGTGTTTAGGACAGAGGTGGGAAAGGCTTCTTGTTAACATGATATATATGGGTTAGGATATGGATGGCATAATATGAGGATATTCATTCATATAGTTTCACTTTTCAGAATTCAAAAAGTGTATATATATCTCATCAATTTCAGCTAATTGTGACCCAACTTCTAGTGTCTTCAAATTTAAGCAAACTTCTAAAATTATATCATTATAATTAAATAAATAAATAAAAAGAAAACTTATCATCCAAGTCTCCTAGCCGTTGCCAAACTAAGAGAGTGATCATATCTTTACTTAGGAGATTTAGGTGCTCGATCCTCTTATAAGTCCTTTTTGAATACACAACTTAATTAAGTATTTATGTAATAAATTTTTTTAAAATGAAAATTTATTTATAGATAAAATTCTGAAATTTATTTAAATAAGCTAAAAATAACATATTCTAATAAACTTCTCTAAAAAGCTTATAAAAATAAGATGTATGATGTGGCATGGCACCAAACTAAGTTCGAGTATAATATAATGAATGTAGAAAACCAACTTGGCTAATGAAAAAAAAAAACTTTTTTATTTAAGGTGTGATGAGAATAATATGTTGTACACATCAAGATCTATTACAATTTACTTTTATATTTAGGGATAATTTTAAACTTTAATTTTTTTTAATAAGTTTAGATGGTGAGATATGTGAGACTTTTTTTTTTTTATGTATTTTTATAACTTTAGAGAATTTCACATTTGGTGAAAGTTATTTTATACTTGCTTAATTATACTTTTAGCGTACAGGTTTATATTTGAAAGAAGTTAGGGTTTCTAACTTCCATTTCTTCGACTCCTTCTTCCAAAGTGTTTAATCAAATGATGTGTTTCAGGCCTACGGGACCAACTACTCCAACAATGTTTCACCACTATCAATGAATTCTAGTGATCACATTTGTTTTAGATTATGTTTAAGTCTCAAATCGAATAGGAGACGAGACTCGAGACAATAGGCAACTTATAAATACTGCATCTCCTCAATTGTCTAAGATGTCTTTTTAGGATTAAAACGTAAGACCCCAAAAAGTTAAATTAGATACGTTGGGGTACTCAGTATTAAATGAATTCTTATTGAAACAAATGGTGTTAAAAGAAGGGCTTAGGCCACTTCCTACTCTTCGGCACTCTACATATCGGTATGTCACAACGTACTGAACTTAGAAGACATCTATATCTGTTATTGACCACGCTGAAATCCCACCTCAGGTAAGAGTCAAGGTGCCTTTACACGATAAAATCATGAGGTCCAAGACAAAATGGGCACTAACTCAGTTACAGTACTCGGAGTTATCTAGACTCATGTCAGAATAATATTCTCGATGTATTTTGTTAATTAATAGGATTAATAAAATTACAATACAATATACAACAAAATTGATATAACCCATTTAATTTAAGTTATATTAGATAAAGGAAAATATTGCGTGTACACTATATTGTAATTATGCACCTGTACACTACCGTATTTTCAAAAACCTTAATTATTTTGGCACAGTGAGAATATGAGTTATATGTGAATATTTGATGTATATGTAAGATTAATGAAAGATTTCGTCCATTTGTTTTTCAAAAAATAATTCAAACGATTGTCTAGGAGAAGATACCATTGCGAAAAGGAACTATAGTAGAAAGTTTTTATTTTTATAACTAATAGAAAGTTAGAAGTAATGATTAATCTTTTTCTCAAAATTAATAGCCAGTACGAAGCGATTATCAGGTGATTGCGAAATGTCGTTTCATTTTAACAAACACGAAATATCTTTTTTGAGGGTGATGCACCTCAGTTACTTATTGTAAGCGAAAATTGAATTAAACCATTTTATTTGGAAACCAAAAATAAAAATAAAAATAATGATGTTATAACAACCACAAGTCCACATTTATGTTTAAAATGATTTTAAAAACACAAAAGAGCAGCTGAATAATTTTATTTTTTTTTGTTTAGAGAAAAGTACTACAACCAGGATTCGAACCCGTACCCATACACATATATTCCCATGTGCTTACCAACACTGGGACAGCAGCTGAATAATATGTACATAAGCTGAGGAATCTCACTTTAACTAGTCGCACTCGCTCACCTGAATGTTTATTAGTTAATTAAGCTCGTTATTCACAAATTCAATAATTAAAAAACGTAGTATATTTATTCAATTCGTATCAAATTTTATTTTTCTACAGATCTTAATCAATCTTTGTTAGCTTTTTTACGTTTGGTCATGTATTTTTACAGGTATAATAATAATTGAGGCATATAGTTTTTTGGGTCAGGAATAACAATTAAGTTTAAATAACCTTTCACTTTTCTTTATATATGGAATCTTATCTTAACCTTATTTTTATGCCTATTATTATTATATTATTATATTTCTCTCTCCTTAATGAAGATTAATTAGGATATTTTCTGGCAATGATTATCACAATCACTGAACACTGATTGTCCATTGACTGGTTACATTAATTTATTTCAAGTTTTCATCTGCATGTCAATTTTCGGGTTATTCTCTGTTTTTCTTTTTTCTTTTTTTTTTCGTATTAAAGAATGCAGAGAATAGGATAATTAAGATGAAGAATATGAAAATTAATTTGTGAATTTTAATTGTAGAATATAATCTGTACCTCATATTACCTTTTCCCTTTCCAGCTATGTATTCTTCATTGGCAAGTGGTGTGGGGTGATATGATAGTTTATTCCAATTTCCCTAAATTGCATTATTGGCATTTACACTTAATACAAAACAAAATTATCATCCCATTTTTATTTTATTTCTTGTTTCTTCATAAATATAGAAAATATCGAAAAAAAAATTCAGTTCTTTCTAATGTAAATTTTGAAAATAAAAAATAAAATAAAAGTTAGGTGATGATTTTGCATTGTAATTATTCATCAATAAAAAATGCATACATGAAACAGAAATATTTAAGTAGATAGATAGTAAATTATGATATTTCTTTGTTTTTCTCAAAATTATGATAATTCTGGAAATTTGTTTCCAGAAATAACGATGGGCTGTTTTTTTTTTTTTTGTCGAAAATTAAGGGTGTTATATACTTATGTTAATTTTGAGAAAAAATTAGAAGAGTGGTGCGGAAATAAAAAAAAACTTAGTGCAAGTAGTAACCCCCTTTTGGAGAATGAGATTCAAATTATGTGTTCCCAAATCATGTCTCCCAAATCATGTTTTACCAATAAAATATTGTCACGTCATAAAAAAATTTATTAAGAAATTAAAGATTAAAATTAAAGAAAATATTGTTAATGACATGACGATATTCTATTGGTGAGACATGATATGAAGACACCTGATTCTGATTTGAATTCTTTGGAGGATGAGTCAACGAGCCATTTCATTTGGCCAAATTATTTTCATTAATACAACACCATAATGATCTCTATTAAATGCCACCAATGTTCGTTGATAAATACTCGCATCTTTTTTATAAGAAATATTGGACATGTTTTACACAAATAAATAAAATATAATAACTGATGTTTTTTTTAATTAATAATGTGAGAAAATTACTAAAATATCCATGTAGTTAATGCATTCACTTATATGGAAAGATGTGAGTGTTTATAATAAATTGAGGGTAACAAAATATTTTTACTATTTATTAGCAATTAATACGCTTAAAAAACTCACAAAATTTATTATAAAAAGGACAAAATATAATTCTTTTTTTGTCTCTTATAAAAAAGAATAGAGGAAGTACATTTCATTAATTTAGTGTGGCATCATCCTATCCAATTTTTGGTTTTTATGAAATGATAAGAATTTAGGAAAATCTTATCCCGATCTTTTTTGGGAAGACATTTTTAAAATTTTTAAATCTTTTATTTTCTTCTAATAAAAAGTATTGTTTAAGAAGCACCATGAACAAGATGACGATTTAAAAAATTCAAAAAATGTATTATGAATAAAACTCTATGAATTTTTTCTAAAAAATTCAAATGAGATTCTCCTTTAAATATGAAGGTATTTTTTCTATTTTTAAAAAAATAAAAAATTTGAGGGTGACATCACATTAAATTGATGTAGCTTATTAAACATTGCCCCTTCATAATGGTTAATTTTATTTTTTTTTGGACAACGGTTAAATTTTTTTGAAACACCTAATCAGACCAAATTAAAAGCAGTTAATCAGACCCAAACCAAGAGCAATAACTATGGCTTTGGGCCTCGCCTTTCCTTTGAGGGGAGTTATTCTTTTTTTCAATATTTTTTTCTTATACATCATCTTATCTTTACAGAATTGATTTTTGAAAATGATCTTTTTATTACGTGCTGAAATTAATTTTTATAAGTAACTTTTCAGGATCCAATTTTTTTACAAAATAAAAAATCACTTTCAAAAATCAACTTCTTAAAACTATAAAAAATTTAGTACTTTAGATAAAAGAAAAATGTGTAAATAGCAACGATCTCTTTTGAGAGGAAAATAACCCAAACTAACTCAGGCAGTAGTGAAGCTTGTGTATGAATGTGTTTGCTCAAAATGGTAGTCACTCCTCGTTTTTTTAAGATCGGATCAAATAGGATGGAATTAAGTCGATTCGAACTTATAATTAGACAATTTAATTTAAACATATTATAAAAGAATTTAACTCAATATATATACTTGATTCAATTAAAAAAAAAAGAAGTTATTCACTTTTTCATATATTTTAGTTAATTTTACAATATTTAGTACAACAAAAAATAAATAATTAAAATAAAAGTTTAGAGAAAAATGTGTAAAGAAAGGGTAAAAAATAATAAAATATAAAATATAAAGTATAAAGTAAACATAAAGAATATATTATGCAAAATAATATATAACTGGATTGAATAACCTAAGGATGAACCCGACCTAGACTTTGATGATCCAACAAATAATACCCGAACTCCAAACCCATAATATGAAATATTGAATGAAAAAGGGACTAATTAGCAAATTAACTTTTTAAATGACTGGCAAATGATTTACATTTTATTATTTTTAAAAGTGGTCTATCAATGTTCCACTTTTATATGGGGTGGCATTTTTGGCACCCCATTTATTATAGGTCATAATATATACACGTTTTCATTTTTTTTTTTAATTTTAGTCTTCAATTAGATGTTAATGTTCATTTCAAAACTTAAATTTTTAGAAAATCATCGCTCGGTTATAAATGTATGTTTTCACTCGAATAGTTATGTTCGTTTCATGCAATTTTCAGATAATAATATCCGTTTTCGTTCAAACATTAATACCTGTTTTAGAGTTATCGGATATTAATGTCCATTTTTGCTCAGTCATTAATTTCTATTTCAGAACTTAAACTTAAGAAAATGTCTATTTCGTGTAATTTAATTTTTAACAATAATATCTGTTTTTGTCGGACATTAACATTCATTTTTATTTAATTGTGTAAAAAAAAAATTAAAATTCACTCACACATTATTAATGTCTGAATGGAGACTTAAAAAAAGGTATAATGCACAAATTACTCACCTCAATATTAGGTGCACGGTAGAAACGCTAAAAAATTAAGGACATCAATTCAGCTAATTAACACAACTCTATATGATACACATAGTAAAGTAAGTACTCTTCATAATATATTAAAAGCATAACATATATTACATCTTAACTGTAACAGACCCTATAATGAAGTTTTTGGGTCTTATACATTATAATTAAGGGACAACATAACTGGAACAGAGCCTAGTTTGAAGACTTTAATTAATAATTAAGATGATCAAGCTAAGCAGATTTGAAGACTTGGAAAATCTTACCCCAACGGTTGTTTGGTTTAGTCTTAGGTTTGGGATAATTCACAATCATAATTCCACCATATTTAGAAGCTGCTTCTTTACTATTAATCACTTTCTCTTTGCTATGATGATGATCTTGAATTTGATGATTAACCCAATAATTATTATTTGGCCTTCTGTTTTGTGGATTACCATAGAACTTGTCTATGATTGCAAAACCTTCCAATCCTATCTTCACAAGATCTTGTTGAGCAGTTCCCATACAATTTTCTTAACTATGGGATGCTAATTAATTAAGGAAATAATTAACTAAACTAATTGATTTTTGTTGTTGTGGTTAATTAATGTCTTGCTTGAATTAAGCAAAGGATTGAGTCCCATTTATACACAAACCAAACTATGGTTCTTTACCAAACAGGTGTCATATTTAATTTGAACCCACATGTGCTTTATTGTATTATTATATTGTCAAGTGAACCACAAGGTGTGACGTGATAGTAGCTCATCTTATCTCTTAATTATATATATGGAGATTCAATCTCCTGTTTGTGAGAATGACAAGACATTCTGTAATTGCTAACAACCATTTCGTGTGAGTTCAATTTTAAAAAAAAGAAATTAGTCACTATTTTTTATGATAAATACCCTAATAAAAAATTAAATATTATCACCCTTTTTAGATACGTGCAAATAAAGTGTAAAGATACACATACCGTCCATATTCATATGTATGATTGAATGTATATAATATATGGTATTAATTTTTATTTATTTTGGATAACAAAGAATGTTTAGTACTATATTGCACTATTGCAGGAACAGAAGTGATTCTAGCCGCCAGCACTTGTTTAATTAAAGATGTTAGTTAGGTGTTTAACTTTTCATTGTTTAATTTGCTGAAAAGATCATGTGTGTGGATTTGGGAGCAAAAATTATTTGAAAACAATGATCTGATACTTCATTATTTATTTAAATATCTACGTAATTAACAGTGTGGGTTTGGCAAAGGGAACGCAATATGTATATTTTTAATGTGTGCTCATAACTACATAATAAAAAATTATAGTTTATTACAATTTAATAAATATTTTGAATTATTATAAAAATAATATTAACTATAGATTTTAAGTTTTACAAAATAAAGGATATTTTTTAAAATAAAAAAGTTTTATATTAAATTTTTTATTATATATTCATGGACACATGTTAACAAAAAAAATGAATTTGGTGCACCATACTGTAGTGATATATCTCAATCTTAATTTTTTTATTTTTATTTGGAGAAAAAATGATAAAATAAAAATGATTTTATTGTTATTACAACAATTAAATCAGTAACAACATGCTGGTGTAACATCATCAAATCCAAATCCTTAAAAAATTAATTCGCGTATTATACCAGAGTATTTAGATTGGTAAGAATATTGGGCCTGCCTGCCATCCATCAAAAAGAAAAGTAGAAGAAAATCAGTAAGCGTATATATGAGAATGAGATACACCGTATATCTATAATATAAGATCAATGTGTATATAATATTTATACCCAACATTTTTGAGAAATTGTGAACTAATGTTGTCTTTTATTGGGATTCCATATGCATATATTTTTAAGATTAATATGTATTATATTTTTTCAAACAAAAAGTATTGGATACTTAAACAAATAATTTTGTTAACCATTGTGGCTAGGGCGGTGATTAAGGAGTTATTAATAAATAAAAAGTTTGTTTCGAAAAATACAATAATAATGTAATTCGTAGTATTAATATTATATTTTATTTTCAACCATTTTTAATCTAGGCGCAAAGTTAGCCCAATTTATTAATAAAATTCAGCATAGTTGGTGGATGACTGAGTCCTTTAGGCATACTCACATAAGTTTGAATCTATATTGAAAAAACTTTGTTAGTAGAAGCAAAACTCATTTGAGAATCTCTACCCCTCGAAGAGATCCGTCTTCGACTTTCGGCAAAAGAATATCCTTGGTAAAAAAAAAAAAAAACTAACCCCAATTTTTATAAGGTCAAATACAAGTGTTAAAATTAATATATCAAACCTAATAAGTTATCATGATTTAAAATCATTATAACTAATATAAAATATAAACTAAAGAAAATAACTAGAAAAAAAAATAAAATAAAAAATTACCGTCATCATTTAACTATTGTTTGGACGAGAGAAAAGAAATATATATATATATATATAACGACTTTTGTTTGATCGAAGAGAAAATGAAAATAAAATACAATGAAAAATCAAATTTTGTAAACAAAAAATTCAAACAATTTCTTCCTATAATTTTTCCTGCTCACATTTTTTCTCTCCTGTTATTTTTTTTCTAATTTTTTCCATCCAAACAATCATTTAAAAGAAAGTTAAACTTCATAATATTTTACAACATAAAATACATCAATACATGACTTCTTTTTTTGTTTCATAGAAACGTATATAGTAATTGAAGATTGAACCCAGATACTCACATATGCATGTCGCTATATACTCACTAACTGAGCTACATGACTGGAACATCGATACATGACTTTATGCTAAAATATTAAAAAATAATTTTTTAATATAAATTATTGAGTTATGCATAATAATTCTTCTTCAATTTTGTTTTAAAGTCTCATATTTTACATTGTTTTACTAAAAAAAAATCTATACACTTGTTAACTTTTAAGACTGGAAACTTTAAAATGAAAAAACTAATATATTAATCAAATATTTTGTAATTTCTACCGACTTCTCTCTTGTAGTTCATAAATAATTTTATATTTTCTAAAAATTTAATAATAAGGTATAATAGAAAAATATAATGTAATAATTATAAATTCAAATTAAATTATTTTAATTAAACACCAATTATAACATCGTATAATTCACGTTGTCAATCCCATATGTTGATATAAGACTTTTTGTTATTGTGGTTGATTGTGAAAAAAATTGGAGGGGGAGGGAAGGATATAAAAATTTTGGAGGGTCTAAAATATATTTATATATAAAGTATTGATACAAATAAAAAATTTAGAGAGGGGGGTGGTGTTTGGGGGCAAGGCCCTTCCATTAATATACTAGGATATGCCACCATTGCTCCTAGAGTATTGGATATAAAAACTTCTAAATAATAATTGTAAATCACAATAATTAAATTTTATAAATAAATAATATTTTAAAATATGATTCATAAATATTATTTAGAGTCTTCCAAATAAATATATTGTCTAGATAAAACTCTCAAATCTTACGCCTAAAAAAAGTTTTGTTAAAGAAAATTATATCTACTTTAGTAATCTCTCTGTATCAAAAAGAATTAATTTTTTATTATCAGTTAAAAATACTCTTTATGCACACTAAAAAGGATAAAATTTTCAAATTGATTTTTTACTATATCTCAATTTAAGTTTTAGTATCGTTTCTTTTATAGCTATAAATACATGAGGCATAAGATTTTTACATTGATTGTGCCCTCCGATCGGTGATTGCTACTTTTTGCACCACTTGCATTTTTTGTTGTACCACACCAATTTTTCTATTTTTTTAAGCATTTGCTCGAAAATTCTATCTTCTGAGCAAGGCTGTAGATTTTTCATCACACAAGAACTATACAAATATTAGTATTCGTATTTCTACAAATTTTAATTCTGAGTGAATGTGGAAGGATTCACTAATTCATACAGAAGTTGTGTTTTCATACGGAACATAAAATCTGTTTCCTTGATAAGGTGAATTTATTCAATTAAATGTATGGATTATATGTTCCGTACACATAGGGAGAAATATTAGTATATAATGTGTCCATTGAACACAACCAATAAAGTATTAGTATTTATATTAAAATAATAATAACACAAATTTTTATATTAATTTTATTATTATTTTAATATCACATTAATTTTTTATTATTTGTGTCCATAGATATATGTATCCATACAAATTTAACTCCATGTACGAATATTATAGTTCGTTTTCTTGTTTAATTGAATAATCAAACAAAAATAACTTCTAATTTTTAAATAATCACTTCTCAACTTGACACATCATTACATGTATTTAAAAATTCTTTTATTAAACTAAACTGAAATCTAAACAAGTACATGATTTAATTTCGAGGTTATGTATATGAATTTTTTTAACATGTGCAATATTACAGGTTAAGAAACTCAAAATAAAAATTTTTTCTTTAAAAAACACAAATTTAATCAAACTATATTTAACATACAATTAATAATATATTTTCTTTTTATCTTTATTTTTTTAACCTTGCATACCTTAAAAAAATCCTATATATTTACTATTTCGACAAAACATTCATTTATCGGTCAAAAAAGTACTAGCAAGCAATTTTTAGGTCATGATTAGATTAACTGACTCTGTAATATCCATTAATTATGATTAATTCGAGTGATTCCAGAACTCTAGGAGGTATATTTTCATCTTATTATACTTTCAGTACTTAAAAGCTCATCATGAGTTTGATCTTTTTCTTTTTTTATAAAAAAGAAAATGAAGATAATGATTATATATGAATTTGGATCTCTAATAATTGAGATATATAGGATATGCCTTTGATGGTGGATATATGGAATCTGGCTTGGCCGGTGATAGATTCTTTCCTTTTAGTACTCAAACTTAGCTTTGTGGTCCTCTTAAAGCAACATTTCAAACAAAAGATACCTAAAGCTATACTGAGAATTTAATTCTGTTTTCTTTTTTAATAATTATTCAAGATTCTTTCCTTTTTAGTTTTTAAATATATGAAAAAAAAAAGGATGCTTTTTTGCTTGTACTACCATACATCGTGGTTGCATACTTGCATTTAATTGCTTAAATTGCAAATTATATATTGCTTACTTCATGTTTAATTATTCTTTTTTTGGTAATATCGTACCCACGTGTTTAATTTTAATTTTTTTATTTTTTAGGGCTGGTACTTTTTTAATTTTTTGTGTGTAAATACTGGTACTTTTTTTTTTGTATCGAGTTTTTCTCCAAAAAAGATATTTTGATGTTTTCTTACAGAAAATATATTTTTATTAATTATATGTTCAGGTAATATGTGGAAAATTTATGCATCATACTAGTTATCATATATTGTTTTTTTATAAGCAAACAATTTTTATTAAAAAGAAACACTAGTTGTGCTCAACTGATTACACATCAAGCTGAATCAACAACTAAGAAAACATAAAGATACAATACACCATGACAAATAAGGTAAACTAAAATCTCCTTTAGCACTAAGCCATTATAAGACCAAACACAGATTAAATCAAACACATCTTCTGTAGTAATATTAGTTTTCATATTGTTAAATGGATTTTGCTAATCATTACTTCTAGGTTAATAATTAAGCAGCTTATAGATTTTTTTTTTTATTAAAAATTGTATAATTGTATACTAATCGTTATCCAAAAATTCAACGTACATTAGTCGATTTTCACGCCAAATTTTCTTAGAAGAAGCCTAGCATTTTTGTGAGTATGACTTGTATAAGATGTGGGTCTTCTCTTTTATAGATGAATGTTGAGGCAAAGTGTATCCATGGAGGATCTTCTCCATTAATACTTGATTGAGTGCTGAATCGATGATGGATAGGTAGGAGCTGCTTAATAGTTGTTGATTGAAACTAGTTAGCCATAAATGTGCATGGTTAACTGGTAAAAAATGGGGGCATAACTTTATTGATGTAGAAATCAAATTCATTAGGTTCGAAGTGAAGCCATTGTCGAGTTAAGATAGGACTAGTGTTAGGCTAAGGTAAGACCAGTACAATACATATCCCCACAAATCTTAAAGCTTATGGATGAAGTTGCTAGAAGCGTTCGAGTTGAGATGAGGCATGTTCGAGCCGATGTGAGCCGGGACGCTGGGATGGTACACAACCCCATAAGTCTCAAACTCTCTAGCTAAAGTGACTTGAGACAATTAAATTGAGATGAGGTCTGGTCGAGCCGAAGTGAGACTGAGACAGAACAAACCCCATAAGGTTTGAAATCTCTGGCTGAAGTGGCTTAAAGTGGCCGAATTGAGATGAGGCCTCATTGAGCAAAGGTAAAACTAGGACGGTACACAGCTCTATAAGTCTTGAGACATCTAACTGAAGTTAATTGAAGTGATCGAGTTGAGGTAAGGCATAACCAATTTTACAAGTCTTAAAGCCTCTGGCTAAAGTGACATAAAATGATTAAGTTGAGATGAGGCCTAAACAGTATACAACCCCACAAATTACAAAACCTTTAGCTAAAATAATTTGAAGTGATTAAGTTTAGGTAAAACCTAGCTAGTATACAACCCTACTAATCACGAAACCTTTAGCTAAAATAACTTGAAGTAATTAAGTTTAGGTGAGGCCAAGAGACCAAGATAGTACAAGTACCAATTATTCACACTAAAGTTCCAAAGACTAAAGGGATGGGGAAGAATCCCTCACTCCTAGTTAGTGAAACTTAGTGTGAAGTGTGTTAGTTGCCTTTCATAAGGGGTAAGTCATTCTTTATCATGTTGGTGTTAGAACATATCTAGATGTTGTCACACTAAAAAGCTCTTGTAAGTTCATTAGTTGTTATGCTCACCAAACCCTTAGGGGACCTCCAAGTCAAGTTGAAAATGATTGACGAAAGTTCAACGTTGATTAAAAATATAGTTAAAAAAGTGAATATAAGAAATGTGATACACTCTATTTTATAAATTAATTTTTTAAATTAAGTTAGGCTTACAATCTAATTTAATACGGATGACATGTGATTTGAACTAAAGAATCCAAATTGAACTTAGGTATAACTATATATAGGTTTAATTTTATGATTTAAGGATATTTATACATAAATTTGGGAAGTAGCATGAGAACACAGAGTCTAGTAGATAAAAAGAGTTATTTTAATTTCCATTCATATCCATCCTAATTTCATGGAAAACACAAGTCACAAACACTCATTATTTACTAGTACTACACTACTACATATCTTTCCAATCCACAGCTACAGAAGACCATAATTACAAATACATTAGCTGGTCTTCAAGCTTTTTGATTACATACATCTATACCACACACTAGTAATTAACTTACATGAAACACAGATTTTCATTTCATGCCATAGTGCTTAATTAATTAAAATTTGATTATTGACCTACTACCCCAACGATTTTGGGGTTTTGGCTTCGGGTAATTATTAACAGACTCTCTGTTTCTGAAAGCAGAGTCTTCCATATCAGAATTTGGCATTTGAAGAATCACCCATGATCCATCTCGTCGCCTAGAGAATCCATCATAAGAAGTTGAAGTGTTCTTTCCATAATATTTTTCTATCAATGCAAATCCTTCTAATCCAATTTTTCTGAGATCTGCTGAAGGAGGTGCCATAGATTGTTGTTTAATGGAGATGAAACAGAGTATATCAGTTTATATATGTAGTTGTTTGTTGATTTGTCTGGTTTTTTTTGCTTCAAAGGAAGAGACCCTAAGTGTCTTTTTATAGCTCAAGTAGTGGTCCCTTCTTAGCTCCATGTATACTAACATGTGGAGCAAAATTGAATAGAATATTTTAAAAGATTTATTAAAGTGACTTCTATAACATATGATATATAACAAAGTCATTACTAATTATTAAAGTGACTTCTATCTATCATTTATCATAAATTAATTATCGTAGATTTATTGTAATCCTTAATTAGTTGAGTTTTAGATAAATTTCTTGAATTACACTTGTAATTCTCATGCCATTTAAGGATTAAATATGATTTTAATTATGAACTTTAGCAAGAGTTTGATTTTAATCTTTGAACATTAAAAAGTCATATTTTTAGTTCAGGAACTCTTAATCGCATTTGCTTTTAGTTTTTCAATATATTTTTTTTTATGACATGACAAATAGACATTTTTTTCGCAGGTTTAAGTATCAGCAGATCTATTTGCTATATTAACAAAAAATATATAAAATAACTAAAAGCATACACGATTCAAAGTTTGGAGACTAAAAATAAACTTTAAGATTAAAAACTTAAGTAATAAAAACCCTTGCTAAAATTTAAAAACTAAAAATATATTTAACCCCTATTTTAATTACTACAATTTTGATCTCTACTTATTTTTTTTTCTTACTTACACGTATAGTTCCCATATGTTAACTAACCAAAACTACAATTAAAATGATTTAGGAACCTAAACCACACATAATTTAAATTTTAGGGACTAAATTATAATTAATTATATTTTTTTATAAAAAAATAAATCGTATTATTTGAATATTGAGTTTTGGTGGTTCATTAGGTGCGTGGGAAGGGCGTGTATTGTGAATCTAATTCCGTGTTTTTGTTAATTTTGGAGAATCTTAATTATTAATTATGAGTTCATCAGTAGTGGTACTGTATGCCCTCTCTTTATCTAGCAAAATAGGGTACAATAATTCCTCCAAGAATGATGCTTGTCGTGTAATTAAACACGAACATTATTATTATTCTTTTTTTTTTTCTCTACACAATTTATGCCGTCCTATTATATATATAATTGATCATGAAGAATTCATTCTATTTTTTAATGGAACAGGAGTGTGTTGCATAAGCTCCATCCAGTTCCGTGTTGCTCTTACCAAAAAGGACTTCTTCCACTAAACTAAGGAAAGGTGTGAGATACTAGCTAGACCAAGTAGCTCAATAGAAAAAAAAAAAATGGTGCAAATTACCAAAATAGTCCTCCTTCCGGAGTTGTAAAGCGTTTTAGTCTTTAATTTTTTAGAAATATTCGATTAGTTTCTGACAGTTTCTTTCGTCTTTCGTCAATTATTTTAGCATTTGTCTTTATCTCTCCTTAATAGACTGCTGATATGACATGTTAATTGACATATAAAATATTATATAATCATCTAAATGACGTTGTTTCAGTCATCAAAAAAAATCATTTATTTTGGTCTTCATTTTAGCCTTTGTCATTATGATACATTAAAATTATGAAAGTAAAGTTTATCTTTTGAAACAAAATTTGCCATTAAGGTAAGGTTCTTGTTTTTTCACATCAACAGTTTAGAGGAAGTAGAGACTATCTTCTATCTACATATGAAGCAAAATAATAGTCATTAATCTTGTAAACAGAGCATATTAGACTTTAACTTTCTACTCTGTCATTTGTTTTAGTCCATAGCATCATCTAACACTAATAGATTAACTGATGTCAAGTAAGCCTTAAAAAATGACACCATTTTAGCAAGTTAAAAACTTATGCATTTTAGTCTTTGTTGGATATATAAAACGACGTCTTTTCACATAATTTGAAAATCCATTCAATTTTGTCTTTATCCTTAAACTCTAGTGTCATCTTCTTCTAAGAAACCCTAAGTTCTTCCCCTCCTAAAATCAAGTTCTGTTAGGAAGTAAACAAACCAATGAAAATAATCTTAAGGCTTGTCCACTCCTTAATTACATAACATTCCATAAGCATCCAAAACATAGTTTGATGAAAAGCTACGTCCAATTCAATTGAAGATAAAGCAAATTGGTCGATGTAACATAGCCCATTAAAATAAAAGCGAAAATTTTAGAGTGAAAAATTAACACTGCAAACTGATGAATTTCGTTCATTTCCAAAAAAATTGCATGTACAAAATCATAAACTTAGGGCTTGTTTGATCTAAGAGACAACTACTTATGGAGGATGATGCTAGGGTTCATTCCCCTTTCTCTTTTATTATTCAATGGAGAACGAAGAAGATCAATCAAAGACCAAATTGAACGATTTTAGCACATAAGTCACATGACGTTGTTTTGGTTATTGAATGATATTTATCATAGACTTAACATGTTACATCATCAGTTTATTAGTGTTTGATGACACTAAAGACTAAAATGAATGATGGGATAAAAAGTTAAAGACTATTTTGCCCAATAATGACAAAATCATTTCTTTAAAAATTGTGGGATAATATCAATCATCATTTTCTTCTATCATAACTCATTTATTACATTAATCAAATAAAAGTACGATAGATAATTCAAAAATAATTTTTATAAAATCAACACTATTAAATGTGTTTCTCATTCTTATATCTTCTTTTATAAATAAATTTATTAAAATAGGAACACAGCCAGAGTTCACATTACAGATGTCAGTGAGGTGTTCTTAATTCTTATGTCAAAATCTTAAATAACACTTATTTTAAACTTGTAATGAATTAGATAATATAAACACCTAATTTTAGTCTAATTTTATTGAAAAATGGCAAATAAATGAGAACAGAGGATAGTATAAAAGACTAAGTTATTTTAATTTTCATGGATCCACTTAATTCATGGTACACAAACTACAGAGAGTACTTTATTTTGGAACTACACATACATATATATATTTATATATAATTTCACAGAGCTACAGAAGACCTTGACTTACAAATATATTAGCAGATCTTCGAGCTTTTTAGGGTTTTCATCACTACATATTATTATACATCATATCATATAATTAACTTACAACATGAAACAGAGACCAAACTCTCACTCTAGAAAATATATAACTGATGATGAGAAGTCAGAACAGCACAGTTTTGAAGCCATGCATGGTGCTTAAAATTTGAATAGCCTTCCCCAACGATTTTGGGGTTTAGGTTTTTGATAATTCGAAGGATCTCGGCTTCTGAAAGAGGATTCATCCGGGTTGCCATTAGGCATAGGAAGAATCATCCATATACCATCTCGTCGAGCCGCGAAAGTCTCGTTGGAAGTTTTCCTTCCATAATACTTTTCTATCAAAGCAAATCCTTCCAAACCAATTTTTCTGAGATCTGCTTGAGGAGGTGCCATATAGATTTTGTTGATGATTGTTTAGTGGAGAAATAACAAGAGTGAATGTATGTTGATACTTGCTTCTTTAGTTGTTGGTTTTTGTTTTTTTTTTTTTGCTCCAAAGGTAAAGACCCTAAGTTCCCTTTTATACAAATTAAAAAGGAGTTTTTAGTTGCTTTATTAGATTCCATTATTGTACAAGTGGAGCTAAGAAGAATATTTTGAAAACAACAGTCTCTTCACTTGCCTTGTGCATCAAGTAATTAATTAATCAATTATTAAGGTGACTTGTATCACAAAATAATTCTCATAGATTCATAATAATCCTTCGTTGAGTTTAGATTTTTGTTTTTTTTTTTTTTGAGTTTTAGCTTTATCTACTTGTACAAAATAGATAGTGTTTTTGCTTTTTCTTTTTCCTTTTTACTCAAAGCATCTCATAAAATTTGGAATTTGGATTAAAAAAGATGGTGTATCATGTGAAAAAATGAACGTGGATGAACTGAAATAGAAATAGTAATTATCTTGAAATGGAAATGACTGAGAATAAAAAAGAATGAAGTCGGTGTATTGTGAATCTAATTCGGTTTAATTATTTTGTTCCCTTTGAAAATTCTGTTCGTTCCAACAGCATCTTATTTATGATTAATGCCCTGTGGTTTTGAAATAATCCTCTTTTTGTTTAACAGTTTAGGGTATGATGATTATTTATTCCTCCGCGGTAAGCATCATGCTTATTATCGTGTAACCGCGTAATTCTCTCTTCTTTTCTCACCAATTTAGAGAAGCTAGCTTCACGTCAAATTAATTCTATTTTCATTATGTTCAATTAAAATAATCCTCCTTACTCGATTATATTCCTTATTAACCCACTTCAGCTTAAGAAGTAAATACGAGATATTAAAAATTTGGATTCGGGCCTAATTCGCTCCTAAAAGCTAGTTCATAGGAGGAGGATTGCCATATCACTTATATACTCTATGGTGACCCTTTGGGATTTGATCTTAACACGAGACTCTGTGGGTGCGTTTGATGCATGAACAGCACAGTACAAGTAATACAACACAGTACAATTTTTATGAAGTACAACATAACCTTTGGGTTGTGTATTGTTTGATACTCAATGCAGCACAACATAAATTTTACAATAATATCCTTCATGTTATATATTATTAATTTTACTTTAATTTTTCTAAGAAAATAATATTTTAATATTTTAGAAATATTTTATTATTTTATTATTTATTATAAAATTAAAACTTCATATTTTAATAAATTACTACATAATATATTTTATGTGATATAATAATTATATTAAATAAAAATAAAAATTATTATTAATATATATATATATATATCACCTTAACCAATAAATATGCAGAAGTGAAAAATATTGATTTAAAAAAAATAATGCAACTAAAACTACCTTGGGTAAGTGGGGAGATAGTTTCACTAATGAGTAAAGATGCAAGGTTAATTTTGGTTTTTCCTAACTTGTGCATAGAACAAGAAACTTGTTTCTTGGTTTAGTGGGATACAAAAAATTGGCTATTTGTGCTGTCCAGTTACTTAAATATTATGCTGTCTCTTAATAGCTTTTTTTAATCAAACATAGAACAAAAAATTTTGTCCTGTGCTGTACCGTAAAAATTAACAAATCAAACGGACCATGTATGATTGAGAAACAATAGAAAGTTTTTAGCTTTAAAATTTTATATGAGATATTGGCAAAAAAATGTGGGATTATGACTGTGAGGTCATAGTTGTATAATTAGTTTAATAATTAGAAGAGTTCTTCAAAATAAGATGTGTAATTAATTGAATTATGTTAAATGATAAAAAATAAAAAATAATGTTATATTAATAAATAAAGGCAACGGGATGAGAAGTTTGTAATTTATAAAAATAAATAAAAATAATTTTAAAATTAAATTATTAGGAGTTAATTTTTTAAAGCTAAAATTATCTCATATATTCTTTTTTTTAAAATTAATTGTAAAAGTTGTAATTTCATTATCAAAAGCTTTAATTTATCATATAGTTATTATTTCAGTTAATGAACACATGAGAATATTTGTATGTAGGTATTGGGGTTAAATATCCAATTTGTTTACTTTCCTATAAAAAAAATTAATTTTATAATTATCAAATAATTATACTAAAAGTTTGCTTTATCAAACATAACTTTGGTCTCAAATATAGGAGTAACCGTGCATTCAATAGGTTGATCGAATGACTGATGATGCCTATTTTAAATAGCAAATCCTTAGTTCGAAACACACTTTAATCTATAAAAAAATATAGGAGTAACTGCGTTAAAAACAAACTGATTAATTAATGGGCGCAGGTGAATCAGATTCTTTAACATCGGTATGTTCTGGTGACTTTCAACGTTCAAACATTTTATGCACAAATTCACCTAACTAAATGTCCTATTGTAATTTATTCCCCAAAACAAAATATTTAACTATTTATTGCACAGTAACAATCAATGTGTCAAAAGGATAGTATATCTCTTTTGCCCTTTTCAAATCTAACTCTTTTTTGCTATCACCCAAAAAAAAAAAAAACAACTTACCCTTTCAAAGTTGCGTAAGCTCCATGACGTAGCTATGTATGACAACGTATATATAGTCTAAAACGAATAAGGTGCTATTCTTTATATTTATAGCTTCAGACTCTCAAAGTAAATTGATGATTTTGGATTTTAATATAGACTTGAGTGAAGTAAATAATTTTACTTTCTTTCAAATATTTTTATTTTTAATAAAAGCATAACAATCTGTTTATTTATACTTTTATTATGCTTTTGAATAAATACAATTTTTTAAAAATTAATTTTACTTGCAATAAAAGTTAAAACAAACTACCCAAAGCTCTATTGCTCATCCCTTAGAACCTATAATCCTTTGATTGTCATTTCTTTGGTGAGTTCCCTATAAGTGGTCTCATTTCTTTCCTTTTGAGTCCATTGCTCCTCTTTTCCTTTAATTAATGTTTGAACTTTGAAGGGTATGATAGGTTTTTTTTTTTTTTGTTGTTGTAAGGGTATGATAGGTTTACAGCTGATATTTATCATATTAGTGAAAATATTAGTGAAAATTTGTAACTTATGTAATATTACACAGATAATAAATTAAAGAAGAAAATGTTTTGTGACAAAAAATTAAAATTTTAATCAGACTATGTGTGATATATCATAAATGATGTGTTATTTTTTTATTCTTTTAGTTTATTAACCTGTGTAATATTATACAAGTTAAAAAAATCTTTTATATATATAGTTTGTTCAATAAAAAATATTGTTTTTTAAACACTTAGTGGTAGGTGTATAGTAGATGATACAATGTAAATAGTAATATATTAAATATTTTTATGTTTCAATGTCTTATTATATTTTATAACTAATTACTTTATTATTAATCATAATTCCTAGGGTTAATTATAATTTAGTCATGTACTTTACTATGAAAACTTTTAAAGTGTTTAGGGGCTGTTTGGTTTGCATTTTCATTTCCTGTTTTCAGTCCGTTTCTTATTTTCTGAAATTTTACAAATGAAAAATTAAAAATGCTAAAAACAAAATTTTTTTGTTTTCAGCATTTTCAGTTTTTCCTTTGTAAAATTTCAGAAAACAAAAAACAAAAAATGAAAATAAAAAATGAAAATGCAAACCAAACAACCCCTTAATTTTCCCTCTATTCTATACATTTTGTTAATATACAATAATTTTTTAAAATATCACCATTAATTTGAACAAAATGTAATAAATCGTTATACACTCACGCTTTTGGCCCCTAAGACACATGGTTGCTAAGATTTATGTCATCCCTTTTAATAATTGCATCACATTCATTTCTGAAAAAAAAAAAAAAACCCTCATCTAAAAGTATATTTTTGAAAAAATGTTATCCAGAAAATCTCACTTTTATTTTTTAACTTTCGAATGAATTTTTTCCAAAGAAAGGAGTAGCATCGCTACTAAAATATGTGACTTGCTTATTAATGCTTAACATACCAAGACAAAATAAAATTAGGGGTGTTTATGAGACAGATTGTTCTCATTTCTCACCTAACTCTAAATTTAGACCAAGCCAATTATTTAAATCTAAATTCAATCATAAACCTAAATCTAAAAATTACAGGTCTTGTTAAAGACCAAATTAAAGAAAATATGTTTAGGTTGACACGAACTTATATATAAACAACTTAATTTAAACATATTATATATCACATTATATATCACAGTAAGTATAACTCAATGGTTTACACTTACCCTGTAACCGTTTGTGAAATTAATATTATTAAGTGTCAAAAAATTTCAAAAACTGTGAATATTTTGTTAATCAAATTCAATTAATGAATAACAGATTTTTTAAAACATAAATAAATGCAGACTATTAGATGACATACATAAAAATATTTGTTTTTTTAAAATTTGATATACGTATTTATCATAAAATATTGTATAAAAAAAAATTAAATATAATTAACTAATTAATATGCATAAGAGAATTTTTTTTTTCTTTTTTATGAGTTCGGAGACGAGCATTATTATTCTTTTCTTTTTCTTTTCCTCTGTCTCTTGTTATACTATTTTCTTCGTCTTATAAGCAAAAAAAAATTACTTCTTCCGTTTTTTATTATAAGCAAAAATTATCTAACTCATACCCTTTAAGAAAAATAGTTAGCCTCATTTAATTTTTTTTGAATCTATTAAAAAGTCAATTTGTTTTCTTAAATTACCCTCCACTAAGTTTCTCTCTCCTCTTCAAAACCACTATAATAAATGAGAGGGTGAATTGAGTGGAGGGTATAATAAAAAAATTTTCATTAAATGCAAGTAAATATAATTAGTTTTGCTTATATTTAAAAATATAGTAATGTAAAAAAATTTGCTTATATTTGAAAACGGAGAGAGTATTTACTTCACACTTTTTAAGAAAATTAGTTAATCTTATTTAATTTTCTTGGAACTATACAAAAAACAATGTATTTTCTTACAATATTCTTTGTCATGTTATACTCTTTTCACTTTATAACTACTATAATAAATGAGTAAGTGAATTGAGTATAGAATAGTTTAAATAAATTTTTATTAAATATAAGTGATGGTAATTAAATTTACTTATAAAAAATATCATAACAGATTAAAAAAAATTGTTTATATTCCGAGTAACTCCTTGCAAGTGTAAGAGTTTCACTGAGGTTTAGACAAGCCTTGTAATCATGTTGGACAAAGCGGTAAAGAAAACAGAGCATTATGATCAGAACAAAGTCCACCGTCTGAGAATTGAAAAGAGAAGCGCAGGTGCATTTTTTGCTGTGGAACAGCCACTTCAGCCACCTCTTTCTTCTCAAATGCCATCTCATGTTATGTGCCTGTGCCTACTCACACCAACAAACAACATTCCTAGTTTCCACATGCCATTCTCTTCTATTACCCCTATAAATAATACTGTCTCTAGTGTTATTTATAAGATACCATTTAGAAAATATTTATGGTCCTTTTTATAAGGCATTTTATAGTTTCTATGATGTATTTATTGTTTCTTTTTATTTTTACCCTCATTAAATGCATCAACTATTTTAATTCCTTAATTGTAATTGGTTAACACATTATTCAATGAAAGGATAAAAATGATATTTCATACACTTTTTAAGAAAATCAATAAAGTTAGCTAAACTCAACTACTTTTCTTGAAAATGTCTTATAAATAGGACGGGGGAGTAACAACTTTCTTTTTGCCATTGTCTCATACCTTTTTTTTCCATTTTCATTTTGAGTTAATTCTGTTCTGATACCAATAATGGCCTCTTCAAGGTTTGATAGATCTTCTAGTGTAAGGGAAAGGGTGCAAGATACCCTCTCTACTTACCGCAACGAGTTGATCTCTCTTCTATCCAGGTTACTTGCGAGAAGTTTTCATTTTGGCATTTGGGTTCTTCTTAAACTCTTCATGCATGCCAAGTGTTTGTGTGTGTCTGTGAGAACTGATAATAAGTAACTGTTAACTAAGTAATATTTTGTGTTGCAAAAAGGTATGTAGCTCAGGGAAAAGGAATTCTACAACCACATGACCTATTGGACGAGGTAGAAAATATCCTTAAAGAGGATGAAGGCATGCACAAACTCAAAGATAGTCCCTTTGTCAAAGCTCTAGAATCTGCTAAGGTAAACTCACTAAATCACATTATACAGTCCTCTTTTTTTACCTGGAGGAATGATTTTAAATTGCGATCATGTTGAGGCTCGGAATGCCAAAAGAAGGGCTGGTCCAACAAATTCAAGGGTTTAAAAGCGAATTTTTTAGATAAGACCTTTTCTTAATTTAATAATAATAATAATAGTTATTGTTATATTTTTTAATTTTATTTAAAATTTATTTTGAGATTTTTGTGATGCAAAATCACTTATTAAATCATTCTTGATTTTAGATAAGACTTTATTAATTTTAATTTTGAAAAGTCTGAAAAAAACAAAAAAAAAGAGGAAAATAAACAAATATTTTTGAAAAGTGACAATATGAAGATTCAAACCAAGGACACTAGAAATAGAAGGAATCAGGACAACCAACAAGCTAGAAGTCATGTGCTTGTATAATTTATGTTTCTTTAATATTTATATGTAAAAAAGTAGATTTTATCTAAAAAAAAACCTATAATAAGCAAAAAAAAAATAAATAAAAAAATTTGGGTCTAAAGCAGCGAAGGCTTGGACCACTTTACTATTGGGCTGGCCCTGCCTTTAAGAGAGAAAATACTCAAATGAGCTATTGAATTGAAACTGAATTTACTGATGAAATTTGCTTACAATGAAAGGATAATTATAGCAAGTCAAACACACAATGAGTGTCCATGTGAGACTGTCTTTCTGAGGTATAAATGAATCTGTATCTATTTAATGTTTTGATTGTGTTCGCCTTGTGTTGATATGTGGTTGAATACGGTAATTGCGGTTTACAATCACTTTTTAATGAATAGTCATTATGAATTGCAATCACGGTTTGACATGCTATTTTTGTGACAGTTGAAATTATAATATTACATGATACTAGTATGTGGCTTTTGTGACAGTTGAAATTATAATATTTCATCATGAGCATCATGACGTCGTATCCCAATTTGAAACCTTAGTTTTGACCTTGACAAATGACAGGTGGTATTTGAAGTTTCTTGAGCTTTCTTTGTAATTGCAGTTTCTAAAAGGTATATATATATATATATATTGTTGCTTTTGTTACAGGAAGCTATAATTCTACCTCCTTTCGTGTCTATAGCTTTGCGTCCAAGGCCAGGTGTTTGGGAGTATGTTCGTGTTAATGTCTTTGAACTCAATTTGGATAGTCTGAGTGTTTCAGAATATCTCCGATTTAAGGAAGAACTTGTAGATGGAGGGTAAGGGTTATCTCTGTTAAGTGAATTTTCTGCAGCAGTACTCTTGGAATGTCTTATTTGTTACTGACCAAGGTAAATAAATGCGTGGCATTATATAATCTGTAGTTTAAGTTTGCTTTACAGTATATGAAGAATTTCTTAATATAAGTATCTAAAAGAAAATTTTAGTGTTTCAGAATCATAGTATAAGATCCTTCACGAAGAATGAGGAGCATTTATTATCTTTTTACGATTACATGGAGTAATGATTTTAGTTTTCCAATTATGCCCTTATTTGTTTAATGATTTTGAATAGATAGGGGAGTTTGACTTTAATTAGGGGTAACATGGAAAATATGCAATTAGTACTACTGAAATTAAGTCACCAACAACTTTTTTTTAAATAAGTGGTGAGATGCTTATTACCTATTTTCTTCGTTCTAAAATTATAGTTACTTTAAGTTTAAAATTTGTTCCAAAACAATTATTATTTTAAGATTCTAAGATGTAATAAATTATATATTTTAATATTTCTCTCTCATTACTTCATTTATTCACCAATCACCATCTTTCTTTTTAATTCTTTTGTCTATCCCAATTATCGTCCGAGAGAGAATATGTCTATCTCATTTTTAGAGTGTTGTATAAGAAGGGAGTGGAGTACTTTCTTTGGTTCTATTTATAAGACACATTTTAGAGAATTTTTGTGGCTCTTTTTATAAGACACTCACTATTTTTTATGAAGTATTTAATATCTTTTTCCTTCTTTACCCTTATTAAATCACTCAACTTATATATACTTTTTCACCTTGTAAACTTGAAATCATTAATACACTTTTACATTTGAAGGATAAATTTGACATATCATATAATTTTTATGACAAATAAAACAACTATTGAATAATAAATAAATGGGAGAGGAGAAAAATCTGGTGCCCAGCACCTTGAATACTTCTTATTACTCTCTGTGTTTGTGTTTTATTATTCTGTGTTATTGCAAACAATGAATTACAACATATTTATAAGAACAAAATTTCTAAAATTATTTGTAAACTAAAAATAGTTACTTATTATAACTATTGAAGCAACTAATTTTACGTAAACCAAAGAACCAATAATAAAGCTATGTTGTCGCTCCTCCAGAGACTAGTCATTGCTATTTTTAACACTCCCCCTCAATGACTATTTTCTCTCAACGTAGACCTTGTCGTCATACCGAGCTGTCTTCTAAAGCCTTCGAACTTTGAACCGTTGAGACCTTTGGTAAATACATCTGCAACCTGACTTTCAGTATTGACGTACTTCATCTCAATTTCACCTCGTAGCACTTTTTCTCTAATAAAATGATAATGAACCTCAACATGCTTGGTTCTGGCATGAAAGACGGGATTCTCTGCCAAACGAATTGCGGATTGATTATCACAATATAAATCGACTGCATAATCAGTCGGCTGATGAAGATCATGTAGCAACTGCATCAACCATGTACATTCTTGAGCTGCCATAGCTGCTGCTCTATATTCTGCCTCTGTACTAGACAAAGAAACCGTCGGTTGTCTCTTGCTACACCAAGATACCACTCCTGATCCCAATGAAAACATATAACCAGTCGTCGAACGACGAGTGTCATGATCACCAGCATAATCTGCATCGCAATATCCTACGACTTCAACCTGTGCACCTTTCTTATAAAATATACCATAATCAATAGTACCTTTGATATATCGTAAAATTCGGCGAGTTGTTTCTAAATGTGACTTCTTTGGGCTCTGCATATATCGACTTACCACACCCACTGCGTAAGATATGTCAGGTCGAGTTAAAGTAAGGTATATTAGACTCCCTACTAACTCTCTGTACATCGTGCCATCTTCCAAGTCCTTTCCTTCAGTTGAGCATAATCTCACGTTCATCTCTATTGGTGTTGAGATTGGTTTACAATCTAACAAACCAATTTTTTTCAATAAGTCTTGAGCATACTTCTGCTAACACAGAAATATCCCATCACTGTTTCTCTCAACCTCCAGTCCCAAAAAGTGTTTTAACTCTCCAAGCTCCTTCATTTGAAAGCGCACAGACAAATTGCCTCTTGTCTGGTGAATTTCTTCAACATCATCTCCAGTAATAATGAGATCGTCAACATACACAAGTACTATAGCTAGCTTACCACCTCGTTCTTTCATGAACAAACTTGAATCTGCTGGTGCTACTTCATATCCACTTTGTACTAGAAATTCCACTATTTTTCCATAGGCGCTTGTTTTAGCCCATACAATGCTTTCTTCAACTTACACACATAAGTTGGGTGAATGCTGCTCTCAAACCCCCTGGGTTGCTCCATATATATTTCTCGGTCCAACTCACCATGCAAAAATGCATTTTTAACATCCATCTGCCATAACTTCCAAGAGTTGCTAGCTGCTAATGCTAACAATACACGTACTGTAGTTATCTTAGCTACTGGACTAAATGTCTCATCATAGTCCAGCCCGTACTTTTGTAAAAAACCTCGAGCTACTAAACGAGCCTTGTACCTTTCCACTGATCCATCTGGACGAGTCTTCACCTTGTATACCCATTTGCAAGAGATGGGTTGTACTTTTAGAGGCTGCGGCACTAACTCCCAAGTTTCATTTTGTTTTAGTGTTTTTAGCTCCTCCTGCATTGCATCTATCCACTCCTTAGACAGAGCTGCTTCTTCATATGTGCTTGGTTCTTTCACACCATTATCTTCAATTAACGCCGCATTAGCGTATTTCGGATTTGGCTTTCGAGTTCTCGTGGATTTCCTTGGTTGAATCTGAGGAACTTCCTCCACTGTCTCTTCTATTTGGCTGGGTCTTTCGTCCTCTAAAGACCTATTGTGCACACCTGTTTGCCAAGGTCTTTTCCCTTTATCTGGTGACCTTTCTCTTTCTTGATCAACAACTATCGTCTCTTCTCTAGTTGGGGTAACTTCGTTAACTTCTTGTTGTTCCTCCAACTGCTCATGTACCTTCTCCTCAATCTCCTTGGAATCTGGCAACAAAACTGCTTGAGAAGACCACCAAGAAGATGCTTCATCAAATACTACGTTCCTGGAAACATAACAACGCCCTGTTGTTGGGTCACAACACCTCCATCCTTTCCGTTGACTATCATAGCCAACGAATATACAACGAATTGCCTTTTTGTCAAATTTGCTACGTTGTTGACTTGGTATTAAAACGTAGCAAACACATCCAAATACTCGAAAGTAACTCACCAATGGCTTTGTCCCTCGCAATTTCTCATGCGGTGAAATAAAGTCAAGCCTAGCTTGAGGTAGCCTATTAATGACATAAGCAACGGTCTTCATGCATTCTGCCCAAAACCTAGGCGGAACATTCTTTGCATGCAGCATGCTCTTGCAAGTTTCTGCCAGATGTCGATTCTTCCTTTCAGCAACTCCATTTTGTTGTGGAGTATTCGAACAAGTTAATTGTCTCCTTATTCCACACATATGCAGGTACGCTATGAACTCCTTTGAAGTGTACTCTCCACCATTGTCAGTGCGCAAGCAACGAATGCTACATCTAATTTCCTTCTCAGCCTTCTCTTTAAACTCCTTGAACTTCATGAAAGCTTCAGACTTCTCTTTCATAAAGTCCACCCACACATATCTTGAGAAATCATCGATAAATGTGATCATATATCGATTTTTGCTAATTGATGGTTGCTTCACGGGTCCAAAAACATCTGAATGCACTAGCTGCAATGGTGTCTCTGCTCTATATCTTGACTCTTCATAAGGGAGCTCATGAGCTTTGCCATACTGACATCCTGCACAAATAATGTTGTCTCGTATCTCTAAATATGGTAGGCCCCTTAATATCTCTTTCTTCATCATTGCCTTCAACTTATTATAACTTACATGTCCAAGCCGAGCATGCCACAAATCCACTGTCTCATTCTTTCTTGTCTTGTCTACGTATGCCTCTTGAGCTGACATTACGTAGATAGACTCAAGTCGTCTTCCCTCCATCAACGGTTGACCAGAAGGCTTCAAATTCCGATACACTTTTACATCTTTAGGTCCAAACAACACGTAATTACCTGAAGATGTTAGTTGTGAGACTGATAATAAGTTCTTCTTCATCCCAGGTACATGGTATATCTGGTCCACTTGCACTTGATGATGTCCGAAGCGAGGAACAATAGTTGTCTTGCCGATATGAGCAATAGGCAACCTAGAGTTGTTGGCTGTCACTACAACACGCTCTCCCTTGTACTCTGCCTTATTTAAGAGTTTCTCCTCGTCTCCTGTCATATGGTTAGAACAACCAGAATCAACAATCCAATCATTATCATAGTTAATTGCTTTGTCACTCACTGTAACTAATGCGATCTCCTCTGCTGGTTCATCCATGCATGAAGCTGCCATTTCCTCACCATTGTCTTGTTGGAGCTCTTCACAATCTAATTCTTTGTCAACATTAGATTCTTCCTTAGCAAATGATGCTTGGAAATCCCATTCTTCATCACTTTCATGTAATGTAACGACATTACCTTCGACTTTCTCAGTTCGACAATCTCTAACAAAGTGACCTTTCTTGCCACACTTGTAACATCGGTCGTCTAGGCGTCGATATCTCTGTTCTTCTCTATCATCTTTGTACCGGGGTTGTCTTGCTCCCCCTCGTTGTGGACCTCCTCCACGTCGACCTCTCTGCCAACCTTGTTTGCTCCCTAAGCTTTCTCCTTTATTGTTGAATCTGGTCATTGTATTAACTTCTTTATGCACTTTCTTTTTGGCAAAGAGTGCCTTATCCTCCTCATTTATAGACACCTTAGACATTTGTTTGTCTAAAGCTTCTTGGTTGGCTAATATATTTTCTAGCTACGTCAAGGTAGGCTCATTTGCCCATCCTCTAGTAGCTGTAACAATCCCATGGTATTTGGGATTCAAACCATGAATAATAATTCTTCGTTTTCTTGCATCATTAATTTTACTCTCCAAATCCAACTTTGCAATTTCATTGCAAATAGACTTCACCTTGGTGAAATATTGGCTTACTGTCATGTCACCTTGCTGAGTTGACATGAGTTCGTTCTCCAACAGTTGTAGCTTTGCATCACTCTTCCTTGCAAATAAAGTCGCAAGGGTATCCCAAGCCTCTTTCGGTGTTTTCAAGTCCTTGATTCGCTGCACGAATTCATCCTCCACGGTGATGGAAAATACATACATAGTTTTTCCAATTTTTATCTCCCATTTGGATTTTTCTCCCTCGTCAGTTGGTGTGGTTGTCTCAACACCACCAACAACACCCCACAAGTCTTGTCCAAGCATATAGTATTTTATACGTGTGCTCCAAGTATAGTAATTGTCGTTGTTCAACTTCTCCATCGAGTTAGTTGAAGTTGCAATATCTGACATGTCCCAGACCACCAAATATGAACACCGCAATACCTTGACTGTACGTCACCGACAATACTTCACAACGGTCCCTGACCGAAAAGGAAATGCACACTATATGCTAGCTGGAGCAAGGCGGCCCTCGACCGTTTTGCTCTGATACCAAATGTTGAATAATAAATAAATGGGAGAGGAGAAAAATCTGGTGCCCAGCACCTTGAATACTTCTTATTACTCTCTGTGTTTGTGTTTTATTATTATGTGTTATTGCAAACAATGAATTACAACATATTTATAAGAACAAAATTTCTAAAATTTTTTGTAAACTAAAAATAGTTACTTATTATAACTATTGAAGCAACTAATTTTACGTAAACCAAAGAACCAATAATAAAGCTATGTTGTCGCTCTTCCAGAGACTAGTCATTGCTATTTTTAACAACAACTACATTTAACTACTTTTATTGGTATTAATGATTCTGGTAAAATACCTTATAACATGACTTCTTGAAAATTTTATGCAGGTGTAGTGACAATTATGTGCTTGAACTAGACTTTGAGCCATTTAATGCAACGTTTCCTAGACCAACTAGATCATCCTCTATCGGTAACGGGGTTCAATTTCTCAACCGTCATTTGTCATCATTCATGTTCCGTAACAAAGAAACATTAGATCCTCTCCTTGCATTCCTTCGTGCATACAAATACGATGGCCATGTAAGTTTCTCTATTATAGCAGTATTCAATCATTTAGAAACAGTGGCAACTATCTGCAGCAATTATGCTTGCCCTGCAGAAATCTTAAAATGGCATTATATTAATAATTTAATATTTTCTGGGGAGAAGATACATTCTTTTAGTGTAAAGATTAAATTAAATAGCATCTAACAGGTTGGTCGGACGCCTGAGGAGACCTGTTTTGAGTAGTAGGTCCTTGGTTCGAACCCATGTAGACGCACTTTGGCCTAACAAAAAAAAATTAAATTAAATTGTAGTGTGCTCTTAGTTCACCTTCATCATTTATCAGACTTTATAAATCTTTTCAGGGTGTTGATGCAAATTTATTAAGTATGTTTCTATTACGAATACGATATTATGCAGGCAATGATGCTAAATGACCGCATTCATAACATAAACAAGCTCCAATCTTCCTTGGCTAAAGCAGAAGAATTCCTTTCTAAGCTCCATCCAGATACACCATATACGGACTTTGAATATGAGTAAGCAAGAATCTCTAAAAGTGATGTCATTCTGATTTTTTTTTTAGTTTTTGAGCAACTAACAGTATGCAGAATAACATTCTTTTCCACTGGATAATGGACACGTCAAAATTAGATAATATTATTAATTTTTCTTCATTGTTTGAGTGTAGACTACAAGGATTGGGATTTGAGAGAGGTTGGGGTGACACAGCAGAGAGTGTATCAGAAATGGTGCATCTTCTACTAGACATCTTTCAAGCTCCTGATCCAAATACCTTAGAGACATTTCTAGGAAGAATTCCTATGGTGTTCAATGTTGTAATTGTATCACCACATGGCTACTTTGGCCAAGCAAATGTCCTAGGTTTGCCTGATACCGGCGGGCAGGTATTATTCAATCAAGTTTTATATAAGATACCAATTGATATTAACATTAATTGTAATTGAAAACTTGCTCATTGTGCTTAATTTTGATCTTTGATGATGACTTGATAATACTTTAGGGACTTGGGCCCTCTCCATTTTAAGCGGCAATTGTATCTGCACCTGCAATTTCTTATTTGTTCGGTCAGCTGTAAATTCACTATTCGATTATTAATCGAACTATTGAGAGCAAGAGACTGCGAATGCAGATGTAGCTCCCTCTTTAAATGGGGAGATTTGCATTCAATGCTTAAGTAAAAACTATAAGTACTTTGTGCTTATAATAAGTGTTACTGTCACTAAATGATGGACAGATTGTTTATATACTTGATCAAGTGCGTGCTTTGGAGAATGAGATGCTACTCAAAATTCAAAAGCAAGGACTAGACGTGTCTCCAAAAATTCTGATTGTAAGTGACTATAGGTCTTCCCTCGTGATGAAATATTAGAATCACATTTTATTGAAACCCTTATGGTGCTTGTAGGTGACAAGATTGATCCCAGAGGCAAAAGGGACAACATGCAATCAAAGACTGGAAAGAGTTAGTGGAACTGAGCACACGTTTATACTGCGAGTACCTTTTAGAACTGAAAATGGAATTTTGAGAAAATGGATTTCAAAGTTTGATGTGTGGCCTTATCTAGAGACATTTGCAGAGGCGAGTACCAGAAAATGCTTAACTTTTTATCTTGTAATTGTCTTTCTCTTTTCCATTCCTATATGCAGTAGTGCTTAAAATTGAATAAGTGTATATTTTTTCACATTTACATTTTATTATTTATCTTGCTTTGTCATTGGCTGTTATAGTGTTATGGCTAGCCTTTGAGACAGACTCTGCCAAAATTGATCCAATTGAAAGTTTCGATGTATGCTAGAAAATAAAAGGTTATCCCAGGCCTGCTATTCAATAAATATGAAACATTTGGAAAATTAGTGCTTGTTAGTCTCAATTCTTGTTTCTATAAATAATTATAAAATTACCTCGTTTTCATTTTGTTTTCTATTTTTGGAATTTGTTTAGAAAAAACTGGAAAAGAAAGACAAGAAAAAAGAAAATCTTGTTTTCAGTGTTTTTTTTACAAAAATACCAGAAATCAGGAAACAAAATAAAAAAAAAGTGTCAGTTTAGTATATTACTATATTTATAAAAAGAAAAAATGGAAATGCGAGTTGTCAACTGATATCAGTGTAAATTTAATTTTTGAAATAATAATCTTCAGGTTGGATCCTTTTAGTTTGCTTTTGATCTACATGCTAGAAATCCAGAATGAAAAGCATTTGCTAATTTTTTTAATAAGAGAAAAATATTATTATTAATATTAGGAGTACTCAGAAGTCAAAACCCATTACATGAAGTCACATAGGGCCAAAACAATCCAAAACATTTCATTAGTTATCATTTCCTTTTCCTTCAAGGTAACACAAGATGTAGTACTCAATATTCTTATTCTTGTCTGCGTAGTCTAATAGCAATTTTTGTTTGCGAATGATCGTCTCTTATTCTATATTAAAGGATGCATCAAATGAAATTGCTGCTGAGTTACAAGGAGTTCCTGATCTGATAATTGGCAACTACAGTGATGGAAATCTTGTTGCAACCTTATTATCTTATAAGCTTGGAATCACACAGGTGTCCTACTGCTAACACTTCAAATTATTATCCTACAAAACAGAGATCAATCATCTTGTATATGCATTATTACACCTGTTATTAATATTTTCTTTTCTGAACTTTCCATGTAGTGCAACATAGCTCATGCATTGGAGAAGACAAAGTATCCTGATTCTGATATATATTGGAAAAAATATGAAGACAAGTACCATTTTACTTGCCAATTCACAGCCGATCTTATTGCAATGAACAGTGCTGATTTTATAATCACTAGTACATACCAAGAAATTGCAGGAAGGTATGATTTTCTTTCAAGAAACATTACATTTTACATAATTATGTGATGCGATTGTTTGTACAGTGTTCTAGTTAGGATCATCCCGCTTCCATCAACGAAATTTTCTTTTTCTTTTGATTAATTACTTGGTTTCCTTGTATTATATCTTGGATCCTCTTCAGTTTTGGTAGGAACTGCACTGCATCTACGGTCTTTCACTCTCAACTGTCCGATTAACAATTTAACAGTGGATTGTAGCTGATATATCATAGACGGCTATTTGGTCGGTTATAACCCATTGTTGGATTGTTAATCGGCCGGTGAGAAAGAGAGACTGCAATTGCAGTTACAGCTATAACCGGAGAGGATTCCCTTGCTTCTCCCTCAAAACAAACTTAGGAAGTGACAGAGTTATAAACAGTTATTGTACCATTCATTATATCGAATTTCCACCATTTATTACTAGACTCTGAATTAATGTCAAATTTAAGAAATACTGATGAAAATTTTCTGTTTTTTAATTTACATATAACTTAATCATGACCCCACAATGAGGATTTCTAATTTAAGAATCATAAATTCTTATAAAAGTAATTAAATAGAAAGCTTAAGTATTTGTGTTAGTTTTTTTGACATAATCGTATATTTGTATAGCAGTTGATGAACTAATGCTGTGAACCTATTTTCTTCAGTTGACCATATTTAATTTTCTAAATCTGCTGTTTGATTTACCAATAACTTTATTCTCTAACATTGTTTGTTACTTTTGCCTTAGCAAGAATAATGTTGGGCAATATGAGAGCCACACTGCCTTCACTCTTCCAGGATTATACCGTGTTGTTCATGGGATTGATGTTTTTGATCCAAAGTTCAACATCGTGTCTCCAGGTGCAGACATGTGCATGTATTTTCCATACTCAGACACAGAAAAGAGACTAACTTCTCTACATGGTTCCATTGAGCAACTAGTATATGGTGCTGAACAGAATGAAGAGCACATGTGAGTATTTTCAAATAACATAGTTTTTGCTTGGTAAAGAGACATGTTTTATTCTCTTCCACCTTTTAAATATACGTCTATCTTAGAGATTTACAATTCAAATCAAACAGCAGTTGTATTCATAATTACTATCGGGTGAACAAACTCCAATACACATTTGGCTTAATTGCACTTATAGTCCTATGTCCTGTTCAATGTGCGATTTAAATCTCCTGCTCTTTTTAGGCCCTTTCAATCTTCGATAATTTCAGTAACATTCAATTTTTTTCCTTTCATTAGTGCTCTTCCCAAATTTTAATGGATCATGCTGAAACAGTGAAACATAATGTCTGAAAGAAAAAAGCAAAAGAAGAACCAGAATTCAACTTATAAAAATGGATGAGAGAAAGATATTAAAAAAATCGAAAAATCGGGAGACTGAAATCACATTTTGGTCATACTTGAGTAGTAAGTTGCAATTCGTTGCAGTAATGGGACATGAGAATTTTGTGTTTTTGTTTAATATTCTTTTTTTATGATGCAGTGGCTTGTTAAGTGATCGATCAAAACCAATAGTGTTCTCAATGGTTAGACTTGATAGAGTGAAAAATATAACAGGGCTTGTTGAATTATTTGGTAAAAGCTCAAAACTGAGAGAGCTTGTGAACCTTGTGGTAGTTGGTGGTTACATTGATGTAAAGAATTCTATGGACAGAGAAGAAATGGGGGAGATAGAGAAAATGCATGGCCTCATAGAAAAATACAAGTTACATGGCCAGTTTCGTTGGATAAAAGCTCAAATGAACCGTGCTCGTAATGGAGAACTCTACCGTTATATTGCTGATGTCAAAGGTGCTTTTGTGCAGGTAGGAGAATGATAAGGATTTTGAAAATTTTACAGTGAAAATAAGAAAATAGGGTTTGTTTGTTTTTAAAAAAACGCTTTCGTTTATCATTTCATGTTTTCGTAAATAAGAACCTAACTTGCACCATATTTTCATTTTGCTTCCTATTAAAAGTTTGTATAGAGAGCACCAAAAACATTTTTTATCAGTACAAAATTTAAAGAAACAGAAATAGTGTCAAAACACAGTGAAAACAAGGAGACAGTTTTGTATTATTTCTGAAAACATGCACATGCATGTTTGGATTGGTAGTTTGGATTGATGGTAGATGATGGAGCAGAGTGGTTTAGTGGAATGACCTAAGTGTCCCATTGTTTCGAGATATTAAATTTGGATGAAATGGAATGCAATGTGATAGAATAAATTTCATCCCATTCTATCCAGTTCTCTTATTTTTGCTCCTTTCCAAAATGGGTATGGGATGGAATCATCTCTATCCAAGCAATGGAGTGAAATAGTTATTTCATTTTGCATCATTCCACTCCATTTCCTTCCGTTCTACTCCACTTGTCATTATCAAAAATGTTTTCTCAAACTAAATAGATCCACTATTTTCATTGTTTCATGTATAAATTTTTAAAAAAGAAAAGTGAAAATAAGGTGATATTTTTATAATTATTTGTTAAAAATAGAAAGGAAAGCAAGAAGATTTTTTCTTACACCAAACAAACTGAAAATGTTTAGACTTAAGTGATTATGTATACTCACTCAACCATGTTCTTCTTAACTGTTGTAGCCTGCCCTATATGAAGCTTTTGGCCTAACTGTTGTGGAAGCTATGACATGTGGTCTTCCAACATTTGCCACGTGTCACGGTGGCCCTGCTGAGATTATTGAGCATGGCATTTCTGGATTCCACATTGACCCTCATCACCCTGATCATGTTGCTTCAATCTTAATAAACTTTTTTGAGCAATGCCAGAGTGATCCTAGTTATTGGAACAAGATTTCTGATGCAGGGCTTAGACGCATCCATGACAGGTTTCTCATCTTAATTACTAGGTTCACATTTCAAAAAGATGAATCTTCTTCTATTTAGAAATTGATTATTATTGTGCTCTGGTTTGATGTTATAGGTATACATGGAAGAAATATTCTGAGAGGCTACTGACTTTAGCTGGTGTTTATGGATTTTGGAAACATGTGTCTAAGCTAGAGAGGAGAGAAACAAGGCGTTACTTGGAAATGTTTTACATTCTCAAGTTCCGGGATTTGGTAAGTTGTACTTCTGTTTCATAAGAATGAAGAGAAAAAAAAAAAACATAATGGGTGAAACATTTTTACTATATTACCCTTACTAATATTTTATTGTCAAATATTGTAATACTCTACTAGTATCATAAATGGTAATTGTACGTTAAAGGTTAGAATGAGAAAAAAATATATATTGGAAAGCTGAAGTGTTGGTCATTGTCAAAAAAGAAATATGTTTTTAAAACGACAATCATTATGAAATAAAGAAAGTATTTTCCTTTAAACACAGTATAGTGGTTCTTACAAGATTTTAAATTGCGGTCTATTTCGTAATGTCAATTATTTGTTTTCTACCTGCATAGCTTCATTTTCACAATTAACCCACTATAATTCTTGAAATTAATTCCACTTACAATGTATGTAATAATCTTGATGATGTTTCACTAGTACCTTTTGTTTTTTCAGATAAAATCAGTTCCACTGGCACTCAATTAGCAACTTCTAAGAAACTTTTCTTCCTGATGCTCACTTCTTAGCTTGCTTCTAGAGCTTATGAAAAGGCTTTTTAATATTTATGTAGTTTATGATGGGCATGTAGATGAACTGTGTTTTGTAAATACATATGATTTTATTGGCTAAAAAAAGTAGAAAAAAATGAACTCTTGTTAAGAGAATATGCTTGTTGGCTCTATACAGCATATCAAATTCTTCATGGGTGGACACTGAACAGTGTAGAAATCAACTTATAAATTATAACACAATCTTGAAAATGTCCATTTTTTATAACAGAGTGATTTTTAAAGTATTAAAGTATTATCAAAATAACGTGGGTTTTAAAATTAAACTTGTAGTAACTTTGTTATGCTTTCTTCAAGCACTGTTTCTGTTCCATATTCTTATATTTGTAAGAATTCATGTGTGATAATATCTGGGAGTTGGGCACTCGTGGTAGAAATGTCACGTGGTCATTATTGTTATTATATATTAAAGAAAATGTTTCCTGTATAATTATTATTCATCAATATATTTCATAACTTATTTAATCAAAAGAATAATTTGTTTTAGTTGAATAGATTTTGAGTTGTACTGATTGTTAGTTTCGTATAAGGAAGGAGAAGGAGAAAGAGTCGTATTGGCAACAAACAAGGGTGGGGATGGGTACTATTGGGGTCACAGTTGAAGAAGAAAGTTATGAAACTCTTTCTTTTTTTTGGTTACAAAGCATTAAAGTTATGAAACTCTAGTATGAAATAATGACGATTTTTTTAGATAGTTTTTAATGACCATTTAACAAAATTTATGCATCCTTTGCAGTTTTCTTTCGGTTCATAACGCTTCGTTAACGATTCTAATAAAAATAAAAAGACTCAAAACATTGCTCTTTCCATTTATTTGGATTTGTCATAATTTTTTTGTTCATTTTTCTTTTTTAACACGTTTAAGTTCAAGTATTTGCTACTCTTTTTTTTTTTTCCTTATCATCACTCATTTATTAGTTTTTACATTTATCACAAAAAAAGAGTTTTTTTAACTTGTGCCCGTGCGTACAAGTTAACAATGATCGAATTAGATTTTTTAAGATTAGATTTTTTAAGGCTTGGATTTGATTCTTTTACCATACTCTATATACACCCACTAAACCCTTCATCACCCACTCCTTAATAACTTTCCCTTATATAAAATTTTATTGATGGCTAATCATTGTTAACTTGTGCTCTACGTTAGAAAAAACCTAAGAAGTTAATCTTTTGTTTAAGTTACCTTTAGTACAATACACATTAAAAATATAATAGTAGAAGACCAAAAGCTTTAACTCAAATGATCATGTACCAAGTTATAAGGTTTGGGAGCAGGAGGTCCAAGGAGTTTAGTTTATGGTGTGTGAGTATTTTTCTATAAAAAAAATAATAGTAGAAATTTTAGCAAAGATATGATAAAAAGTTAGAAAAACAAATTTTATAAACAAAGAACATTTATTAATTTTTTTGTATTAATTAGTGAAAAAAATCAACAGAGTAACTAAATTTTAAGGTAGGCTAAATTTAAAACTAATAAAATTTAAAAGATTAAAATACTAATAAAAAAACTTCAAAAGAATATCCTATATAAGATGGGTTTCAATATTTTCTATTTGTAGAAATCTAATCTGCTTAGAATGGTCAAACCATGGTTAAGAGATCTGATATTGATTTGTGACATTTGAATAAATTTTAAAGAATCAATTAATATCGTCAAAACTATGGTAGCAGAAGTGATTTTAGTTGTTTCTAATTTTAACAAAATCAATTATATACTATATAATGTTTTATGGATTAGGATCAAATAACATTAGATGTTGAATGTAATAAAATGACATTTCTCATAATGTATAAACAATGAATTTTGCATATCTAACTGTTAAATGAAAGTTTATATGAATAAATTAACTATGTAAAAATTTAATACGATTTAAAAATTTGTATGCATATAATTTAGTTAAAAAAATTTACTTATATTTTAAGTAATGTATTATACGTTTAAATAAAGTTTATCAAATGAAGTATCAAACAATTTTTTATTTGTATACATTTTTATATAATTAATCTACTTTGTATAAACTTTAAATTAATTGTTAAATTTGTTAAATTTATTATTTATCAAAAATAATAAGAGTTATTATTTTAGTCAAGGATATCTAAACAATATTATCTCTAAAATTTACTTCATAATAATCAATCTTATCTAGAATTAATTTTACTATCACAAATCTAAACAAACACCTAATCTTATTTTTTAATGTAAAAAAACTAATCTAATCTAGAGCTTGTTTTCTTTTTGCTTATTTTACAAAATAGTTATTTTTTAATAGAAATTGATCTTACAAATTTTAAAGTTTTTTATGTGTTATTAAAAATAATCAAAAAGTAATAAACATACAAAAAATTTAAAGTTTTTATCATCATTATAATAGATAAATATTAATAATAACCCACCTTGAATAAACCCCCAAATTGATTTCTGAAATTGTAAGGGTTATGTAGTTCCTGATATTATAAAAACTTTAAATTAGTTTCTGATTTTACAAAAAATAATTTATTTTAGTTATTTTCTATTTAATTTTTTAAAATTATTTAATAAATAAAAGGACTACAATCCATGTCATTTTGCAAAATCAAAAAATAATTTGAAATTTTGATAATTTCATAGATTAATTTGAGAATTTACTCCACCCAACTTATCAACGACATGATTTCCATATGCCCCAAATCGCCAAAAAGTTGAACGGGAAGGCTTCTTCGTACTAATCGAACAAAAAGGTTCATGAACTTGATGACTGTAGCTGACCTTTATCTATCTAACACACTTGTTATCAGTTATCACATCACAGTAGACCCAAGCCGAAACCAAAGTAGCAAACTATACAAATCCATATTATATCATCATCATCTTCTTCCTCTGTCTCTTTCTGTCATCTCATAGATCCAATTCCGACACATGGCGAGTAACACATCGGACCTTCTCTCCCACCTCGACGTATCTCACCACTTCAACCTCCCTTCTCTCCTCCGCTACTGCTCTTCCCACGTTTCCGGCTTCCCCCATCCACCCACTCATTTCACCGTCTCCCAGGTTCCTTCCTTTAACCTTTATCTTCCATTTGATGCTTCTGGGTCATCTGGGTTTGCCTCAAAATTTGTTCTTTTTATTTTTTTCATTCTGGGGTTGTTCTGGTTTAGGGGTTGAAAATTTTCACTTAACCCTTTTGATTCTGTGGCGAATTGTTCTAGTTTGGGCATGGACAGTCCAATCCCACTTACTTGATTGAAGTGGGTTCATCGGGCTCTCCGGTGAAGCGTTATGTTCTGAGGAAGAAGCCTCCCGGGAAATTGCTTGCTTCTGCTCATGCTGTTGACAGAGAGTTTCAGGTTTGTCTCTTCGTTTCAATAGTTGAAATGGATGTTCATCCATGAGTATTAAATGCTGAATCTTTTTAATTTGAAAAAGTTTAGTGTAGACTGTAGAATGATTTTTGTAGTGAATTAAATTGATAGTGCTGATAATGAAAAATAATAACTTTTTTTTTAAGTCCTCTGTTGATTTTTACAGGTTCTCCAGGCGTTAGGCACGCATACTGAAGTTCCGGTTCCTAAAGTTTTCTGTTTGTGCAATGATCCTTCTGTCATTGGAACGGCTTTTTATGTCATGGAATATTTGGAGGGACGCATATTTATTGACCCCAAGCTACCGGTATGATTTGTATAGCAGTTAGCTTCAGTCTTCTCAACTAAGATTAGTGATTGTTGTTGCATTGTTATTTCATTGGTTTTGTTGCTTAAATGTGTCAAATAAATGTGCCAGGGTGTGGCACCTGAGAGGAGAAGGGCGATTTACGGGGAAACTGCTAAAGCCTTAGCTGCCTTACATTCTGCTAATGTTGATTCCATTGGTCTGGGAAAATATGGGCGGCGTAACGATTATTGCAAAAGACAGGTTTGTGATTTCTTATGATATGCAGTTAAGTTCCCATGCCAATTTTTGGGATCAATTTAGTTTCATTTGATCAACTCTTGAGCACTAATGGATAGTTCTTTTTCTTTTTTTTTTTTCAGATTGAGAGGTGGGCTAAGCAATATGTCGCCTCAACCAGTGGGGGAAAACCTGCAAGTAATCCAAAAATGTTTGCCCTGGTTGATTGGTTACGGCATCAAATCCCTCCTGAAGATTTTTCAGGAACAACTGCAGGTCTGGTTCATGGAGATTATCGCGTTGACAATGTTGTGTTTCATCCTACAGAGGTAATAAGATACATATAGTAAGGCAATACACTTCTAAGCTGAAAAATAAGCAGTTTCCTTTGTTCTGGTAGTAATGTATAGATTTTTCTACGTGAATATTTTCGAAATTAGAGTATCAATATCATAACTGTCATGCTAAAAGAAACAGAAATTTATGCTATCATGTATAGATTACTTTGGAGTTTGGACAGTGTCAAGATTAATTCAACAATTCATTGGCATTGTAGAACCCAGATCTTATGCCTGATGGTTTCTTTCTGCTGCAGGATCGAGTAATCGGTATACTTGACTGGGAACTTTCCACCCTTGGTAACCAAATGTGTGACGTCGCATATAGCTGTATGGTATGTACTGTATATTCACCTTTCTGAAACAAAATATTGGCTCATAAAGATATATTTGTTACATTACATTTAATAGTTGTGCCGCAACTGTATGTTATTCAGATAATTTATATAATCTTGATGGTTAGTATTTTCATTTATTCTGGTTGCTTGTTGAACTAATCTTAAAATAGAATCATGGTATCATATTGCCTAAGCAGTTGATTAATTGAATAGCCAAGCAATTCATGTAATTTTCCTCCCCTTTGGCAGCATTATATTGCAAATGTTGGACAAGAAAAAGTACATGAAGGTTTGGAACGTTCTGGATTACCTGAGGGAATTCCTTCACTACCAGAATATTTGGCTGAATATTGCTCTCTGGCAGTAAGTGCTGTAACTAATGATGTTCAATTTGTTTTTTCGTATTATTTATGTGGTATGCTGGTATAGATCATATAAATTTTTGTATGGCCTTTGCCTAAAGGCGCAATATTCTTAGGGATTGGAAACACTAGATGGCAAGTAATTGAACTTAGATTCATAATACCAATTCAAAAATCCTATTCCATTGAATTCTAATACAGTATCACAATAATACATATCTAGAGATTAGGATATAGGGTTAAACTGAACGATGAAGACATGATAACCATAATCAATCCTGAAAAGTAAACCACCGAAAGGATCAAGAATATTAAGTGAAGGAAAGAAATTGTCCTCATTCCCTAGATGCATCGCAAACCCAACACAATCCACATAGGTTTGAGTGTTTATGACAGCCCAATAAGAAATTAATTTCAAATGGGTTAGATTTTAGACACTTATACCAATACACCAATATATGCTCTACAATATTTGACATTCAATTACTTTGAGTTTTAGGAATATATGCCAACAATAATCCATCTAGGTCTGCTGCTGGCATATCTCAACATTTGTATGATATGTTCTACCATGTTAACTGTGTAGCTTGAATTTGCACTTTATAGACATCTTTCAGCATCTTGAAACGATAAAGTGAAAGGTGGTTGGTTAATTTCATATCTCTGCCTATGCCAAAGGATTCTAACTAAGGAGTTTTGGATGCCAGGGAAGAAAATGGCCTGCTTCTGAATGGAAGTTCTATGTTGCCTTTTCTTTGTTCCGTGGGGCTTCAATTTATGCAGGAGTTTATAGTAGATGGGTCAAGGTATCTATTATCTAAACTTTTTGAGATGCTTCTGTCATTGGAGTATAATACTTAATAATTTGTGGCTTTTTTGCGTGTAATCTAGGGTAATGCATCAGGAGGCGAGCGTGCTCGACACACAGAAGTACTTGCTAATGGCCTTATAGATGCTGCTTGGGAATTTGTTGAGCGTAAATCTGTGCTTCCTCAGCATCCTCCCTCAGGTAGCTATGCCACTTAAATATTATGGGCTCTCACATATAATTTGTTACTTTATGTAAGCTAATCATATTGCTAGATTATTAGCAATACACTAACAGCTGAGGTGTTTATAATTTTATCAAATCAGATGCAAATGCACAAGCCTATTCAAGAGAGTTAGTGAATGAGAATGACATGCAGGGCCTTTCAAATCAGGGGAAGTTTGTTCCTAATCAAAAGGTTTTGGCGCTGAGGAACAAACTAATCAAGTTCATGGAGGAACACATATACCCCATGGAAAATGAGTTTAACAAACTTGCCCAGTCAGAATCGCGGTGGACTGTTCACCCAGAGGAGGAAAACTTAAAGGAGATAGCAAAAAAAGAAGGCTTGTGGAACTTATGGATTCCTGTATGCATCTTAATTTCGCACTTTTGTAATGCATTTTATTATCAGAAAAGTTTTTATTGTCCTTTCATCAGGTTATGAATTATGATACATTACAGCTTCCTCCAGAGCTTCAATAATACGCAGGAATTTATTTTTTATCAACTTTGGTAATATAAGTTCATGGAGGAACACATATACCCCATGGAAAATTAATCTTTTTTTTAATCTTAGAGGAAACCCATGGAAAGTTATATACAGGTTTTCGCCATTTTCTACACGTTTGTCAGTTTGTGTCTAAGTTCACACTTACACTATTATACAAGATAGTCCATGATCTCTAACAAAATAAATACATTGTAAATTGAGAATGAGTTTACATGAAGACTTCTACATCCATACATCGTATCCATCACTCATACCCGTATTAGTGCGACATAGGTTATTTATGATTGTCTTCAAATGCTGCTGTTGCTGATAAGTTATGCTAACAATACACTCTTTGACACACTCTTTGAATACTCTCTTTATTATTGGTTGATTGAAGTGTGATCTAATAAACATTATTTAGTAGGCCACGCCTCAATTTTAACTAATAACAAGGAGTGTATAAAAATAAAGTGTGTTGCTAGCAGCATTTCTCTTTGTTAATTCCCAATGTTACTGTATTCTTTAGAATAAGGTCCTGGATTGTATACTTTTATGCAGGTTGATAGCGCTGCGAGGGCTAAAAATCTTCTTTTTGATGGAAGCAATAATGATCTCTCTGGAGATGCAAATGATTTGTTATTGGGTGCTGGTCTCACAAATCTCGAATATGGACACCTTTGTGAGATCATGGGTCGTTCTGTTTGGGCGCCACAAGTGTTTAACTGTGGTGCACCTGACACGGGTAATATGGAGGTAAGATGGCGCTTAAAGATTTACTAGTTTTATCAGTAACTGTTTGACTTCAATTGGATTCTCTCCTTGGTTGATCAAATTTATCACTTATTTCTTTCTTTGTAGATTGCATTTTTTCTGATGTGGTTGTAACACTTCTTTGTATATTAGGTATTACTGCGCTACGGAAATAAAGAACAACTTCGAGAATGGCTTATTCCTTTGCTCGAGGGGAAAATTAGGTCTGGATTTGCAATGACAGAACCACTTGTTGCATCTTCGGATGCAACCAATATTGAGTGTTCCATCAAAAGGTAGGTTTCTCCATAATCTTGTAGCAATTCATAGGTTCAGTCTTTCCATTTAACCTATGAAAATGCATCGGTAAATTAATGAAAAAGATTATTCTTTTTCTCTTTCTTGAATAGGCAAGGAGATTCATATATTATCAATGGGACAAAATGGTGGACAAGCGGCGCTATGGATCCAAGATGCAGACTTCTTATAGTCATGGTGGGTTTTTTGTTGGAGCTTATTTTACTGAGTCAATGTACTATTCATGTCATTAGAGATTAGAGAGTGATGAAAAACTTGTATACAGGGGAAAACTGACTTCAATGCGGCAAAGCATAAACAGCAATCTATGATCTTGGTGGATATCCAGACTCCGGGTGTTCGAATAAAGAGACCATTGACAGTGTTTGGCTTTGACGATGCACCTCATGGGCATGCAGAAGTAACATTTGAAAATGTTCATGTGCCGGCTACAAATATCTTACTAGGCGAAGGACGTGGATTTGAGATCGCTCAAGTAAGTTGAAAAACATTTCCTGTTGTTTAATACTAGCATGTGATGTTGGTTTGAACCCGGTTATTCTCTACCTTGAGCATGTTTTATACAATTAAAACCATGATCTTTGGCAATAGATAAATCATGTGAACCCATAATTATAGATTAAACTTAATAACTTTGGTGCTGATCTTTGGCAATAATAGTTTTGGTATAATCGACTAGAAGGAATTGCAGGTTCATTCGTTCTGTGTATACGAGTTATCTGGGCTTTCTAACTGGAAACTCTCTAGATTTTCTGATATTTTTTGAGATGTTTGTTTGAAAAGTATATTACTATATTTTATATCTGCTGGTGTTTTGCATTATGGCAGGGTAGGCTAGGTCCTGGAAGGCTGCACCATTGTATGAGGCTGATTGGGGCCGCAGAACGAGGCATGGAATTGATGACTCAAAGAGCTGTTAGTAGAAGAGTGTTTGGGAAGTTGATTGCTCAACATGGTTCTTTTCTTTCAGATTTAGCCAGGGTATTCGAATTCGAAAATGCTTCTCTTTATCCCATAGGATTGGATAATAGAACAAGGGTTTTTCTATGATGCCTAGGTTAAGATTTCCAAAATAGTAACTTATATTGAAAAGCAAAACATCTATTGCATTTTAAACACAAAACTCATTGAATGCTTGCTTTTTCAATAAAAAAAATTCTGATTTTTAATTTTCAACCTATGCATATTATAAATGACATGCGTCTAACTCCACTCTAAAGCTAGCTCATGAGTGAGAAGAGGGATGCCTAAGGCCTTATAAAGGTACCATGGCTCTATCTCGAATCAACATGGGACTAACACAGGTAATGCACGGAATAGAAAAACAATCGAACACCTAGCATAGAAATAAACATATCTTTCAATTTGACTTTACATAGAATCTTTGCTTACTTAGCCTTCTGTTGTTCAGTGCCGAATTGAGTTAGAGAAGACCAGATTGCTGGTATTGGAAGCAGCTGACCAGCTTGACAGGCATGGGAACAAAAAAGCTCGGGGAATATTGGCAATGGCGAAGGTAATTGTTTGTAACGCAGCATACTGTCCTAATCCTTGGTTCCTGTCATTTCTCTTGATGTCGATTTTCTTTCGATGTGTCGCTTGGTCTTTGATCAGGTTTCCGCTCCAAACATGGCACTAAAGGTGCTTGACATGGCAATGCAAGTGCATGGAGCAGCTGGTTTATCGTCTGATACTGTCCTGGCACACCTTTGGGCAACTGCGAGGACCCTCAGAATTGCGGATGGCCCAGATGAAGTCCACTTGGGGACCATAGCTAAGCTAGAACTACAGAGAGCCAAGCTTTGAGAACCTGACACTCTGAAACAAGCCACAAATAGAAACTGAATCAGAACAGGAAATTTCGCTGGTATCGCAATAGTATTCCAAAATGCTTTTGGAAGCATTGTGTAGCATTGAGTTTGTTCAAAATAAGCTTCCTTATTTTGTATTCCAGGTTTGTAACCCTTGATTCGGAACAGGAAGTTACGCTGCCATCACTTTAGTGTTCCGAAATTCTTTCGGGAAGCATGGTGTAAAATTATGAGCTTGTTCAGAATAAGCTGTCATTGTGTATCCGGGTTTGTAACACTTGGTTGCATATTAAATATAGTAAATACCATATTGGTTCACCTTTCATAAGGTAGCCTGCATTCATAATCCACAATTCACAACATTCAATAGTTAAATCCTGTAATAAGTATTGCAAGCTCTCCATGCACTATTCCTTTGGGGGGAAAGAAAGAATCTTCACTTACCATGGAACATAATATGAACCATATTTTTGTGGCAACGTTTTACACGTCAACTTTAAAAATGGACCATGGTAGTCACATGTATACTAGGGATATAGTTGCAAAATTTTGAAAATATGTTCAAAACAGAAATAAAAAAGAAAAAGCACAAGACCCTAATTCCCTGTGGTATTTCTCCCCTTCCATTCTCAGTCACTTGCAGCTCCACCGTTCCTTCTCCGATGATGGCTCTTATACAGCTTGAAATTTGGTTTCATATATGAACGGTCATGAAAATTCAAATTAATTACTTCCAAATATTCAATAACTAGAGACCCAGACAGATGATCCACTAGATGTCCATGTTCAGGAAAGAAACCTGATTAAAATGCAAAATTTTAAGCGTGGGAAAATGAACAGAGGTTGAAAAATTGACATACAAACTCTCCAATTAAAGAAGCACAGGATTTATGCAACTGCCCATCTGTGCTGAACAGCAACATTGATCCATGTGTTAAAATGGATAGCATCACAAAAAAGAGAAGCACGCGGAAACAGAATTTTTGGATGGATCGATGTACAAAAAGACAACTCCTTTCTATAAAATTGAATCTTGTTTGTGTTTTGAACACATATATGTAAAATAGAAGACAAGTTTTTCAAACTACTTGCACAATGAAAAGCTAATTGGGTATCGAAGAAAAAATTGATTAATGTCCACAAGGGAAGTCCAGATTAAAGTGTTGGAAACAGAAGCCCACATGTTCTGTTCACGCTCCTAATTGCTTGCTACCAACAAAACCGCATTGCTGGTGGAGCTTGGATGGCGAAGAGAAGAAGCGAGGGATCTCCTGTGGCAGAATTTCATACAACTAATATTTTAAAACTTCAATTTTGATAATTTGTTCTTATATCTCTAGACCGCCGTGGTCGAGGAAAAAAACATAATATCACCATAATTTTGTTAAAGTAGAATTGAATACTAGTATACTTATTAATGAAAAACACTAAGTGCCTGTTTGGATAGAAGTAGATTCACGTTAACATGGATTCACTTCAACGCTACTTTTTTTTGCGTTTATTGGATCCGCATCGGCTTATGTGCCAAATTTATCTCAACCATTGATTTATTTATCTTAACGTGATTTGACGTGATCCGACGTCAATCCAAACACACACTAAGTAAATAAGCGAATCAAGTACATTGATGGTCTTTCATGCATTAACATACTATTGGTAAGTAGTAGTAAGGTTGAAAAGACATTTGCAGTCTCACCAAAAGATTTGAGTGGATGGGATTAGCACCATCCTCATTGGGAGTGACACCATCCTTTTTAGTATATAAATTTATGATTCTTACATATAAAAAAGATGGTGTCACTTCCAATATAGATGGTGCTAATCCCATCCTCCAAGATTTGCAGCTTCCAAACAACAACGGATGCACGTTTGGGATCGGGGGGCAATTGCCCCAACTACATTTAAATTTTTATGAACATTATGCATATGTGTAGCATATATTTTGCCCCCACTGATGTGAAAACTTTCTCTTATTAGTCTCTTTTTTTTTTTAATAAGCTTCTCTTATTAGTCTTATACTCTCTCCGTCTGTATTCTTTATGTATAAGACCTTCTAAAACAACGTAATTAAGAAAGTTGAATAATTTAAGTAAAGTGATTTAATTTATTTAATAATTTGAATTAATTTTTAAAGTTGCCTTTCAATTATTTTTCAATTATCTTATTCTCTTCTCACCTAAATAAGACTTTAATTAGGCCTTGGCCCCCCCAAAAATTTCCATTTGTATTAATATTTTTTATTTAATGTATAGTTTGGTCCCCCAAAATTTTTGTATTTGTCCCCCCCCCCCAAAATTTTTCTAGTCAACAACAACAAAAAGTCTTATTTCACTAATTAAGGTTGACTACATGGATCACATGACGTTATTTTATTCAATCAAAAACTAATTTTTTATAATCATTGTTTTAAAAAAATACAAATATTTCACTTACTAGAGTAGCAGAGCATTTTTATTTTTGTGATTTCTTTTTAAAAAGATTTAGTTTGCATTTATAGTTAACACATCATATTTTTTTATATACCTCATCTTTAAATAATTTGAGATATAAATTATATCTAAACTAAGAGAGAAGTTAGTAGAAATTAACAAATATTTAATTAATAAATTAGTTATCTTATTCTATATCATTCAATCCTAGAAATGAAAATGCAAAGAATGTTTTTTTGTAACAAACAAATATTAAAGACAAGAGTTTGAAACAAAATTGAAGATGAATTCATACATATAATTAAGTAATTTAAATTAAAAAAAAATCATTCTTAGATAGATGTTTTAGCTCAAAGTCATGCATTGATACGTTTGACTTTAAAGTATTAGTACTTTCCTAAACAATTGTTTGGATGGAAGGAAATTAAGAGTGAAAATAACAAGAGAGAAAAAGTGAGAGGAAGAAAAATTAGAGCAAGAAAATGTTTCAATTTTTTTGTTTCTATAAGTTAATTTTTCATTCTATTCTTTTTCTAATTTTTTTTCAATAACAAAAAAATTATATAGTTATGTGTTTTGTTCTATTTTATTTTCTTTTCTCTCATCCAAATAATAGCTAGACAATCAGGATAACTTTTTATTTTAGTTGCTTTAGTTTATATTTTATATTGATAACAATCATTTTAAATTATGATAACTTGTTAAGTTTGATATTTTTTTATTTTGATACTTGAACTTGACTCCCCCATAAAAAATAGGCTAGCTCCGCCCCGGATAAGAGAGAGAATTTTTCTTTCATTATTTTATTATATTTACTGACTTTGAACCACACAAAAGTTATTGAATACGTAAATAAAAGTAATTTAGTAAGAACTAATGAATTTTGCACAAAATTTTGAAGATGGTCTTATAAAAATGTATATATTTCACAAATTTAGTCTTTAAAATATTTATATCACTAAATTTTTTTTTCTCGGCAAATACCCATGCACTCAACCCTAAACACACACATACATCATAAACTAACTTTCACCAATATCCTAATCTAAATCACCACCGCTAAAGACTTGGTACATGATCATATGAGCAATTGTTTAAAAGTCCTGATTTTTGTACTCAATTTTTTTTTGTTACGTATGTTGAAAAAAATGGTTACATTAGTTATTTTTTTTCTTACAGTGTTTTTTCGGATTTGGTGATTACATGTATAGAAATATGTGGTTACAACGTAAAAATAAAAATTCAATAAAACTTCTATGTGTGTAACTATACATTTTAATGTATGTAACCATAAGTATAGAGTGAGTATGAAAAACGTGTTTAGAAAAATTTTCTCTCATTGCTAAATTTGCTAAATTAGTCTTTAAAAATTTAAATTGCTCTCAAACTACTCCTAGTGAGATTTGTTTAATGGGATATGGAGGACCAATTTGTCGGCCACTAATCATTTTCCAAATCAAGATCAGATGTGCCTCAACCCACATTACAAATTTGTTTTTTTGTCAGTCTCAATTCTTTTAAGACAATTTTGTATAGGTTATTAAGTTTATAAAAATAGTTTACATAAGTAAGTTAAGTAAAAGTGTACTTAGATCTCTTAATTTTGAAGAGTAATTTATTTAAATTTTAAAATTATTAAATATTATTTATTTAGGAGTTTAAGTATATAAAAATAATTTATTTAATTTTATGAGATTATTAAACTTTAATGATCTAAATGAATAAATGTTTGACAATCCCAGTAAACTAAATAAATTTTGATACAATTTAATCCATGTGAATGTGAATTATTGTTATAAAGTCAATCACCAAATTAGTAATTATTTCCATTCACTTTTTGATTGGGAAGCGGGAAAAACAAATCGAAAAGCTTTTCCAGATTTAAACGCTCTTGCTCTCTCCTCTCGGGTAAACTTCATCTCGTTGCTCTGGCTGCCATAGTTCGTCTTCTCTCTGCACACCACGAAAGTTTTGAACTTGTCAACACCCCATTTTGTGTTTGCTGGGGGGTTTCAAAACCCTATTTTTTGTTTCTCGAGTTTTCTAATTTCTCCCCGGGAAATTTAAACCCTATGGCTCTATCCCTTTGTATTTTGGTGTAAAAGATTGCTTAGAATACTATGATTTGCGTGGCGATTTTGTCCGTTGAAGATGACTAAAGATAACTCAGAACCGGGTGGCAGTGGTAGTGACGGCTTCCACTCGATTCACGCAGAGCGTGACCTAGAATCCAATTGGGAAGTTGACCTCACCAAGAAACATGAGGAGTATCTTCTGAAAGTCTGCTCCGGTGAGATCACCAGAGAAGAGGCAGGCCATATTCTAGTGAATTTTGCTGAAGGTTTGGTATATCAGATTCTTTTTTTGCTGAAAATTATCATTAGAATTTAAAGCCTTATGTTCCATTGAATTAGCTGCTTCTGGGTTCCATACAGGTGTATAGTCGAAAGGTTGAATATCTCTACACCTTGATACTGCATGCTTTGAGTTCATTTCTTACAAAAGGTTTCGTTTTTTACTCGAAAATTAAGCATTTATTTGCTTTTTGTTGGGGGGATTGCATGATTCAGTATTAGAACTTTGCCTTCTTCACTTCCCACTTAATGTTTTTGGTCAAATTTGTAATTATGGGTTAAGTGTTTAGGACATGTAGGTGCATAAAAGCCTCAAGTTAATAAGGTGTTCAGTGATTCAGCAACAATTTGATGACACCTTGTTAAAGAATTGAGTGGAAACAAATAAGTTTATTAGAAGACAAAGCTTGGATGACCTATTCATTTTTTATCGAGACTAATACCGTATAATTTCTTTATAAAATTGTGAAGCATGATACTACTATTGTGTAAGAATGAGTGTGGACACAAAAGATCTGTGCAAGCTAAAATAGCAAATATGCCACGTGGTAAACGTTGGTGAAATTTCATAACAACTTTAAAATAATAAGCACTGTTACCAACTGTAGATTTTAAGTGACAAAACAGAATTATTTTTTTTTTTTTTTTGAATAACTTATTTTATTGCAGTTTATGCAAACTGTGTGTCTAGCAATCTTTGATTTGATTAATTCTTTTGGGCAGACAGCAAGATAACATAGATGGGGCATCGGTTCAACATGAAGAGAGTGGTCCCCGTGCTGTTGCTGATGAAGAAAATGATCAATTTTGGGGCTTAGATGACATACCTGGTACCAAATTTTATATTTATTGGAGAACATGACTAATTTATCAAATAAGAACCATGTCCTGCTTTGTTTTCTTTACTATAATCAAGTTTAAATGTTAGATAACTTGAGTTTGTTATATTGCAATTGAAGAAAATAATTCCTTGGATTGTACAGCGGGCAAAGAAGTGAATTCGGATCACTTTATAAAACCCCTTGCAAATCTAGTTGTTCTTGAAGGTGACTGCTTGGATGCTGTTGGTGATGGAGGGGAATCTGAGTCCCATCTGGTATCTTAGTTGCTTCCAGCTGTTTAAATAATGATGTTTATAGTTTGTTCATTGATGATATGAAGATTTTTTGCCGTTGTCCACCACAGAATTGTACCAGGATTTTGTTTTATTGGACGCATTTGATGCTGTTGCAGTTCATCATAGAGCTTTAAAAAAAAATTTTGCTTTAATTTTTTTTTTATGATTTTTTTATAAAATACATTTTTTGGTGAGTCAACCTTAGCCCTCAATCTGCAGTGGGTCTGGTCGAAGAAATTATGATTCACAACACACGTGACCTAACTTGTGTGGATTAAAAAATTTCTCAACTCGTGGTGAGTCAACTCACGTGAGCTAGATTAGCTCATTTTGACAGCTCTAGTTGATTAATTTCTTAAGGGCAACAAAGATGATACGACACAAACGGGTTCTAATAAAGGAACCTCAGCTTTCAAGAGCTTTCTTTCTCGTAGACGTTCTAAAGTTGCCCATTTTTACATCCTTTCGTCGAAGTTTCCATGAAGTTATGAAAAACAAAAATGCCGTGTAGTTCGTGAAGCAAAGAATTGCACCTGTGACCTAAGATTCTTGGTAACACTAACACAGTATACACGGGATCATAACAAAATCATGCTTCACATATTTGGTCACTCACATTATGATGTTATTGTTTTGGTCAACATTATTATGTTCATATAACTGTTTTGATTCTGCCCAGTAAACAGGACACAAAATTACAATGAAGAGTTAAAAACGTGTGGGGTCTAGCTAGGGAACAAAATACCCTGTTATAGGGTTCTAGTGGACAGCATATGGCCCCCAATGCACAATGTCTATTAGCAAAATGTTGTTTGCTAACTTTGTTCACTCCAATCCCAATTAAGGAGCTTTAATTAATTCCAAGAGAAATAATTTTCTTATGTTGGGTTACAAGTAGTAAAATCTAAATTCTCAAATAGTAGAAAACGCGTTGAAATCATAATGAAACAACAAAATGTTAACAGAGGTGACATGATGGGTTCTGATTTAGTACTATGAATGTATTGTTTGGATCAATTTCCATTTGTTAAGTGTCATGAGTTGTTGACAATGTTTAAGCAACTATATGAATTTTTTCCTTCTCCTTTTAGTTTACTAGAAAACCAATAGAAAATTCTTCAGAAAATATTTGATAAAAAAATAATAAGAAAAATGCATTAACTAAACCATAAACACAATATTTTAAATTTCATGTTTTCATTATACTAACTGTTTGCGCCCGTATGTACAAAAAGTATAATGACAAGGCAATTTTCTAGTTTCTACAGTATTTTACCATCTTTGGTAACCGAAAATAAGCAACAAATAAAGAAAAGAAAATATGAACGAATTGGAATATATTGTGTTTAGCACAAACATTCTTTGCTCCTGTTCGTGCCACCTATGTTCACGCGCCCTCACTCACGCGCCATCACCGCCTCCACTAACAAAATTCATATACAATCGCCGCCACGCGCCGAACACAATCGCTACGAGTCAGCTCCGAGTCACTGAGTCTCGTCTCGTCCACCTCGCTCCGCGTTCAACTCAGCCGCGGAGCTACAACCAACACACGACGACGGAGAAACGCTCCCCCTCCGCTCCCTGCTGAGGATCCTCTTGAACGACAGCATGCGACTCATCGGCGACCGAAACGACGACTGAGTCGACGGCGAGTCGCAGACCAACTCGTCTCGGAAACTCTCGTTCCTCGCAGGCACTTCAACGGTCACACCTACAAACGACGGCTTCCTCCTCAACCCAACAGAAGACGACGAAGAAACCTCTCGCCCGCTTCGGTTCTCTTGCTCCAAACCGGAACTCGGACCGGGTTCGGTTTCAGAAACAGTTATAACAACTTCGGATCGGGTCATTCCTTCGGGCGGGAACTCCACCGGGGCACGGCAAAGGGGACACGTGGAGTGAGAGTGGAACCACATGTCGATACAGTCGGTGTGAAAAGTATGATTGCACTTGGGTAAGACCCGACCCGTTTCGCCTTCTTCGAATTCGGACAAGCATACTGCACATTCCGCCTGGTTTTCGGGGCAGGTCTTGGGGTCGTAGAAGAAGAGTGGGAGAGAAGCGATGACGGCTGCATCAAGGCCGCGGGAGGGTGCGGCAAGGTGGCCGGCGATGTCTTCGTAAAAGACATGGTGAGTGCGGCGGATGCGGTTTCTGCGGTGGCGGCGGCGAGCACGGAGGAGGTACCAGCGAGCGTAAACATGGAGGCAGAGCATCATAACAACGACGAAGAAGAGGACGATGATTGCGGAGAGCATGATCTTGCCGCTGAGGCTGTATCCGTTAGCGTTTGGATCAAATTCGTTGGTTTTGGGAATGGATTCATCGTTGTTATCCATTGGAGACTGTGAGAGTAGACTAGTTTGAATCAGCGAAGAAGAAATAGTAGAGAAGGGGTTTGGTTAGGTAAGATTTATAGGGATTGGGAAGGTTCTTGAGGGTTTCGTTCTTTGTTTCTTCAATTTTCTTGAATTGAATTGAATTGAATTGGAATGAAAAGAAAAGAAAAGAAAGTGAGTGAGTGAGGTAATGTTAAATTATGGAAAATGCTTTATTATTTTTCCCTCTTTGTCAAAGCTTCAACAGACGCCTCTGTTGACCCAAGTCCCCTTTATTTTTATCAGGATTATTTCTATACTTTTCTGTGTAATCATTATATTTTCATATAAGGACATATAATGTGAAATAGGACTAACATAGTATACTATTTTTTTTTAGTAGAAATATGTGTTTTCTCAAATAAAAAATATTACTGCTTGTTAAACAAGAAATAAAGTTATAAAAAAAAATAATTAAACTTATATTAATTAAGAAAGTTAATTAATCTCATTTAATTTCTTTTTTTTTTACTTTAACTAAAAGTATAAGTCAAAATCTTAAATTGGTAATAAATGAGTTTTTTGGGAATAAAAAATGTATTAAATTAAAGATATTTTATTCATAATGTTTGGAATATATACTACCTCAGTTCTTATCTATAAATAACTAGAAAAAAATTATATTTCTTTTTATAAGTACTTAATTTTAGAAATTAGAGTATATTTATTGTATTTTTTCATTTTTTTCCTAATTAATGAGGTTAGTGAATTAAGACGTGTAAAAAATTTTAAATACTCACATTTTCTATGTGTTACCTTTTTTTTAATATACACGTTATTTTTAGGTGTTTATAAGTAAGAGTTAGGTGAATATATATAAATTATTAATACTATTTAATATATATATAAATATATATCATTTATATACTGTGAAGTGTAAACGTCGGTGCAAAGGGTTTGGAGAAAATGCGTTGTGGACCCACACATGCTGTTTGTTAAGAGTGTATTCATATTCAGAATGGAATTGTTTTATCTCTGTGCTGCTTGATGTTTGATTGTTTAATTGTTAGATTCATTATTTTATTTTATTACCACTTACCAATTTCTGTATATATATTGTTGGGAAGCTATACTAAGTTATAGATTTTTGGCATGTTTAACAGATTGATTTGTTGAATTATTGACTTTTTTTAAAAACTATTATTGACTTATTTATGCCCTTCTTTTGTTAAGTGTTACGAGATTTCAGTTCAATCCTTTTTTTTAAAAAAAAAACATTGAAAAAGGTATATTGATTTAATGTGTGATTGGTATCTTATTCAAATAAATTAAAGAAAATACTAACAAGTGTCCTAACTTGTAAAAAATTTAAAAGATAGAAATTTTTCATAAATTGAAAGTGTTTATAGTCATGAAAATTAAACTATATTAAATACATATGTTTTAAATAAATTAAACTTATAAATAAGATCTAGTTATTATATCTTAATTAAAAGTACTAGCTAGTTAGTAAGACCATAAAACTAAATATGAATCAGAATGTAAAAGTTATACTTAGTGTAGTTTATTCTAATTCAAATAAATATGAGTATATGGTTTAAGAGTGCTGGAAAGATATTGATTTAAAGAACGTGTAATAAAGCAAATTAAATTATTTTATTATATTTTATTAAAATATATAATACTATTTTTTTATTAAAAAAAAAACTTGAAGAGAGGTAAGTGTCGTTAGCAAACGTCATAATTTTCGTTAACATTTTAATGCAACACTTATGGAGGGACCCAATTCTAATTTTTCTTAAAACCATTACTCTTGATATGAAAACCAATATATACTTATTTGGAAGGTTAAAGTTAATTAAGTTCAAACATCCTATTAAAACTGTTACACACAGTAATGCATAAATCTTTAATTTTATGTTTCATATCAATATCAATTAAAGAAGAATCAATATATCGTCCGTTGTAAGCGTTTCATTAAATGAATTTCAGTATTTAAACAAACACAAAATTAGAGCATCCACATCAAGTGAATAAACACACATTAAGAACATATCACAAATTTCTCATATCATATGGCAAGTGCTAACAACTTTATTATTTTATTATTTTCTTTCTTTTTTGTTGCCACAATATCTTTAACATCCGGTATTGAGGAAGATACTTTACAACAATGTGCAAAGTATATTGGATCACGTTGTGGAGATCAAGTGGTGAAAAAAATGTTCCATTACAATAAGAGCAACATTTCAATAGATTGTTGTTATAAGTTATATCAAACGGGTTATCCTTGTCACATAAAACTCACAGTAGCTTTACTTCGAACCAAACCAGAGTTTCAAAATGCAGATTGGATTAAAATTCTAGCAAATAGTGATAAGGTTTTCAATCAATGTGACAAAGTGACTGAACCAGAAAACCCTAAATTTTTGCTTGAGTGTGCAGAAAAAATGGGCACGCATTGTGGAGACGAAGTAGTTAATACGCTTTTTCATGGTGGAAAGACCTCTAAACATTGTTGTAGAAAGCTTGTGGGAATTGGTAGACATTGTCATTTTAATATGATAAAGGCTTTGTTTCGTACTCCTCAGATGAGAAGCTTCAATGCAATCCATGCTCTAAAAAAGAGCAACCAACTATTTGAGCATTGTCAACATTTGTAATAAAACTAGATAAATTTTAGGCATGCTGGAAGTTTTTGAAGATATGGAATAAAAGCAAATTGATTTTTGTTTTCTTTTTGGATATGTTTTCATGTGGTTCATTTTTAAAATACAATGTCTCTAAACATAATTTTCTTGTTTATAATTGATCGTATGCACTTGATGATTATTTAATTAATATTCTAATTTCTTTTATCTCTTCATTTGAGAAGAAAAAAAATGTTCTAATTTATTTATTTATATTTTCTATCAACAATAATTACCGTTTTATCATTTATACTCCTATATGAAGTATATGTTACTAATAAGTTTTATAACAACCAATTTCTTTTGCCATTACTTTTATATTTAATTAAATTTTGATATGTTTTGTTTTAATTTTTATTTATTTATTGTTATTGATAGAAGTCATAAAAAAATATTTTTATATGGTGCAAACACAAATTAATATACACTCATGCATTTTTTTTTGTTTACAAAGAAATTAACGACATCAGGAATTAAATTATGTACCCCACACTCACATACACATATTCTTGCTAGCTGTGCGGCCTTACATAACAATATACACTCATGCATGTTTGTGCCTAACTAAGGAAGCCTTTGACCCTTTTTTTTGAATCTTTTTCTTATAGAAGTATTAATAGAAGTAAATGATATTTTTAAATGCGTAACTGGTAGAGATGATGAAAATTTCAAATGGTTATAAAAATAATCTTTAAGAGACGCAAAAACTCTTATTTTTAGTTTGGGTAAATTACAATAAGCTCTCTTGAGGGTTGAGAAAATTGCACTCTACTCTAAATTTCATTAAAATTAGCTATTAACCCAATTTTGGTCAATTAACTAGCATTTTTGGTCCGTCAATCTATCACATAAGTATTAAAAATAATTTTTAATGTTAATGGAGGGTCCAGAACTTCTATGTGACAAACTGGCATGACAGAAACATTAACCGTATAACAGTTAACTAACGTTTTTGCCTCGTCAGTTTGCTATATCGACCTTACAAATAGTTTTAAAAGTTAACAAATGGACATCTTTGTAGATGTGACAGATGAGAACGACAGAAACGTTAGCTATGTCAGCAATCAACAATCAACGGTTAAAGAAAGGGGGTTGAGTACCAATTTTGGTGAAGTTTGGAGTGGAGTGCAATTTTTCCAAACTTCAAAGAGGTTATTGTAATTTACCCTTTTAGTTTTAATTTTTCAGAAAGAATAAAAAGAACTTTAAGAAAAAATTATCTATTATAGCATAAATTTGAGTAGATTCAAAAATCATAGAAAGTTTGAAACTTGTGGTTCTTAGTTTTAGGGGGAAAAAACAGATATGCCAAAAGAAGAGAGTGTGTTGGCCTATGTGTATGTGAGCCCCATCAAAGATCCCCTTTTATAATGCAAGCTGCTCCTTTTACTTGTGTATAGTACACGATTTAAAAAATATAGTAATTTAAAAAATATAAAAAATTATGTGAATTTATATAGAAACTTCAAAGTGAAATTACCTTTTTTCTTCAAAAAGTTTTATATAATTTAGGTGATTTAAAAAATGGATTTTAATTTTTATTTTGAAACAAAATAGTACACGATCTTTAAAAACGTTATTGTAATTTTGAAAACATAAAAATATGCAAATTGAATTAGAAACTTAAAAGTAAATAATACGTTGTTTAAAAAAAGGCTTCAAATAATTTAGGTAATTTAAATAATGTGTTTTCAATTTTATTTCGAAAAACATCATATTCTTCAAGTGTATATAGTACACGATCTCTAAAACAATTGTTGCAATTTTAAAAATATGAAAAATTATGTAAATTGAGTTATAAATTTCAAAGTGAAATAACTTTTATCTTAAAAAAACTTCAAATAATTTAGGTAATTTCAAAAATATGCTTTCATTTTTATTTTGAAAAACACCACATGCTTTAAATCTAAAGTACACAATCACTAAAATAATTCATGCAATTTTAAAAATATAAAAAAAAATATAACAATTGAGCTATAAACTCCATAGTGAATAGTACATTGTCTTCAAAAAGCTTCAAACAATTTATGTAATTCAAAAATCTCATTTTCATTTATATTTCTAAAAACACCATAATTTTCAAGTGTATAGTACACAATCTCTAAACAAATTGTTACAATTTAAAAATATAAAAAAATTACGTAAATTGAGCTAAAACCTTCAAAGTGAAATAACTTTTGTCTTAAAAAAGCTTTAAAGAATTAAGGTAACTTAAGAAACACATTTTTGTTTTTGAAAAACACCCTATTCTTCAAGTGTATAGTGCACAATCTCTAAAAAATTTGTTACGATTTTAAAAATAAAAAATATTTAAATTGACCTAGAAACCTCAAAGTCAATAATACATTGTCTTCAAAGAAACTTTAAAAAAGTTTGAGTAATTTAAAAAACGTGTTTTCCTTTTTATTTCAAAAAATTATTTATTCTTCAAGTGTATAGTACACGATCTCTACAAAATTGTTGCAATTTGAAAATATAAAATTATGTAAATTGAGCTAGAAACTTGAAAGTAAATAATACATTAAAATTTACATTTTCATTTTTATTTCAAAAAACACCTTATTCCCCAAGTGTATAGTGCACGATCTCTAAACAAATTGTTGCAATTAAAAAATATATGTAAATTGAGCTAGAAACATCAAAGTGAATAATACATCGTCTTAAAAAATGTTTAAACAATTTAGCTAATTAAAGAATGCGTTCTCATTTTTATTTCGAAAAACACCCCATTCTTCAAGATATATAGTACACAGTCCCTAAAAAATTTGTTACAATTTGAAAAATATATAAAATTATATAAATTAAAGAAGAAACTTCAAAGTGAATAATACATTATATTCAAAAAGCTTTAAAAAATTAGGTAATTTAAAAGCGTCATATAATCAGGTAATACATTACCTTCAAAGTGAATAATACATTGTCTTCCAAAAGCGTCATATAATTTTGGTAATTTAATAAATATATTTTCTTTTTTATTTTGAATCACACCATATTCTTCAAGTGGTACACAATCTCAAATAAAATTGTTGTAATTTTAAAAATACAAAATATATAATCTTTGAGAAGCTTCAAATAATTTAGGTAATTTGAAAAACATGTTTTCTTTGTTAATTCAAAAACACCATAATTTTCAAGGGTATAGCACACGATCTCTAAACAAATTGTTGTAATTTAATAAAAAATTATTTAAATTGGGATAGAAACTTCAAAGTGAATAATACTTAGTCTTCAAAAAACTTCATATAATTTAGGTAATTTAAAAAACGTGTTTTCATTTTTTATTTCGAAACACACCATATTTTTCAAGTCAATAGTATACGATCTCAATTAAAGTTGTTGAAATTTTGAAAATACAAAAATATATGTAAATTGAACTAGAAAATTCAAAGTGAATAATACATTATTTTAAAAAATGTTCAAATAATTTAGCTAATTTAAAAAATAAATTTTTATTTTTATTTCAAAAAACACCATATTCTTCAAGTATACATAATCTCTAAAACAATCGTTGCAATCTTAAAAATACAAAAACAAATATGTAAATTGAGCTAGAAACTTCAAAGTGAATAATATTTTTTGTTCAAAAGGCTTTAAATAATTTATCTAATTAAAAAAATGTATTTTTATTTTTATTTCGAAATATACCCTACTTGTTAAATGTATAGTACACAATCTCTAGAATATTGTTGCAATGTGAAAAATATTAAAAATTATATTAATCAAGCTATAAACCTCAAAATGAATAATACAATGTCTTCAAGAAGCTTGAAATAATTTAGATAATTTAAAAAATACATTTTCATTTTTATTTTTAGAAACACCTTATTCTTCAAGTGTATAAAACACGATTTCTAAACAAATTGTTGTAGTTTTAAAAATAAAAAAACTTATTTAAGTTGAGCAAGAAACATCAAAGTAAATAATACATTGTCACAAAAATTCTTCAAACAATTTAGGTAATTTAAAAATGTATTTTAATTTTTATTTCAAAAAACACTATATTTTTCAAGTTACATGATCTCAATTAAAACTGTTGCAATTTAAATAAAAAATTATGTAAATTGAGCTAGGAATATCAAAGTGATTAATAGCTTGAGTTCAAAAAGCTTCAAATAGTTGAGTAAATTAAAAAATGTTGTTTCAATTTTTAAATTGAAAAACACCCTATGCTTCGAATGTACTCAATTAAAATTGTTGCAACTTTTAAAATATAAAAATTTATGTAAATTGAGTGAGAAATTTGCAAGTGAATAATAAATTTTCTTCAAATAGCTTCAAATAATTTAGGTAATTTAAAAAATAATTTTTCATTTTTGTTTCGTAAAACACCATATTTTAAAAATTTATATAAACTAAGCTAAAAACATCAAATTGAATAATTTGTTGTCTTTTAAAAGCTTCAAATAATCTAAGTTATTTAAAAAATTCATTTTCATTATTATTCCGAAAAACACCATATTATTTAAGCGTATAGTATACAATCTCTAAATAAATTGTTTCAAATTTGAAAATAAAAAGAATTATACGTAAATGGATCTAGAGACTTTAAAGTGAATAATACATTGTATTCAAAAAGTTACAAATAATTTAGGTAATTTAAAAATGAATTTTCATTTTTATTTCGAAAAACATCATATTTTTCAAATAGTACACAATCTCAAATAAAATTGTTGCGATTTTACAAATATAAAAAATATGTAAATTGAGCTAGAAACTTTAAAATAAAAAATAAATTTATTTTAAAAAGCTTCAAGTAATTTAGGTAATATAAAAAATGGGTTGTTATTTTTATTTCTAAAAACACCATATTCTTCAAGTGTATAGTACACGATCTGTAAAAAAGTGTTGCAATATGAAAAAAATAAAAAATTAATTAAATTGAGCTAGAAACATCAAGGTGAATAATACAATGTCTTCAAAAAAAGCTTCAAATAATTTAGGTAATTTAAATAATGTGTTTTAATTGCAATGTGAAAACTATTAAAAAAATTATAAATTGAGCTATAATCTTCAAAGTGAATAATACATTATCTCCAAAAAGCTTCTAATAATTTAGATAATTTAAAAAGCACATTTTAATTTTTATAATAAAAACACACTATTCTTCGAGTGTATTGTACAAGATCTCAATTAAATTGTTACAATTTTAAAAATATAAAAATTTCTTAAATTGAACAAGAAACTTCAAAGTGAATAATAAATTGTCGCTTCAAATAATTTAGGTAATTTACAAAATGTGTTTTCATTTTTATTTCGAAAAACTCCCGATTCATCAAATATATAGTACACAATCTCTAAAAAAGTGTTACAATATAAAAAAACATAAAACATTTATAATTTGACTAAGAAACTTCAAAATAAATAATGCACTGTCTTCAAAAAACTTCAAATAAGTTAAGTGATTCAAAAAATGCTTTGCTGTTTTTATTTCAAAAAACTCTCAATTCTTCTAGCGTAGTACACGGTCTCTAAATCAATTGTTGCAATTTTAAAAATTAAAAAAAAATATGTAAATTGAGTTAGAAATCTCAAAGTGAATAATACATTGTCTTCTAAAAGCTTGAAAGAACTTTAGTAATTTAAAAAATTGTGTTTTCCTTTTTATTTTAAAAAAAAACCAATTCTTAAAATATAAAGTAGACAATCTCAATTAAATTTGTTGTGATTTTAAAAATACAAAAAATATAGTAAATTGAGTTATAAACTTCAAAGAGAATAATACATTGTCTTAAAAAATTTTCAAATAATTTAGGTAATTTAAAAAATACATTTTTATTTTTATTTTGAAAAGCACTCTATTCTTCAAGCGTTACAGTATACGATCTCTAAAAAAAATTTGCAATGTGAAAAATATAAAAAAATTTATAAATTGAGCTATAATCTTCAAAGTGAATAATATATTGTCTTCAAAAAGCTTCAAGTAACTTAAAAAACACATTTTCATTTTTAATTTGAAAAACAACATGTTCTTCAAGTATATATAGTACATGATCTCTAAACAAATTGTTATGATATTTTAAAAAAATATGTAAAGTGAGCGGTAAACTTCAAAGTGATTAATACATTGTCTTTATAAAACTTCAGATAAGTTAGGTAGTTTAAAAAGTGAGTTTTCATTTTTGTAATAAAAGCACATTATTCTTCAAGTGTATCGTACAAAATCTCAATTAAAATTGTTGCAATTTTAAAAGTATAAAAATTATGTAAATTGAGGAAGAAACTTCAAAGTTAATAATAAATTGTCTTCAAAAAACTCCAAACAATTTGGGAAATTTAAAAAATATGTTTACATTTTTATTTCAAAAACACTATATTCTACACGGTCTCTAAAAAATTGTTGCAATATAAAAAACATAAACATTATAAAATTTGAGGAAGAAATTTCAAAGTAAATAATGTGTTTTCTTCAAAAGTTCAAATAATTTAATTGATTTAAAAAATACATTTTTATATTTGTTTCAAAAATCATCATATTCTTCAAGCGTAGTACACAATCACAAAGCTTCAAATAACTTAGGTAATTTTTTAAAAAAAATAATTTTTTATTTCAAAAAAACCGAATTCTTCAAGTATAGTACACGATCTCAATTAAAACTGTTGCAAATTTTAAATTAAAATTTTTTTCGTAAATTAAGCTAGAAATTTCAAAGTGAATAAAACATTGTCTTAAAAAATGTTCAAATAATTTAGGTAATTTAAAAAAAAACTTTCTCATTTTTATTTCAAAAAATACGCTATTCTTCAAGTAAGTACACTGTATCTCTAATACAATTGTTATCATTTTAAAAATAAAAAAATTTAATTAAATTTAGATAAAAAATTCAAAGTAAATAAAATATTGTATTCAAAAAGCTTAAAATAATTTAGGAAATTTAAAAAACTCTTTTTCATTTTTAATTAAAAAAATACCCTATTCTTCAAGTGTGTAGTATACGATCTCAAAAGTATTGTTGCAATGTGAAAAATATAAATTATATAAATTGAGCTAGAATACAGTTTTTTTCATAGAGCTTCAAAGCATTTAAGTAATTCAAAAATTGTGTTTTCATTTTTATTTTGAAAAATACCATATTTTTCAAGCGTATATTACATGATCTCTAAACAAATTGTAGCAATTAAAAAATAATAAAAATTATATAAATTTAACTATAATTTTCAAAGTGAATAATACATTGTCTTGAAAATGTTTAAATAATTTATGTAATTTTAAATAACATGTTTTTATTTTAATTTAAAAAAATATCATATTCTTCGAGTACACGAACTCTAAAACAAGTGTTGCAAAATTAAAAATACAAAAATCTATGTAAATTAAGCTAAAAACTTAAAAGTAAAAAAAAAAAAAGATATTGACTTCCAAAAATTTCAAATAATTTCAATAATTTAAATTTTTTTTTTATTTCGAAAAATAGTCTATTCTTCAAGTGTATAATACAAGATCTAAAAAAATATTGTTACAATGTGAAAAATATAAAAATTTATATCAATTGAGCTAGAATCTTTAAAGAAAATAATAAATTATCTTCAAAAAGCTTAATATAATTTAGATAATTAAAAAACGTATTTTCAATTTTAATTTAGAAAACTCCCAACTCTTAAAGTGTATAGTACACGATCTCAGTTAAAATTGTTCCAATTTTAAAAATGTAATAAATTATGTAAACTAAGATAGAAACTACAAATTGAATAATAAATTGACTTCAAAAAGAATAAATAATACATTATGTGTTATGATTTGAAAATAAATAATACATTATGTGTTAGAAACTTCAAAATAAATAATACATTACCTCTAAAAATCTTCAAATAATTTAGGTAATATAAAAAAGGTGTTACGATTTTTATTTTAGAAAACTCCCTAGTATATGATCTTAGTTAAAATTGTTTCAATTTTAAAAATAGAATAAATTATGTAAATAGAGATAGAAAGTTTAAATTGATTAATTCGTTGATTTCAAAAAGTTTTTATTAATTTAGGTAATTTAAAAAATATATTTTCATTTTTGTTTTAAAAAACACCTTATTATTCAAGTGTATAGAACACGTTATCTAACCAAATTGTTGCAATTTAAAAAAAAATTGTAAATTGAGCTAGACATTTCTAAGTTAATAATACATTGTCTTCATAAGGCTTCAAATAATTTAAGTCATCTACACAACGCATTTTAATTTTTATTTCAAAAACACATTATTCTTCAAGTATAAAGTACATGATCTCTAAAAAATTGTTACAACATGATAAAAATAAAAATTATATAAATTGAGCTAGAAACTTCAAAGTCAATTGCACAATTTCTTTAAAAAGCTTAAAACAAATTAAGTAATTTAAAAAACGCTTTTTAATTTTTTCTTTCAAAAAACACCATATTCTTCAGGTGTATAATTCACTATCTCTAAACAAATTGTTCTAATTTTATAAAAAAATATCTACATTGAGCTAGAAACTTCAAAATAAATAATACATTATCTCTAAAGTTTTTCAAATAATTTAGGTAATATAAAAAATGCATTTTCATTTTTATTTTAGAAATTGTTCCGATTTTAAAAATATCATAAATTATCTAAATTGAGATAGAAACTTCAAAAAGAATAATACATTGACTTTAAAAATCTTCAAATAATTTAGGTAATTTTAAAACACGTTTTCATTTTTATTTCGAAAAAATCCATATTCTTTAATTGTATGGTTCACGATCTCTGAACAAATTGTAGTAATTTTAAAAATAAAAAAATTGTTTAAATTGAGGTATAAACTTCAAAGTGATTAATATACAATCTTCAAAAAGCTTTACATAATTTAATTAATTTAAAAAATGTGTTTTCATTTTTGTTTCGAAAACCACCCTATTCTTCAAGTGTATAGTACAAAACCTCTTAACAAATTGTTGCAATTTATAAAAGAAAATTATTTAAATTGAGCTAGAAAATTCAAAGTGAATAATGAATTGTCTTAAAAATATTCAAATAACTAAATTAATTTAAAATACACATTTTCATTTTTATTTCGCAAAACACCATATTCTTCTATTGTATATTACACGATCTCTAGATAAATTATTATAATTTTTAAAAAAATTTATATAAATAGAGCTAGAAACTCCAAAGTAATTAATATATTGTCTTTAAAATATTTTAGATAATTTAAAAAATGTGTTTTTATTTTTGTTTCGAAAAATACCTTATTGTTCAAGTGTGTAGTACACGAATTTTCAACCAATTGTTGAAATTTTAAATATAAAAAAAATTATGTAAATTGAGCTAGATACTTCAAAGTGATTAATACATTGTCTTTAAAAATCTTCAAAAATATTATGTAATTTAAAAAACACTTTTTCATTTTTGTTTCAAAAAACACCCTATTGTTGAACGGTATAATACACGGTTTTTAAATTTTTTTAGCACTTTTAAAAATATAAAAATCATGTAAATTGAGATAGAAACTTCAAAGTTAATAATAAATTCACTTAAAAAAGCTTCAAATAATTTAGGTAATTCAAAAAACTCGTTTCCATTTTTTTTCTCAAAAAACATCATATTCTTCAAGAGTATAGTACACGAACTCTAAAAAATTGTTGCAATATTAAAAATATTAAAAATTATGCAAATTGAGCTAGAAACTTCAAAGTGAATAATATATTATGTTCATGAAGCTTCAAACAATTTAGTTAATTTAAAAAACGTGTTTTCATTTTTATTTCGAAAAACACCATATTCTTCAAGTGTATAGTACATGATCTCTAAATAATTATTCAAATGTGAAAAATATAAAACATTATATAAGTTCATCCAGAAACTTCAAAATGAATAATACATTGCTTTCATAAAGCTTTAAATAGTTTAAGTAATTTAAAAATTGTATTTTCATTTTTATTTCAAAAAGCACCTTATTCTTCAAGAGTATAGTACACAGCCTCGAAATACATTCTAGAAGTTTTAAAAATAATAAAAAATTATTTAAGTTGACATAGAAACTTCAAAATGAATAATACATTATCTTCAAAAAACTTCAAATATTTTAGGTAATTTAAGAAACGTGTTTTCAATTTTATTTCGAAACACAACTAATTTTTCAAGTGTATATTATACGATGTCTAAAAAATTGTTGCAATTTTAAAAATAATAAAAATTATTTAAATTGATCTAGAAACTTCAAATTAAATTATACATTGTCTTCAAAATGCTTCAAATAATTTAGGTAATTTAAAAGACGAGTTTTAATTTTTATTTTGAAATACGCCATATTTTTCAAACGTATAGTACACGATCTCAATTAAAATTTTTGCAATTCTAAAAATAAAAAAAATTGAGTGAATAATATATTATCTTCATAAAGATTCATAGAATTATGGTAATTTGAAAAACATGTTTTCTTTTTTTATTTCAAAAACACCTTATTTTTCTAGTGTATAACACGGTCTCTAAAAAAATATTTCATTGTAAAAAATATAAAAAATTATATAAATTGAGCTAGACATTTCAAAAAGAATATTACAATGTCTTCAACAAGCTTCAAATAATTTAATAAACGTGTTTCTATTTTTATTTCAAAAAACACCTTATTCTTCAAGTGTATAGTATATGATTTCTAAACAAATTATATTTTCAATTTTAAAAGTAAAAAAAAGTAGTAATTTGCATTATAAAATTAAAAGTCAATAATACATTTTCTTTAAAATGCATCAAATGATTTAGATAATATAAAAAAAATGTTTTTATTTTTATTTTACAAAACTCCCTGCTCTTAAATTGTATATTACACGATTTCAATTAAAATTGTTCCAATTTTAAAAATATAAAAATTATGTAAATTGAGATAGAAATTTCTAACTGAATAATACATTAAATTCAAAATGCTTCAAATAATTTAGGTAATTTAAAAAATATGTTTTCATTTTTATTTCGAAAAATACTCTATTCTTTAATTGTATAGTACACGATCTCCGAACAAATTGTTGCAATTTTAAAAATATAATAATTATGTAATTTGAGCAAGATGTTTCAAATTGAACAATACATCATCTTCATGAAACTTCAAACAATTTAAGTAATTTAAAAAATATGTTTTATTTTTATTTCAAAAATACCCTATTATTCAAGTATATAGTACATCATCTATAAAATATTGTTACAACGTGAAAAATATAAAAATTATTTAAATTGAGTTAGAAACTTCAAAGTAAAAAATAGAATGTCTTCAAAAAGATTCAAATAATTTAATTAATTTAAAAATTGATTTTTTCTTTTTATTTTAAAAAACACCATATTTTTTAAGTGTATCGTACATGATCTCTAAAAAAATTATTTCAATTTTTTTAAAAAAAAATGTGTAAATTGAGCTAGAAACTTCAAAGTGAATAATAGATTGTCTTTAAAATAATTTAGGTAATATAAAAAAAATATTTTTATTTTTATTTTAGAAAACCCCCTAATCTTAAAATGTATAGTACACGATCTCAATTACAATTTTTCCGATTTTAAAAAATATACTACCTCCGGTTTTGAATATAAGCAAAAAAACATAATTTGTGCATCTTAAGAAAATTGGTTAATTGTGTTTAATTTTCTTGATTTCATTCAAAAAGACAAGTTTTAACTGCAAACAACTCCATTCTCTCCCATTTGAATAGGTCAAAGAACATTGAATAGGGGAAAATGCTTAAAATTAGCATTAAATAAGAAAAGAGATGTTAAGATTTGCTTATATTTTAGACCAAGAAGTTTTAATTTTTTTTTGTTTATATTTGAGACCGGAGGTAGTAATAGATTATGTAAACTGAGATAGAAACTTCAAAATAAATAATTCATTGACTTCAATAAGCTTCAAATTATTCACAAATAATTTAGGTGATTTAAAAAAACTCTTTTTCATTTTTATTCCAAAAAAATGGCATATTCTTCAAGTGTTATAGTACACGTTCTCTGAAAAAATTATTGCAATTTAAAAAAAAAATACATAAATTGAGCTAAAAATTTCAAAGTGATTACTACACTATCTTCAAAAAGCTTTACATAATTTAGGTAATTTAAAAAACGCCTTTTCATTTTTGGTTCGAAAAACACCCAATTCTTCAAGTGTATAAGTATACAATCTCTGAACAAAATTTTGCAATTTTAAAAATATAATAAATTATGTTAATTGAGATAGAAACTTCAAACTGAACAATACATTGACCTCAAAAGCTTCAAATAATTTAGATAATTTAAAAATGTGTTTTCGTTTTTATTTCAAAAGACACCTATTTTCAAATATATAGTACACGATCTCTAAGAAATTATTGTAATGGAAAAAACATAAAAAATTATGTAAATTGAGCTAGAAACTTCAAAGTGAATAATACATAGTCTTCAAAAAGCTTCAAATAATTTTAGTAATTTACAAAATGTGTTTTTATTTTTATTTCGAAAAACACCCTATTATTTAATTCTATAGTACACTATCGCAAAACAAATTGTTGCAATTGTTAAAAAAAATTATGTAAATTGGGCTAGAAACACGAAAGTGATTAATACATTGTCTTTAAAAATCTGTAAATAATTTAGGTAATTTGAAAAACGAGTTTTTATTTTTGTTTCAAAAAATTCTCATTCTTTAAGTGTGTAATACATGATTTCTAAACAAATTTAAATATAAGTTAATTATGTAAATTGATCTAGATACTTGAAAGTGATTAATGCACTGTCTTTAAAAATCTTCAAATAATTTAGGTAATTTAAAAAACTGTGTTTTCATTTTTGTTTTCAAAAAGATCATATTACTTCAAGTGTATATAGTACACAATTTATAAAAAAATTGTTGCAATTTTAGAAATAAAAAAATTATGTAAATTGAGCTAAAAACTTCAAAGTTAATAATAAATTGACTTTAAAAGCTTCAAATAATTTAGGTAATTTAAAAAATACGTTTTTTATTTTTATTTAGAAAAATACCCTATTCTTCAAGTATATAATATACGATCTCTGAAAAAATTGTTGCACTTTTATAAATATAAAAAAATATGTAAATTGAGCTAGAAAATTCAAAGTGAATAATACAATCATAATGCTTCAAACAATTTAGGTAATTTAAAAACTTTGTTTTTATTTTTGTTTTAAAAAACATCCTATTCTTCAAGTATATATTACAAGATCTCAATTAAAGTTGCTTTGATTTTATAAATATAAAAATTTATGTAAATTGAGCTAGAAACTATAAAGTAAATAATTATTATCTTCAAAAATCTTCAAATAATTTAGGTAATTTAAAAAACGCATTTTCATTTTTGTTTCAAAAAACACACAATTCTTCAAGTTTATAGTACCGATTTCTAAACAAATTGATGGAATTTTAAAGATATAAAAAATTATATAAATTGGGCTAGAAACTTCAGATTGAATAATACATTTTCTTTAAAAAGCTTCAAATACATTAGTTAATTTAAAAAATACGTTTTCATTTTTATTTTGAAAAACACTATATTCTTCAATAGTAAATAACACTATATAGTACATGATCTCAATTAAAATTGTTGCAATTTTAGAAATAAAATAAACTATATAACTTGAGCTGGATAAATTAAAGTGAATAACACATATTCTTTTAAAAGCTTCAAATAATTTAAGTATTTTAAAAAACAAGTTTTCAAATGCATTTCAAAAAACATCCTATTCTTAAAGAGTATCGTACACAATCTCTCATCAAATTGTTGAAAATTTAAAAATATTAAAAATTATGTAAATTGAGTTAGAAACTTTAAACTGAATAATAAATTTTCTTCAAAAAGCTTCAAACAGTTTTGGCAATTTAAACAATGAGTTTTCAATTGTATTTCGAAAAACACCATATTCTTCAACTGTATCGTAAAATATTAAAAATTATTTAAATTGAGCTAGGAAAATTCAAAGTGAATAAAACATTGTCTTCAAAAAGATTCAAACAATTTAAGTCATTTAAAAAATGAGTTTTCAACTGTATTTCGAAAAACACCATATTCTTCAAGTGTATCGTACACCAGTAACACTCCGGACGGGACGCTACCACCATCCCCGGCGGTGTTCTAAGAAATTCACACACTTATAATGATAAAAACAAGAATAATGATTGCTTTTCATAATAAGTGTGTCGTACCCTCTATGTTCCTTTTTATGTGTCTTTTAAGGTTAACACAAATGTATTAAGAAAATTCATTAATGTTATGGTTATTATAAAAATGATTTTTTTATGTGTCTTTTAAGGTTAACACAGGTTAAGCATCTCAAAAGAGAAACTTTTTATGAAAAAAGACAAAAATTAATTAACTTATGTTTTAACAAACATGTACTACTTACCGTTTTTTCATTTTGAGAATCTTATCCTATGCAATCACAGGTTAGAAAAACTAAAATTAGATGATAATTCTCTATTATGCTTTTATTGAGGCTTTAAAATCATCAATTGTCTACTACTTGATGAATGGCAAAACAATAAATGAAAAGAGGTATAATAGAAAAATGAGTTATAAATATTCTCTTGAATTCTTAAAGAAACAAATAAAAAGGAATATTTTTTTTAAAACAGAGACATATAAAAAAGAATTGAGGAAATATAAAAATGAGGACTTAGATTCTCTCATTTTTTTATTATTTTCCTTATATTATGAGAGAGACAGACACCAAAATATGCTCTCATCGTCCCTTTTTATCTATTTAGAGAGAAAAAATTCTTACTCCCTCCAGACTCAAATATAAGCAACAAAACTCTATGATTGATGGTCCAAAATATAAGTAAATTCTAACTACTTTTATGTTATTTAATGCTACAATCACTAAAATACCTTTCATTTAATGAAGTTGTTAAGAAATAATACAACTTTATATTAAATAACATAAATGATATTTTAGTAAATAAATTTTATTTTTTCATAAAACCAAGAAAATTTAATGCAATTAACTAACTTTCTTAATATGCGTAAGTTAGTTTATTTTTGCTTATATTTAGGTCCGGAGTAGTATTTATATTTATTTGTCCACTTATATTTTCAATATAATATTAATTATACTTTTACTAATTTTAACCTTATGTTTAATTGGATGTTAATTAATGCTCCACTATTCAATCAATCAAATAATAAGAGATAAAAGGTATTATGGAGAGTTCAAAATTTATTTTAAAGAAAATTTAAATAATTATTACACTCCTTTATATTTGTGATTTTATCTTCCGAACAATTAAATAAAAATAAAGAGAATAAGAAAATTCACTATTATTCATGAAATTTTTTTATTACGTATGTTTCTCTTATACTAAAAAAAATTCAAATGTTAAAAACAAAGGGGTAATAAACTACCTATATCTCTTAGGTTTTTGAAACGGTACAGAATAGAACATAATGGAACGGAATAGAATAAAACGGAATAGAATAGAACTGTGTATTGTATTTTGTGACCATTGAACAAAAGATGACTATATGTATTATTTTATATTTAGTAAGGGTTAAAATATAAAAAATATTTTTGTAATATATATAAAATTTTACTTTACTTGATAAAAAATATAAAATTAAAGAAAAAATAAAATAATATATTTTTAATTTCTTTTTTAAAAGATTTATGAGTATAACTAAATAAAATTTTAAAATATATTAATTTTTGTATTAATATTTTATGAAAAAACAATTATTAAATATAAACTTCTTTCAATAAATACAATTATTAAATATTTTTATAAAAATAATTATTAAATATAAATTATGTTGAATATATTTTTATTATGTAAATTTTTTAAAAAATATTTTTTGGTCGAAAAATAATATAAGGTTTAAGGAATTTAAATATATATTATTTTGTTAATAAAAAATAACTTAAAAAATAATGATAATTCTTCTGTGTATGTCTTTTTCTGTTCTCTTCCGTTCCATCATTTTCAATAAAACCAATCTATCTCATTCATTTGTCTCTATTTCATTCTTCTTGATTAATATTTCTTGATTAATATACCAAACAAAAAATAATACTCCCAAACGCATTGCATGTGGGTACTTGATATAGGCTTAGAAAAACATAAATAGAGCCACTAGTTGCTTGCGTTTTGTTGTAACGGAGATAATAATAAATAGCGAAATTAAATAGGGACGGAGACCGAGGCAACAAAAGATGTGAAACGCATTTACTTGTGTTTACCAACTCTCACATCTCACACTCCTCCTTGACTTTGAGCCCCCCAAACACACTCTCTCTCTTTCTCTCTCTACGCTCCTTCACCTTCTTCCTTCTTCTCCAAAACTTCTACCAAAGAAGAAAAGTTCAGAATTTTAGCATACCCATTCTCTAACCATGTCTACTAAATCCCCTGTTTTTCCCATGCCAGACCCTCAACACTTCAGTGACTATGGCTTTGACCCCCAAATCAACTACTTTCAGGTCCCTTTTTCTCTTTCTCCTTTTCTCCAATTTTATGTAGTAGTAGTATATTCCAAAGGAAAAATGTCTTTTTTATTTTCTTTTTCATTTTTATAATTTTATTTTTCCACTGTCCATAATTGTTAGGTGTTGGAAGAAGCCATGAAGCACAAGCGAGAGACCGCGAGATCCATAGACTCTATACACTTCAAGCTTCAAAAGCCCATTTCCAAGGAGGAATCACGGGCCAAGGCCCAACTCAAGTCCAACAAGAAGCGCTGGTGGAAAAACGCTCTTCTCTTCTTCAAATTTAGGTGGACCCACAACCGCGATCCCCGCGACAGCGACGTCCACCAGGCCCGGGCCCGGGCCTTCCGGGCTTCCATCTCAGGCCCAGTGTACTTCACCGAGAGCACAAGTGGGTCCGCCACGCCCTACCGCTCCACTAGCCGTCCGTCTTCCGGGCCACTCGCTGGAACAGTTTCGCCGCCGGCGAAGGACCTGGTGGAGTTACCTTATTTGAGTCTGAGGGACTTAACAATGGAGCAACAACAACAAAGGATGTCTACCTCAGCCATGCCCATATACTTGGTCACTTAAAAAAGCTGAAATTAACCCACACATGTGAAATGGGAAGATTTGATTTTGTGGATTTTTATCATATCTTTGGGGTGGGCTTTAATTTGTTATAGTATCTGCTTTGGGTGCTTTATATTATTATTTTAATTTTAATTTTTATTAACTTAACCAAAGGTAAAGGTGGTTGTTTGATCCATTGGAGGAAAAACTGGATCCTCCTTTTTGGTGTTTGTTGCTCACTTTTATCAAAAATATATGCAACTGAGCTTTCATGCTTTTGACCAAAGTTCCCACTTGCAATTTTAGATATTTGTGATCTCTTTTTTTCTAAAAAAAAAAAATTATTCACTTCAGGACAAAGTATAAACAATAAAAACACTTAGCATTGTTTGATTTGAATTTTATTTTGATCAAAATTATTTTTTATTAAAGCTAAAATTATTTAGATTTTGTTATTCATTATCTTTAGGACAACAATAAATTCATGAATGAAAACCTAGTGTAAAAAAGTGTAGAGTATTTTTAATTTTAAAGTTTTCATTCATAAACTCAAAATATTTACTAATATTTTCATTAAATGATTTTGATTTTTGTGAATTCATAATTTTAATCATTAATATTTTGGTTATGTATTTTTTACTTTTCATTCTAGTGAGATATACTCCTTTTATCCTATATTATCCTATATTAGGTGTTGTTTTAGAGAAAAAAATTTTGTTCTAGTTTATTTGTCACTTAATAGTTTTAATGAAGTATTAATTATGTTTTATTAAATATTCTCTTTAGTAATTGAGTTTTAAATAAATGTTCTGAGAGATATGATTCATTAATTAATAATAGTGATAAGGGGTGTAATAGAAAGTTAAACAAGTATTTGTATAAAAATAAGAAAATTAATCACATGTTTTAAATTGTATGCAACAACTTTAAACGATACTTAATATGAGACGAATGGAGTACTAAGTAATCATTAACTATTTTTAGCTTATTTAATGTTAGGGAGTATTTTTTTGCCACTTCATTTTGTCAATTGTCATTTGAAATAGATTATTTCAATAATATTTATCTTACTTTAATTCTATTGGTTAAAAAATGTTTTTAATTAAAAAACTTAAAGATAAGTGACAATAGACAAAACGGGAGTTACAATAGTCTCTTCTCTAATGTTATTGTTCTTAAATGATTTATTATTTAATTATTTAATAAATTGTTTGATTTTTAAATTAAATAAAGACAATAAATATCACGAAGTTTATTTCGGTAATAAAGTTAATTTTTTATATGAATTCAAAAAAAATAAATGTAATCAACTATTTTCTATTCTTATATTTCGTTTTGGAGGAAGTATTTGATTTGATTTAACTTAATTTATAGCTTGTATGTTTGTGTTTATTTTGTAAAAATAAGTACGTATTTTAATAAAAAAAATACTTATATAAGTTTTTAGTATGTTTTTGTTTATCAAAATAATTAGAAATAGAAAATAATCAAATTTCTATTTATTTTAATAAGCTTTGAGCTGTTTTTCAAAGTGACAAAAACTATAGTAGAAGAAAGAATTTTAAGAAAATTATTATTTTTATTTTAACCAAATATAAACAACTTCTTATTTTTACCATAATCAATTAAAAAAACAATCATTTCTCTACTTATATACAGAATTAATTATTTTTAAATTCAAAACAAACTTATTCTCTTTTTTTCTAGGTACACTAAGACTTTTTTTTCCTCTGAAAATGAGGATATGGGCTAACGGAATATGTATGATTTTTATTTTTTATTTTTTGAAGTGTTAGTTGTTACTTGCACGTTACTAAGATAGCGCCAAGATTTGTTTCCGTTAAATTGGACCCCATCTCAAACCTTAGAGGCACATTATAGATGGACTATGCCACTGTCACAACCACTTATATTCAAACAATTTAGGACCAGCGTAGGGTTAAATGTCTCTAATTGAACCAAACAAATAAATTAGTTCATAAACAAAACAAATTAAATTAAATTAAATAGTGTTTTGCTCAGATTCATCTCATTATGTAAAAAATAAAAATTCCAACTCATTTAGCTTATTTAATTTATGAACTAAAATCATTTAAGTAATAAATTCAGGGTTATTATTTTTGTTTGGTTAATTTATTTCTAATCCAAGAGTTGAGTAGAGCTTGTATACAAATTTAGGTTGGGAGACCTAATGAAATATTAGTTTATACGCATTAACACATTTATCTCAGAGGTATACGTGGATCGGTACAAGTTGGGTTGGCCTGGCCAGCTTACCAAGCTCTAGACATTCGCGAATACAAGACCATTTAAACATTGGTTTATATTGGTACCCGTTTAACTTGCAACTATATGGACTATGGACCAGTGTGGGTTGGGTCGGTCTAACTCGCTTGTCAAGCTCTAGACATCCGGGGACCATACTAGTTGACCTATTTAACTCGCAAAATCGCAGTGATATGAGGACTAGTACAAGTTGGGCCGCTCGCCAAGGTCTAGATGGGTGTTTGTGGGCCGAAACGATAGCGTTTTGTGACGTCGAAAATGCAAAGGGAAAAGTGTGTCTTTATAAAAAGTGAGATTATTCTCTTATTTCATTATGAATGGACAATGGAGGTAACAGAAAGAAGAAGATGAACATGGGAGGAAGGGTCGGTATCGTGAGAAATAATAGTCCAAATTAATGAACGGCGATTGCATAGCATGTGGCATTATTGTCATTTTCGCAACCCAAGTTAGTGTTAGTATGGTACCCTAGCCATGTTAGTTGTACGCTCCTCTGTTCTCTTTTATTTTTTATTAAGTAGATGACATAGTCGAAATTTCTTTTGAGTTAGTTTAATTTAGATTTTAATAAAAAAAAATATAAATTAAGATAAAAAATTAAGGGTTAAGATTATTGATACATAAAAATTAAGGCGATTTAATAAAAATAAATAATTTTAGCTTTAGTCAAAAAATGATTTTGACCAAATCCAAATCCTAATCCTAAACAAATAAACCCTTAGTCTTCACTTTATAGGACTCATTTAGTTCATTACTTTTCACTCGATATGTCACTTTACTCCTTAGCGTCAAGTGACATTGACGGAATGTCTATGTGACAATTTTTTAACACATAAAAATCTATATAAGCGGCAAATGATATTTTGAGCCAAAACGTATCATTTTAAGGCCTAAAATTGAATTTTGTTGTAAGTCACAAGTTATTTTTAGTCCCTCAAATTACCACTAAACCCAATTTTGGGACCGAAAACATGTGTATTAGCCTCAAAATATTGTTTGATCTTTTACGTGAATTCTTATATGTCAAATAATCTACTGTATAAATACTTAATTACCATATAGACGTTTATTAATATCAGGACTAAAATAACTTATTAAGTGCTAAGTCAAAGATTAATTTAAATATTTTACAAAATTATAGACTAAAATATACCGTAACTAAAATGTAGAGGATTAAAAAATAGCATATTATTCTTATTTATTTATTGTCTAGATTTTTTTTACAAGATTTGTTCATATTGATCTCGTTACATATTTTTTTAGTGATTAATAAATTAATAAAAATATAATACTCAACACACAACATCTGAGATTCTGAGCTCATTGAATATCTAAAAGTTATTTGCAAAATTATCTTTATTGATTAAATTATTTTTTAATATTTATAAACTGAGTTAAAATGTTTTTAGGTTGATTTACCGCTTTAATCATATACATTCTTTTTATTTTATATTTTTAAATATATTTTATTTTTTAATATAAGAAAATATTTCAGTCTTTATTGAATTTAGATTGGTTAGTTCAAATTGTACAAACAAATTTACATTTTACAAAAATTTCAAACTATGTTAAATAATAAATAACTATTATTTCTATTCATACTCTTTTTTCCATTAAAATTGTTCTGATCTGATTACACATGTGAGAAATGATAGATGTCAATGTTGTTGTACATTTTTTGACATCTAATTAAGTGTGATTTTTTTTAAGAATTAATATGTGATTTGGTTAATTATTATGTGGTCATTTAATTATATATTTTAAAATTTTTAACCACATTAAAAAATATGTGATTAAATTATTTTATAATGATTTAACTAAATTATATACTGATTTAATAATATATTTCTTTATATTTAACCATAAAAATTAAGTATGAAAAATATTTAAAATTATAATATTCTCTTGAATTCATCATTTTATTTGTGAAACTGAATTTCTTTCGTCAAACTTTTCATATCGAAGAAAATGTTAACCTGTTTCATTTATTTGATTAAGAATCTAGTATTAGTTCTTTACTTCTATCCATATATGTGAATAATAATGGTTTATTTAGGTTTTATTTATTTATTTATTTATTTATTTTCTGTATGTAAAACCGGCTGAGACAATGCTGATCTGATGTCGTTGACTGTTGAGGGAGACCGTCGTTTTCGGCAAACACTGTAGCGTGCCGTTGCTACTAGTTTTCTGCATTATGGGCAAAAAGGACAAATCACAATCACTAGCTTCATAATAAATAATAAATTCAATGCCATCACCACATTGACCTAAGATTAAAAAAATAGTAAAATGCCATTACCACGCTGCTATAACTGAATTTAAGGAATGGATTTTTTTTTTTTTATTGAAACTAATTATCTAATTTTCAAGTAGTTTATGATGGTTCTTTGACAAATTCCTATAGCTATACAGCTTTTTATTTTCAGCAAATTCATAGGATACTATAGCAATACTAAAAACAATCAATAATATTCAATTTCACTGCATCTGCAAGGGTGTTGAAAAACCAAGCATTCTGTTACACAATAACTATTATTCAACAATGAACATCACAACGGAGCTAGAAAAATTACTCCATATAGAAAAATCAGATTCTCTATGTATCAATCAAGGGTATAAGTTATCTATCTCTATTCAAGTGGGGAAAGATAAAAAAATAAAAATAAAAAATCATATCACTGTATAATGTGTGCTTCAGGGTAACAAAATTCTCTTTTATAATAAGTTAATGTATGTATAACTAAAAATATACGCTTGGAGACTCCTGTGTACTTATAGTATAAATTTACCTTGCATTTACTTCTTAATTTTGCATTCAGGCCAATCAAAGTGACCAGACATCCTTTAGAGTGAAATTACTTTATGTACATAAACAACACAAAAAGAATAAAAATCTGAATTGAAAAGAAAAGAAAAGGTATTGAAAACAATAGTTGATGAAGACCTCAAGTACAGACATGTCGTTCATACTAACCAATTTGAGGTAGAAATTTTAAAGTGACTAATATACTATTTATTATAATTTTTTGAATAATTTAAGTAATTTAAAAAGTATGTTTTCTTTTTTTTTTCTTTCAAAAAACACATTATTCTTCAATTATATAGAAAAAAAACTCTAGAAAAAATTGTTGTAATTTTTAAAATATAAAAAAATTGTTTAAATTGATCTAGAAACTTCTATGTGATCGACTAATAAATGTTATCAAAAAAAACTTCAAATAATTTAAGTAATTTAGAACAAGCGTTTTCATTTTTATTTCATAAAACATAATGTTATTCAATTGTATACTACATAATCTCTACAATTTTTTTTTGCAATTTTAAAAAATATAAAAATTATATAAATTGAGTTAGAAACTTCAAAGTGACTAATATACTTTTCACAAAAAATTCAAATAATTAAAGTAATTTAAAAAGCATGTCTTCAATTTTATTTTGAAAAATAGTCTTTTTTTCAAGTGTATATTACACTGACTCTAGTAAAAATTGTTGTAAATTTTAAAATATAAAAAATAATCTAAATTGAGCTAGAAACTTGAAAGTGACTAATACACTATTTAAAAAAATCAAATAATTTAAAAAGTGAGTTTTCATTTTTATTTCGAAAAACAACTTATTCTTCAATTGTATATGACATTATCTGTAGAAAAATTGTTGCATTTTTTTTTAGAAAAAAATTATGTAAATTGAATTAGAAACTTCAAAGTGACTAATACACTCTTTTAAAAAAGTTCAAATAATTTAAATATATTAAAAAGTGCGTCTTCATTTTTATTTGAACAAACACCATATTGTAAGTGTATAATAATACAAGATCTCTACGAAAATTTGTTACAATTTTAAAAATATAAAATTTATGTAAATCTATCTAGAAACTTCAAAGTGCTGATACACTATTTTTAAAAAATCAAATAATTTAAGTAATTTAGTAAGTGCGTCTTCATTTTTATTTCCAAAAACACCTTATTCATCAAGTATATAATACATTATCACTAAATATAATTGTTGCAATGATAAAAATATAAAAAATAATTTAAATTAAGATAAAAATTTAAAGTGACTAATACACTATTTTAAAATTTTTTAAATAATTTAAAAACTGCATCTTCATTTTTATTTCTATGAACACCCTAATCTCTTGTAAAAATTGTTGAAAATTTTCAATTATAAAAAATTATGTAAATTGTACTAGAAACTTCAAAGTGACTAATACACTATTTAAAAAAAAACTTCGAATAATTTAAGTAATTTAATAAGTGAGTCTTCATTTTTATTTCGAAAAGAATCTATTCTTAAAGTGTATGATGCACAATCTCTAGAAAAAATTGTTGCAGCTTTTAAATTATGAAAAATTATGTAAATTGAGCTAGAAACTTAGAAGTGAATAATACAATTTTCACAAAAAAAATAAATAGTTTAAGTAATTTAAAAAGCACGTCTTCATTTTTATTTCGAAAAATAGCCTATTCTTTAAGTGTATAGGACAACATCCCTAGAAACAATTGTTACAAATTTTATAATTTAAAAAGTAACTAAATAGAGCTAGAAATTTGAAAGTGACTAATACACTATTTTAAAAAAAATCAAATAATTTAAATAATTTAAATAATTTAAAAAGGTTGGAAATTTAAAATCACCCTATTCTTTAAGTGTTTAGTACACGATTTCTACAAAAAAATTGTTGAAAATTTTACAATATAAAGGTTTTTTTAAATTGAGCTATAAACTTCAAAGTGACTAATACATTATTTCAAAAAAGTCAACGAATTTAAGTAATTTAAAAAATGAGTCTTCATTTTTATTTCGAAAAATAACTTATTCTTCAATTGAATATTACACGATCTCTGAAAAAAACTGTTACAGTTTTAAAAATATAAAAATTTAGATAAATTGAGCTAGAAAATTCAAAGTGACATTACACGATCTCCTGAAAAATTGTTACAATTTTTAAAATGTAAGAAATTATGTGTTATTCATTTTCGTTTTAGTCTATATACATAACAAACGTTCCTTTTAGTTCCTATTCGTGTCCGTCATTTTCAGATTGGTCTCTATAGTTGATTTCAATATTAATGGTGTTAAATTTAGAGTAAACCCTCAAATTGGTCCCTGAGATTGTAAGTGTCATGCAGATTAGTCCCTGAGATTATGAAAACTTCAGATTAGTCCCTGACTTTGCAAAAAAACATTCATTTTAGTCCTTTTCTATTTAGTTTTTTTAATGTCGTTTAATAGGTAAAAGGACTAAAATACATGTCGTTTTGCAAAGTCAGAGACTATTTTGAGGTTTTTAAAATCTCAGGGACTAATCTGCATGACACATACAATCTCAGGGACTAATTTGAGGGTTTACTCGTTAAATTTATCTTATGTGTCTAACGGAACCTCTGTGAGCCAATTAATAATGAACGCATGGACTGTTGACATGAAAATTAATTAATCCCTATGTATGTACTTATTTTTTGTTTTAGTCCTATACATGTATTTGTTTTTCATTTTAGTCTATATATATGTACTTCTTTTTCATTTTAATATCTATTTATGTATTTATTTTTTGTTTTAGTCCTTATGCTTTTATTTTTGTTTTAATAAAGACTAACACTAAGATAACGGAAGAACCAAAAGCACGAACGAAATTACATATAAAAACTAAAAGGAATATTTTTTTTTACTTATAAGGATTAAAACAAAAATGAGTGACTCATTTAGGGACTAAATCATTCAATTTAACAAAAATTTAAAAACAAAATCTAATATTAAAAATAAAGTTGATTTTATTTATTTTTGTCAAAAGGTTACATGGGTTTGAACTCGTTAATCTAAGACTTCAACCTTTTTAGTTAACTTCACAAATTTTCTACTCATTTAAACTTGTTCAATACTCCCTCCATAATAATTTATGAAAAAAAAAAATAACTTACACGTATAAAAGAATTAGTTAAACATATTTAATTTTTTTAATTTCAAACAAATACTTAACTTTAATTAACAAAATTAACCAAGTACACGAGGGATCAAAACCTTTAAGCTAGGGTTTGTCTCTTAAGACAAGAGGTGTATTTTGGGTAGGCACAATTTCAATCGTTGAAGAGGAGGATTCATTAACCTTGCTACTTTCACCCACTTCAAATACACCACGGTACCTGAAAATTTAAGTATAAGCAGACACTAAATATTTTGCAAACTAGGAAATTAACTTGAGGTTTTTAAAATATTAAAAGAACAAAACGTTTAAGTTACCAAATTGGGGTTTTTCTTTAGAAAAAAAGATTTAGATGCTCTCATTTTTTTAATCTTTTTTTATGGTGTTCAAGCATTATAAAATTAAAGAATTAACTTGGAATAATAACAAATTAAAGGATTAACTTCAAATTTTATCTATTTATTGTTAAAGCATTATTTATTCTGAGACTAGAGAGTTTTTGTAATTTGCAGTATTTGGTTTACAAGATCTGTGTCATCCTATTCTCAACGCCATCATAAAAATTCTAATTCACACTGAATGAAACTACTCACCGTTGGCGAAAATTGGAGCATTGCGTACCAAAACGAAGCATGGAAGGAGTTGAACAGCAACCACCGAAATAATTCGCATTCTTAGCCTCAGGTATTTTCATGCTTGACTGCATGTAATCGTAAAAATAAAGGATTAATTAACTAATGTAAACTATTTCTTGTGAATTTTTTGAGATTGTAATGTGGGAATGGACATTGTTAAGTTGCTATGTGCAGATTGTGATTTATCTGCTATGCCCACTTACTGTTTGTGAATTTGTCACAGTGGCTAGCTCTGAAGACTTTTTCCTGCGGTTTCTTCTTTCATGTACAAGAAGAATTGCACATTTGCAGGTGAAGTATAGAAGCAACACTCCAGCAGAGAACAATATGACAAATTCAATCACAATGATTGATCCTAAGGCTGTTACCACAAAAGAATGAGCTTGTAAGTCATATGAACAAAGTACCAGGTATGGATCTATTTCTGACAAATTGATTGTGGAAATATTGTAACAACGATATGAGAAGATGAAGGACTCAAATTCTGTTTGGTTTCCTGGATTGGAAATACATATTAATAATGTTTTGAACCGTATTTCCAATCTCTCGAAGTGTGTTTGGATTTTTGTTGACAAAATTGGAGTTTGTATTAAACTGACTTCTGCTTAAAGGGATGAAAGTGATGTTTTAGTTCAATGCTAGCTTGAAGTCATTTTCTTTTTCATCCAGTTGACTATCATCTTATAATTCAAACATCACGAGTCATGACACATCATCACCCCGGGATAAAACTAAGTTTAATTGGTTAAAAAAAAAAGACACATAATCTCTAAGATTGGGGTAGTAAGACAAAAGTCTTTACCCTGGCTGACTTTAAAAATTTCTGCTTTAATTCAAGACTAATGAAATGAGTTTTCAAACAGGCTTGTCATTACAATAGAGCAAGTTGCTGAGAATATGAAGTGATTCCAGAAGCCAATCTTTTATGATGAATCCTTGCAAATCAACTAAGCTTATGAAATCTGTAATAACTTACTGTGAGCAAGAAATGAACTCATTGGCTGCTTTCTCATCAAATTAACCATAGCCTCAGTATATAAAGGCATTGATAACCCCTCTTCACAATCTGGATAACACCCATAGTTTCCCATGTCATTCAATGTCAATGTTAAAACAGCTCCATGCTCACCTCCCTGCAAAAATAAAAAAAGTGACAATTGAAGATCTCAGGTTTACTTCATATGTTTTAGCCAGAGAAAAAAATACTAATTTATTTTCGGAGTTTTCTAGAATAGTTCATATTAGTCCTTGACTTTAGCAGCGATCCACATTAATCCCTCAAATTGAAGTCGGTTATTCATTTTAATCTTTGACGTTAGTTTATAATTAAAATCGCTAACTTTAGTTCACTTTGGTCCTTGAAGTTTTAAACAACAATTCAAATAAGTCATTGTGTTTACTATTAAAAGTTCAATTTAGTTCTTGTGTTTTTTCGAAAAAGTTTAATTTATAGTGTGTTTGGATTAACTTATTTTCAAGAAATAATCGTTTATTTTTATAAGCTTTGCGAGAGAACTTTTGAAAAATAAGCTATTATTTCTTCTACAAAAAGCGTTTCCAAAACATGCACTTGAAATCTAATACTTTAGCATTGTTAATTATAAACTAATGGCAGGGACTAAAGCGCATAATAGATTACAATCTTAAAAACCTATATGAACTGCTACAAATCTCATCAACTAATATTAACACCTTTAAAAAACTCAGACACCCAAATGTCCCTTCACTTGTTTTAGCTAGTTATTGCCACAACACTTTACAAAGGAAACTTGACGTTTATTTTATTCCAAAGCTTCAATTAATTTGGTATTGTATTCTAACAGGTGCTTCTACCTACCCTTTATACAGTAAAAGTTTTAGGCATTTAGTAAACTTTAAAACTTTTAAGCAACTTCTTCCTAAATATTGGAGTTGTTTTCTTTGGGGTGCTTACAAAAGTAGATAAAGGATGCTTGGAAAACCTTCTGGAGCTTCTTAATGCCACCATTTTCCAACTATATGTATAAATATACAACAAAGTAGTTTTATATATTCTATAAACTCTAGTGTCGTTATGAACTAATGATAAAGACATAAAGTAACAAATGGAAGTGAATCTGCTACTTGGCCATAACCTTTTGTCTATGCTTTATATTTAACTGGTGATGGGAACATATTGAAGACCGTGTTTGGAACTCAAATTTCAAGGCAAAAGAAGAACAAACTCACATGATAGAACAGTTGCTGCATAACACTATTGCAGTCATTCACTGTGCCCTGAAATCTGATTCCATTGGCTTTCACCATAAAGTGCTGTGAGATTGTAACATATGTCTGAAGTGGTTGCCACTGATAACTATTTCTGTGCTTTAGTTCAGTTGCGTTAATCAAATGAACTGGCAGATTTGTTACTAATAATCCATCATTAACTTCCACAGAGAATGTCACCAGAAAATGAGCCTGAATACCTGACATATGAACCATAAGCAGAATTTCAAGCCTCTAAACTTTGCTGCAGAACACTTGGTCATCTTTTGTTCTATTTTTTTAGAAAATAATCTCTTATTTTCATCATTTTGTCCGAACATGCTATTGGTCTACCAGATTTCAAAATTATTCAAAATAATTGATAATATATGTCATGAAGAAATATACATGTTTTTGTTTTTTGTTTAGCTGTAATTATTATAACTGTCTCATATAATTGGACTGTTTTACTTCTTCAATCTCATGTTGAGAATGAGTTAAAAAAGTGTCACTTCAAGACATATTTATTTGCAAATTTCAAAATATACCAGGAAAGGTAGGAAGATCAGGATCTCCAATGAAAAATTCGAAGTTGTCTTTTTCTTTGTCAAAGACTAGGATCTCATCTTCATTACTTCTCAGTATGATGAAGTAAGGGACTCTAATAAATGGAGGGTCATTGATAGGATCAACAAAAATTGGAACACCTAATGAATTTACTCCGTTCTTATTCCTGGCAGAAACTTGAATGGTATCTCCACCATAAAAATTCTCGTTTCTGCAGAACAGAAAACAGCAATAGCACAATTATACATCTAATGAGAAAAACGTGTTCCAAATAATACTTGTTCTATGAAATTTATGGCATAAAAATGCCTTGAAACTCGTTACACAAATAAAGATAAGGTTTTAGTGTCCTAAAAAAAATTCAATCAACAAGTTACTATCTTTTGAAAATATCCTAAAAATTTAGGTTATATCTTGTAAAAAGATAAATGTAGTTCCTTAGGTGTGGTAGGTGTTATTCTCCAATCAGAATTAGAATTTTATTTTGGTAACATGCCATGAATTTTAGCTCATGTTTATTACACGTGACCCTAGATGTCGCGCATACTACTGAGGTGAAACTCCGTTATTGAAGAACAACACTAACCACTCATAAGGAATTGCATGTAACTTTTGTCCTTTACAAAATAAACTAGCAAGTTATATTTCTAAAGGGTATTTTAACATTTTAGAGTTATAACTTCTTTATCTAAAACACCTAGTTTTCACATTATCAGCTTATCAGTGTTTTCCTGTCTCATTGGAATAAACAGAATTTTCCAAACAATATGAGCCTTATTTCAATAAATTTAAACAGGAAACAAAAAAACAGTATAACAAATACCCCAGATACTGAATAGACTGCAGAGCAAAATTAAGTTCTTCCACAGTGCCTTCTATCACTAAACTGGTTGCTGTTTCATTTTCAATATTAATTACAAGTTTCCTCCACATTGCTTGTCCAAATTGCACAGCCATGGGTGAAAGAAGTATACTTCCAGATACTGCACTTAGATTCATAGAAATATTCTCCATTGGATTTGAATAAGTTATCTCAAACCCAGAGAAACCACTGTAACAGGACACACAATAACATCATATAGAACAGGATAATTCAATTATTTATGTTTAGTCCCTCTAGTTAATGTTTTCTATTAAGTGATGACATGATATGCCATGTGTCACGCTATCTGATATGTTACATCAGTTATTTCATCATTACTTAATTGTCAAAGATAACAAAAAATAGGAGGAACTAAATGGAATGTTTAAAGTTTAAATTCGTGAAGACCAAATTCAGAATTTTTAAAAAATGAAAAAATCTTAATATTTTGATGGTTAGAGAACGTATTTTTTCCATTTAAAAAGAAAAACAGGATTCCTCAAAAATATTTGTATATGCTTCATAGACATACCCAAATCTAGGACTTATCAAATCTTCTGTTGCTTGCAATTGAATTGGAACAGAAGCAAACTGAGGTGGAACATTGAGAACAGCTATGTACACAGAAGCAGAAGCAAGATTTCCATTTATATCAGATATTGTATACCAAAAAGAGTCATTTCCATAATAGCCTTTATAAGGAGTGTAGCGAAAGATCCTTCCATTCTGTAGAAGTGAACCATGTTCTGACTGATAAAATATAAGAGAAAGGTCAATATCAATATCATATTCCAAAATAATATGTAGACATAAAGATGGAAGCAGTGAAAAATGTAATTTAAATTATTAATAATTTAATTTATTAAAACCTTCAAACATATCACTTTTCAAAGGCAACATATCTTACTTTGGAGAATTCAACTATACTAGAATTATCACCCGCATAAAAATCATTTGCTAAGACATCAATGGCAATGGATTGATCCTCCCAGATAGATATTGCATCATTGTTAGCTTTGGGAAAATACTGACCTGAAATAAATTAATCCAGCAAAAGAATCCTTAAAACATATATAATTTTTTCAATAAAATAGAAGTATGCTCTTTGACCAAAATGAACAAAATTATGACCAATGTATAACATAGGTTTTTTTCGTTGGACTCACGTGACTTTTGTTCTTATAATACATAAATAGTTCTAATTTATTTAGACATAAATCTCATTCTGTTTAAGAAAAATCTTACTTCTCGTTAAAATGATAAATAAATAAAATTATAAAGCCATGTTTGTTTCAACTTACTGCTGTAGACATTGATACTGAAGGGACATGGCTTCAAATGCTTGCCATTAAAGGAAGCACAAATCTCATAAGTGCCAACATCTTTAGCCATATAGCCACAACTATATGTCCCATCCTTATTATCTTTTATGTCATCCCAAGTTGAAAATCCAGTGCTATTATTTGAAGCAATTTTCAATTTTAATCTTGATTCTTGTGAGAGTACAGGGTTTGAATATGAATCCATAAGCTGCACAGCTATTTCATTTCTTGACAGTTTTGGCACCTTTGAAGAAAACCTCACAACACTTGACAAGGAAATATTTACTTCACCTGTTACAATAACACTAACACTGTATTTAGTTTCACATTGTGACGGGGAAACATGTATCCATTTCAAAGAGTAGCTTTCATATTTTTAATGTTTGATTTTTCGCTGAGATAGGTCAAATGTAAATTCAAGAAGTGAAAATTGTTCTTAGTGTGTATTTGGCACTTTGGCTTCACGTCAATTATGACTAACGTGCATTTAAAACGTAAAACTAAACATACACTAAATATATGCAAAAGTTACATGGCAAACTTATCATTATCATTGCAATAAAAATAAAATAAATAGAAATATATTCTGAGGAAAAGTTTCATCATGTAATACATTTTAGTACCTGGTTTTACCTCTTTTCTGAATGAATGACCCTCATTGAGTAATATGTTTCCACAATAAACATTAATATCATAAAATCCACTTTTCTCTGGTGTGTAATCCACATAAAAAGCACTTGCTGTTACTGACTGAAATCAAAGGTGACATATCATTTAGAGTTCAATTCCTAAGTAATTGTGCACAAAAAGTTTATATTTTATTTTCCTTACATTGTTGCCAAGTTCTATTGAAGGTGATGTTTCCATGTAACCAATAATTTCATCATATCTCATTCCTGAAATTGTTACACTCCCTAATATCAAGAGCCACATATAAAAATCATACATTTAGAGTCTCTTTGGATGAACTTTTCAGGATTACTTATTGGGGCAGGATTTTCAAAGTTGCAATTTCTACATACATTTTAAAAGTTGGTTTCTAAAATAAGTTTCTATATCCCAACTTTTCTCAAAAACTGCCTTTTCAAATAAGAATGTTATTCCATAAACTAACTTTTCAAATATATATGTAGAAACAACTTATGACCTTCGAAAATTCTGTAAACAATTTTTACGAAGCTCGTCCAATCAAACTCTTATCAATTACATAAAGGAATGTAATGAGAAGTTTATAGAAAGTACCATTTTTGTTTAGCATGGGATATATGGTTGGGGAAACACTATAGGAATCATTTTCTCTTAAGATTTGTACTTGAAGTATGTGTGATTCAACAGGAGAAGGATATTGATAGATGTCATTCAAATAAACAGAGAACTCTGCTTTTAACCCAGCAACTGAATCATTTAAACCAGATCCATTAACAACACTTTTCACCCCATCACAATAACCTATTCAGAACATGAAACAGAAGTTACATTTAAAAGATGAAAATGATGAAATTCACACGCATTTATTTATATAAGAAGTCACTATGTATTAAACAATAATAAATGATCAAACTACAGAGACCATATAAACATAAGACTAAAGTAATGTCACAAATTCAATAATTTCTAAGAGGCTTGGCATGAAACTTTACCTATAAAAACAGTAAAAACATATGGCATATTGGAAATGCTCTTATTATGCTTGGAATCATATATTGTTAACAGGAAATTCCCTGGCTCCAAATTGCTAAATGAAAATAACTGAATTCCAGCATCCACTTCCTCAAAGTGAAGATCTGATATTGGTATTGATAAGTTTGTGTCTCTTTCAACAACTTCTGCATCAAACGGATACAGTCCAGAAACCAGATTTCCATATTGATCTAACTGATGTATAAGGATTTCCATCTTGGAAGCCAATTGCCATGCATGCGGCTCAATGTTCCATTTTGCAATACAGTTAGAGACATCTATAGCTCCTGGTAATTTAGGTAGATACAGTTAAGATATTGAAGTTTTTGGAGGTAGAAGTAATGTAATGACATATAGAAGAATGAAAAAAAAAAAAAACCTGTATGAATTTATGTTTGATTTGCGTTAACAATTACTTTTTGTAACAGTTAGATACAGTTATGATTGAATCAAAAAACACAGAACCTGGATTCACTTTTAATGGTAATGGAGAACCATTCAAGGTTTGATTTCCTCCTTCTATGATGAAAGAGAAGTTTCCAGCATTGGTCACAACAAACTCAATGACTATATAATCAAACTCATTCCATCCCATGTTGGAAATATCAGGCACGCTTGCAACAGAACCATTTCCATGAAGGAGACACAACTTAAAATCAGGCATATAGGACACTTCACTTGTCTTAGAGATACTGTTGCCAAATGCATCTTTAAGAAGTACCATAATGGAAGCTTTTGAACCAGCTTCATACTCATGTTTCAGACCTTTCCATGATGCAACACAAACAGATGGATACATGTTCCCTTCAGTCAGAGAATAGCATTCAGAATTATTATATTAGCTAAGGACATAAAAAAAAACCCTAAGTATTGTAATTTACATTGATTATTGATAACACATATGTAAAAAGCATAATGGCTCCATTTGACAGAACATTGGTGTTTACATTTTGATTAAACACAACAGAATAAAAAGAATGACATGTCAAGAACCTGGCTGAACTTGGAAATGCAAGGATGAATCAAGAACTTTATAACGGTCTTCAGTGATGAGCACATTAAACAATCCAGCCCTAATGGGAGTAAAAGAAATCTTCCAATTATTAGGGTCTCCTTCAAAATTTGACATAACTGTAGACACATATGAACTATTCCCTTCCTTTCCATTGACATTGAGAATTGGCTCAAAAACATTTTTGTCAATCTTATCAGCATTTTCAAGCACTTTGACCTTAATGGTTGCTGTCTCACCCGCCATGAATGTTCCCTTATCATCCCACCAACTGAATGCAAATATGGGCAATTTTGATCTATCTGTCCCAAATCAAAAAATACAAAAGTAAAAAAATTATGATAATAAACATTTTGTGCAGAAGTTCTTTTTTTTCTTTTCTTTTGAAGTTGAGGAAAGATGGACCGCTACTTTGCGCACCACAAACTTATTGGGCGCACCATATGTTCGCTCGAAACTTAAGTTCCAAGCGTACAACAAAACGGAACTTTGAAAGACACAATTTTTCAAATACCGGAAGTTAACTTTCGAGCGAACATATGCTGCCAAAATCAAGGTGTGACGAGCAAAGTAGTAGCATGAAGATGTAATAGTGCTGATTCTTGGTGATTAACCTGAAATGGGATATTCAGAATAACAAGAGATTGAGAAGAAAGAGAGAACATAGAGTGAAATGAGAGTGAGAGTGAGAGTGAGAGTGATCTTCATATTTGGGAGAATTTTAGAGCATAGTGTAGTAGTAGTGTTTATGTTTGTAATGAAAAGGGCAGTTTCATGATATTTGAGCGGTTGATGGCAGTTTAAAACTGTTACATGGTGAAGCAGTTATTAATTATTTGTTTCGTGGAATTAATTAATTTTTAGTTGATATCTCAAAATTTAATTGATGGCACAGTATTATTCTATAGGAAGTTGTAACAGAGGATTTAAATCCGTTTGTAGTAAAAACTAAAAAGACTGAGGCAAATGTTCTGAAAATGAATTAGACGAATTATATTTTATAAACTAGCTGAGCAGACATTTTCACTCACCATTTTAGTATTTGATCTCCATTTTTTTATTCATTTTTTCACAAATTATCTATCATTATCAAATTGTTTCTCAGCTAGTCTTTCATATTTTTTTTCTTTTTGTTTTTTCATACGAGTCTAGCCCAATCAAAGGGCTTAATCTTTTTTTTTTTGGTAAACAATCAAAGGGACTAATCTGAAAATGGTGATTAATATTTCAACCCTTTTTTATATTTGCACCACCTCCTTTATTTTTTTTCAACAAAATTATCACAACACCCTTATTTTCAGAAACTCGTCATTGGAAAGAAGCAAGAATTACGTGTCCCGAAAATTAATTTTCAAAAAGTTCATAAACATTTTGAAAATGAGAAATGATTAAGTAGTAGCAAGAAAATTTTGCACGAATTACAACACGAAATGGCCGTTAAAAATTTGGGTGAGACTACTCAAACTTTTTTCTCTTAGTTTTTCACTTTGTGCTAAAGGAAAGAAAAGTTTTGTTTTCTCTTGATTCTTTCTTCATAGATTTTCTCTCTTCTTTTTTTAACCATTCCATAACAAAGGGTTAAGTTTAATTGGCTTTTCAAAGGAATTAAAAAAAAAAGAAAAAGTTCCGGGGTGTTTGTCTATAAAAAGGCTTTGAATTTCTTTTAAGGAAACATGACATTGTCTTATATATTTTTATTTTTGTGGTGAAAACAGTCTTAATTAAGTGCAAACATGCTTTAAGAGATTTAACAAATCACTTTTTGTCTTTTGTTTTAATTATATATATAGCCTTTACTTAGAAGTATGTTCAATTTCATCCCTCTACACTAATGCTTTTTAGTCATTTATTCAAACTTTAGTGGTCGTGTTGAATAGTTAATTCGGAAAGACAAGGAAGTGTTTTTATTGCCAAACATATATTGTTGACTAGTTAAACATAATTCGCATAATGTTGTTAATCATGTTTTGATAAGCTTTTGTGTTTCCATGCTTGCAACATAGAGAAAATTATATAGTACTGTAATATATATATAATTGGTCATATACCAAACCAATATTTAATTGTAGGCCTGATGTTCAAATGCGTAGCCATAATTATACATCAAAAAGCTTATTATTAATTATCAATCAATAGAAATTTAATCTGCTAATCTACATATATAAGAACATATAAAAAGAGTACGTTAACAAGTTAGAACTTGTGAGTGTATTTGTGAGTGTATTTTAAAATATGAATTTATAATTTATTAAAGTACTATTCATACAAAATAAATAGACATACATTAATAATTTATGTTTTATGAGTATATTTTAAAAAATTAAGTCATCATAACTTACCTATATAAATATTCTTTCTACAAAATTCGTAGTACGCTAAATAAACTATATTAATATATATTTAAGAATATTGTACCCACCTATATTGGCTCACGATAAGTAAGGATCCCTATTAACGGACAGATAAACTCAACATTAGTAAGAAACCAGTTCAAAAGTCCGACCTTGAAAACTCGATCCTCAGACATGATTATTATTGACCTCTATGACAACTTAGGATGAGTTAAATACAAATAATAACCGACCTTAGCTTAACCTCAAAGTAGGAGAAAAAAAAATCGTCTTTAAAAGCGAAAAAACATGATCACTCACGTTGTAAGCCTGATATAGTATAATGTAAAAAGGAGGTTAAAAAAGAAAAAGAAAGAACTCAAAAAACAATTTACTCACTTTTTTACACTCCTACTTTTCTTTTGTCTATGTTTATAATGTGTCATTGACACTTATGTGCCACTGACACTCATGTGCCACTTCATTCTAACCGTTAAATCTTAATATATTAAATAAAATAATATTTTTATTATATTTATAATAATATTTTTACTCTTGTTTTATGAGATACCAAACTAGATTGACACATAATCTATAACCCACCATCTTTTTGTACAAATATGAATTTTGTGGGTAGAGAAAAGTGCATATATATGTACGTGGTCAAAAAGGTAAATGGCATTCCAATATATTTAGACTGAAAATGCTCTATTGTAATTTTATATATGGTATTGGTGGTAGCTGAAGAGGAGAGACCGATCAAAGTGGATGATCCATGTGAAGGATATTCCTTCCACTTTGTTTTCCCATCTTTAATTTGAAAAACTATCTTCATATGTTGCTCTTAAATAATTATTACCATTTTGACTTGGCAGAACAATGAAGGAAAGAATTAGCTAGTGATATATCTAGCTAGTAACAAAATGTCAAAGTCATATATGATGGACTCTCACTACTAGAGATTATTACTACAAGATCCTCAAAATCTCTTTACGGTTTTTATTCTTTTGACTTGTGATAGTGGCATGTCAATAGAAACAAATTAAAGTATAGTTATGCATTATATTTTTTTATTACAAAAATGATTACATGAGAATGGAGATTTTTAAAAAATTAAAAGAAAGGACAAATATGGAGCATGCAATTAAAAAATACAGAATTGTAAAAATAAGATGTAAAATAAATTAATATTTTTTTCAGGAAGCCAATTGATTATAGGGTTTTTCTAACTTGTGTCTATGGATACAAGTTAACAATGATTAATTTAAATTTTTTAATAGTTAAATTTATTTTTTTTATTATACCTTGAGTGCAGCCACTAAACTCTTAAACACCCACTACTTAATAACTTCTTTTTTTCTAAAATTTTATTAGCTATTAATTATTATTAACTTGTGTTTCATGCGCACAAAAATTAAAAAAACTCTTTATTTAATAGAGTACAAAGGACGAGTACTTTGAATCACATATAATTGACACTCCGTGTAATATCAAAACCATTATATGACATGACAGGTCATTAAATACAACATATGCATATCTAGGAGGCAAACTTGGTAAATATACACGCGAAAAAAAAGAAATCTTGTATATATATCAAAAAAGCTCTATGATTATAAAAAAAAATTGTATATTTAATTTTCAGTTAGTTAAAAATAATTTTTTTATTTTATTTTAAGTATTAACAATTATGTAATAATTTGTTTGGATATAAATCTAAATTATATTTAATGAACAGAACAATTTATAATTTTCAGTAAAAAAGTTTTACTTTCTTTTATCCGAAAACTTAACACACATTGAATCCACACTTCACATCTAGTGGTGATTGAAAGTGCAACATTTTTTTTTAGAATATCAATCTAAAGTGTTATTTTTAGTTTTTTTGTCAACTATTTTTTAATTTACAGATTGACAGATTAGAAAAAGGATGTCCGAACATCTGTGATGCAAAAATGCGCACCCATTACCTGCCAAGATAGCCCAGGGGATGAATCGCTTAACTCCTTAAAAAGAAATTGTTTTTTTAGAATTTTCTTGACTAAGAATAAGACCTTTTGATTTTAAAAGTTTTCTAAAATTCTGTTTGCCTTTAAGAAAAATCTATTTGACCCAACTTTTACTTGTAAAAAAAAAGACTAAACACTATCGTATAACTGTTTTATTAGAGCATTCCAAAAAAATTCAGTATCATATGAATATAATTGGATATATCTCAATTAGCTAGCTTAGGGTCCAAAATAGTATAGAATGGTAATAATAAAAATTGTGAAACTTGTGTTCGTGGTATTGAGTATTGACACTGAAAAAAAATTGTGATTTGTCAAATTTTATGGCCTTTACTCGTGATATAGATTCTCTGTAACAGAATATATGGATAAACATATTAATATAAAATTTCTGTATTCTGACTTTAGTTAAGCTTACAATAAAATGTCAGTAAAGAGATTGTTTTTTTAGTGGTGCTTGACATATGATTTTTTTTTTAAGTATTTCTTAACTAATCGTTAAAGACTAATTCCTCTAAGAAAGAGAGATTATTGAAATAAATATAACATTTTTAACAAAATCATTCAGTCACATAACTAAAATTTAATCTCTAATAGTTATGCTTAAAAAACCTAACTATCTATCAATTATACCGCATAAATTATCCGTTTGTTAGCCTAATTAAGTTTTTCCTAAGTTTGTAGCGTATTTAGTTGAATAGACTTTTCCAAAAGTCCTGGTCTAACTTGTTTATTAAACAAAGCAAACTTGACTACACTTAAAATAAGTTAGGCCACAACTAAACTCCATACGAGCCATGTAACCTAATTTTCATATTTCTAATTTGAAAGCAAAATATCACTATAAGAAAACTTAACATTAGTTAAAAAATATAGCTTCAGATTTTTATTTATAGCTAATTTTTATTTAAATTAATTATTAAAAAATTCTAGCTAATTTTCTTAGTCACTAATTAACTTTAGCTACTAATTAGCTATGAAATATAGCTATCAAATTTTTTTCAAAACTAATTTATATCTAAATAGCTACTAATTTGCTACCAAAACAATTTTCTAACTAATTTTCTTAGCTACTCATTAACTGCTAAATTAGCTACTAATTATATACGAAGTCAAGAATGAATTAAAGTCTCACATTGAATAGTTAGGAGCAAATTAAAGGGTTTATAAGTGGAATTCAATTGTATTAAGGTATTTGGTGGTATTGTGGTGTATTGTACTTGTACTCCAACTATTCTATCTAATTGTTACAAATTACTTACAAATTTTTGTCTAACTAATATGCAAAATTCTTGTAATGTATAATAATTGGTGAAGTATAAAATCCTATGATGAAATTTGTAATAATTCAACTATAAGGGCACTGGACATCATTTAACAAAACTAAAACAAATCATTTAAAATTTTTCAACTTTTTTTTCTATTTGAATCGCAACATAATAAATAAGTTTTATTTTTCCTATCCTACTATTTAAAGAGTTAAATGTAGTACAGAGTCGTTAAAAAATGTAATTTTTTTATTTTGAAAGATAAAATAATGTGCACTTATAATTATTTTTCTAATTCTAATAACCTTAACAAGTGCCTAAAGACATTGTTTAGGATAACCCTTCAGTTTTTTATTTTCGTTTTCTAATTTTTTTTTTATAACCACGGGTTTTCCATCCTTAAGATAAGAGTAATCCCGTTCGTTACATGGCTGACGCTCCCTCCATGAATTTAGCATGGGTGAGATTCGAACACAAATTCTCGCACTGTAAATCGTCCCTCCTATAAACTTAGCATGATTTTGCACCGTTAAATCAACTCTTGGGATTTCCTTCTTCCAAATTCGACACTATTGGAGAAGACCAAAATCCCACTATTTTCCCTTTCCCGTCTCGCTCTGTTCTCTCCATTTTATTTTTTAAATAATCAAATATTACAGCTTTTAATTCCTTATTAGCTAAAGTTGTGACACATTAATTTGTTAGTATATATGCATGGTTTCACAAATGTGGTATATATATATATATATATACCATGGACATACATTTAATGTTTTGGACCAATTAGCTAGAAAGAAGAAGACAATATCCAAAAAGCAATTAGGAAGCAAGTGGAGCATAGGCAAGTAGCAGCAGCATGTTCATTAAGTAATTAATAGTTTGATATTAGTACATTAATAATACTCCTAATAATAATATCTTATCCTTAGACTATGGTAACGGAAATAATTAATGGGAATAATGGGATAGGGCCATATATAATTCAATTAGTTACAAGTAAGATAGATAGCAGAAATGATCTCTTTACCAAATCATGAAGCGATTATATATTGAATTGAACTGTGATGAATTCATGGAGGGGAGATAGATAGAAAGCAGAAACATATTAAAGGTGTCGGTTGTTCGAATTTTCTGCTACAATGACTCAGAAATTCTATATATCCAAAGCCAAGAGGGATGTGACACATGGATATTTATATGTTAAGTGTTAACATCAGATTGGATTAGGAAGGTATAAAATCCCATCTATCTTAATTTGATATATATATTTGCATGAAAAATATATAAAAGTTGAAAGATATGCTAATTGTCCAAAGATTTTTTTCATGTGGGGATCATAATTGTTGAGGACGGTTCCCTTTGGCATTTGGTGCAACTAGATTGCACATGCATGGTTCCATTTCAGTGTGACAACGAACCAGTAATCATATCATAGTTACGTTACTCTCTAATTAATCACTCTTTTTCATTTGCGAAACAGAGTATATGTTGCTAGCTACTTCCATACACAAATAATGTATGCAACAGAATGATAACATTATTATGATGATTTATTAACGTATTTGGATGGTTGGTAAGTGGGAATAATTCAAATAGCAATCTAGAACGTAATTATTTTACTTATTCTCAACGTAATAACATATAGATCAGATAGGAACAATGTGAACTACACTTGTTATAAAGGAGTCTATATATTCTAGTAGCTAGCTAGTAGCTAGTTAAGGCACGAGAAGTAAAGAAAGGTATTAAAGATGTTGTCATAAAGAAAATTAGATGAGAAAAAAGTGGAGGAGGCATGCCTATTGAAAGGGGAATAATAATAGATTTTTAGTGTTAGTGTTAGTAATCGGTAAAAGTCAATTTGGCGCAATGTATGTTTGACAAGAATGACAAGCACTTTTTGGGTGGCAACATTGAATCATAGAACTAGAACCGTTAAGAGTCTCAAAAGCTGGTTAATAGTCTAAAGCACCCTTCCAATTCGGCGGTCATCAACATTGAAAGTAGATCTCCACGCCTAATTTCAACCCAATTTGTCACCATTCAAAAGTAATACTATATACCAACAAAATTTGAGACAATTAATAGTTGCTTTTTTTAAACATGCTGATAAGGGTTCAAATCCTGACGATTTGTATAGAAAAGACTTTGTTGATAAATGCAAAATTCACTTCAGTAATCTCTATGCCTCACCTTGAAAGGATTAGTCTTTGACTGCCGGTCGAAGGATATCCTTCGTACAAAAAAAAATACTAGTATATATAGTCACCAACAAAGCACAATTGATAGATAAATGTATCTCTTAAACATACCGATCATGAATCACTTTTTAATCGTATGAATAAATAAAAATAACTTTATTTTAAGAGATTTTATTTATTTTTGTGATCTCCCTATTTTGAAAAGAATAACATTTAACTATTGGCTAAAAAAATATAATATCGTTGTCGTATATTTAATAAAAATATATATAGGTAGTGATTCACTTACATCTTGCAGTGCTCCTTGCTATTGGATGGGGCAAGAAGGGGACTACTAGTTGCTCCGGCTGAGAGCTCCAAGTTGGTTAGACACCATGGGTGGAGGGGAGGCAAGTACCTGTAAGGCCACTCTGACACTTAAGTTAGTTAAGTTGCATAAAAAGGAGTTGTGAATATAGAATAATGAGTTACCTTCATATGTGTTGTCCTTTTCTCTTATAGCAAAACTAGGTAGTTAGGATGATAGAAGGGCCTCCTCATTTAAGCCTAAGTCCAAATCCCTAGAAAACGGTCTCGGCACTAATGAGGAGACAAACCTGTCAGACGTGTGCCTCCTTTGTACCTTTTGTCTGGACAGCTAGTCAGGTGAGATCGAGGGATCCCCTCCCGTGGGCAGGATCATCCCGCACCAATGTGAGTTCCTCAAGCTAGTCGGATTGGTTTTCTTATCAGCGGAATTTACAGGACATTCTTCGGCAGAGATACTGAGAATACTCTTATGGCGAGATTTCGTCCATAACACATCTATTACTCACAATAAAACTTACAACTTTATTAAAAAAAACGTTAATAATGGAATTGTAAATGTGAATAGTAGTGGTATGAAAATAAATTTTTGAATATTTGTATATGAAGAGATATATATAGAGTAAAATAATTGATAGTTGGCTAGCCATGCAGCTTATAATAGCATGACATGCTTCGGTTATATATCAAATATTGCTCTACATAGATATCTCCCCACTCACCACCCACGTTCTATAATGGGGTTCACTAGTGTGAATCCACCTATACATGTCTTAGCTTATTGAATCCTAAGGAATGTGGGTATATATCAATATACATATATATGTAGGATCAGCATGAAACAGAAAGAGCTATCTATATTTTATAATAGCTAGAAATTAAACATTTTACATACACTAGCTAGCTTAGCTTGCCACGTTAATGGGGGGGAAGAAGTTTGAGGGGCAATATTACATATTTACATATAGGAAATAGAAGCTTGGTGTAGTAACTTTTGAGGACAAGGTGCGTGCTCCAATAGGAAAGGTGGTGGTGAAGTTTGAGCAGTTTTGTGATTTTGGATCTATATAAAAAATATCTTGCTGCTAACATGTGATAATAAAAGGCAATAATATCATTTTTTGCTTACGATACAATCTAATTTTATTACACTACTCTGTTTTCTCATGTGGACCCAAATCCCTAATCCTGTTAGTTTCAATGGTCCTACTTACTCAACTAGTCACCTCATACTAACAAATTATCAAATGCCATTAATGGCAACATTCTCCCAAACTTCTGCCTCCTCTCTTAGTGAGTAATAAAGTTTAAAGTAGCAATTTTTCGGTTTGAGATTTTGTGAACACACTTTTCTCTATAAAAAAATAAATAAACTGAACATCCAAAATAGGTGAGTAGAGTGTATGTGGCTCACATGCGGAATGAATAGCTTGTTTTAAAACGTGAAGGAGATCATTTGTGGTAATACTAACATAAATGCATTTGTTATGGGGTAGATAAGGTGCCTATGCGTCTACATATTTAGGAAAAAGACAAAACAGGGCAAGTAAACAAGAGTTTCTAGCATCATCACTTTTAATTTACTATATCGCACGGTTTAAATAAGGTCTTTGTGCTTTTACTCTTGTGCAGTCCTAGTCCAACATTCTGGAGTACTCTTATTATTATATTCTATACTATATTCCTATGGTACATTTTTTAGATTCTGTTGAATAAAACATCTGAACGAGCACCCCAAGATTTCATTTGAATTAATCTAAATTTGATTTTGATATATATCTCACGTTAGAAACAATAGCAACGGTAATTAATGTTGGACCTTCTCTGAAAACTAAAAAATTAATACAAAAAAACTTTATTTTGTGATAATTATGAACGTTATTGTACAAAGGTGTGTAATAAGTTTAGGCTTTTGGAATTATTCCCTCTCCTCATAATAATATTTGTAATATATATACCTTTTGAACTTTTAAAGTAGCTAGCTCCAAACTTATATATATATATACGTGTTCCACCACCTCCAAACCTCATATAAGCTCTCTCATCATTCTTCTCATCACTCTCACACTCCACACTTAGCTTATTGTTCTCTCTCTCTCTGTTTCTCTCTCTCTCTGTGCTGCTGGTCCCCTCTGGATCACGTTGTACTTGAAGAAGTGTATAATTTGTAGAGAGAAAAGACAGTACAGTGTTTCTTGTTATAATATAATAAAATAATAATATCTCAACCACACACAAAAACAAGAAAGAAACCAACAAAGGTTTAAGATGGTTGCGGAGGAGAAACCCCAAAAGACATACCCGACAACTGCTGAGGTACACCTCCTTATATAAATTAATTACTAATTCCTTTCAATGTCTCCCCCACTATAATAATATAGTACTAATACTCTATATATCATTTGCATAATTTATTTGTAAAAATTACTGGGACTAAAAACATAAAGTTACAGGCTCACTAACTTTGTGTTGTTTGGTGTATATGGTGGTAGGTAGTGGAGGAGGTAAAGAAAATGGTGGACATTGGTTTCCCGATAGCAGCAATGAGCCTTGTGGGTTACATCAAAAACATGGTATTGGTTATGTGCATGGGAAGGTTGGGAAGCCTAGAGTTAGCCGGTGGTGCTTTAGCCATCGGCTTCACCAACATTACCGGTTACTCGGTCCTATCCGGTCTAGCCATGGGCATGGAACCACTATGCACCCAAGCCTTCGGTTCACGAAACTTCTCCTTACTCTCTCTCACTCTAACAAGGACTATCTTCATGTTATTACTAGCCTCCCTCCCCATTTCTCTCTTGTGGCTCAACCTTGAACCTTTGATGCTATCTCTCCACCAAGATCCAGATATAACACGTGTGGCTAGCCTCTATTGCCGTTTCTCCATCCCTGACCTCATCGCCAACAGCTTCCTTCACCCGATTCGTATCTATTTACGTAGCAAAGGAACTACTTGGCCTCTTTTGTGGTCCACTTTACTTTCCATCCTTGTTCACATCCCTATGGTCACTTTTTTGACCTTCAAACTCCACCTTGGCGTACCCGGGGTCCCCATGTCAGCTTTCCTTGCCAATTTCAACACTCTCCTCTTCCTTCTCTCCTACGCGCTCTACACGCGCGTCACTAAAGAATCACTTTCCATGCCATTACTATTATCACCACCACCATCACCATCACAACCACAATCAGCATTACCATCATCTCGTACCTCATCAGGTAAGGAATGGGGTACGCTGGTAAGATTCTCCATACAAAGTTGCCTAAGTGTGTGTTTGGAATGGTGGTGGTACGAGTTCATGACGATCCTCGCGGGGTACCTTGATAACCCGCGTGTCGCGTTAGCAACCGCCGGCATAGTCATTCAAACGACGTCTCTGATGTACACGTTGCCGACGGCTTTGAGCGCGTCGGTGTCGACACGAGTGGGAAACGAGCTCGGCGCGGGTCGGCCGGGAAGAGCGAGGCTGTCGACGATCGTGGCAATAGGAATGGCACTAGGGGGTTCGATGTTGGGGTTGTTAGGGACCACAGTGGGGAGAGAAAAATGGGGAAGAGTGTTCACAAGTGATAGTGAAGTGTTGGAGTTGACAATGACGGTTTTACCCATAATAGGGGTGTGTGAGTTAGCAAACTGTCCTCAAACGACGAGTTGTGGAATACTAAGAGGGAGTGCAAGGCCCGGTGTTGGGGCTGGGATTAATTTTTACTCGTTTTACATGGTGGGGGCACCGGTGGCAGTGTTGTTGGGGTTTGTTTGGAGGCTTGGGCTTGTGGGCCTCTGTTATGGGCTTTTGGCAGCGCAGATAGCATGTGTCATCTCCATTCTAGTTGTGGTATATAACACAGATTGGGAAAGGGAGTCATTCAAGGCTAAAAGCTTGGTGGGAGGAACAAACACTTCTTTATTATTGGACCAAACAGTCAAATGTGAACAAGGTGTTGTCTTTCTCAATGACAACAACTAATTAACCAAACTCATCTTACACCCAAAATCATTCCATACGTACTTCAATATAATCCAATCACACTCTCCTTCATTTTTTTTTAATTTCTTTTTGGTTGTGATGATTATGCTATGTATATGTATTTTGCATAATAACCCTTGTATTTTGGTTTTTTCCTTGCTGGTTACAAGCAAGGTCTAGTAACTATACCTAGCTAGTTAGTTGGTACTTGCAATATAATTGTCTTCAAGTTGTAATAGTAGGATTAATTATCTAATTACTAATCAGCACTTGTTGAATATATATGCGGGGGTGGTCAAAATGGAAATTCTAATTTTGACCTCGTTGAAAACGAGTAGGATATGTGTATGACATGTTGAAATAGGTTTGAAGAACATGTGGTTGCATGTGTTATAGGTAAAGGAATTAGTATGCATGTGACACATGGCAAGAGGAATATCGCGGTACGTAACTACGTACTTTCATTTATGAACAACCGAAAAATAATATAATGGTGTATTGTCAAGTACACGTACTTTTCCTGTGATGTAATATTTCCTTTTCTGAACCTGTACTTATATATATATAATGGGAAAGTATGTGACAATTTCGGGTTTTTAAATTATAATTAATAATATCCGAAAAGAAGTGTCAAGTATAAATTCCTGTATGTTATGTTAAAAATATTAAATACGGAAAAGAAAGAAAGAAAAGAGAAATAGGATTGTAATATGGCTATGATGATGATGATATGATCTAGATCTAAGTGTAAGTCTAACTCCCTAATAGAATGACATGTCCCCTCTTCCCCACCACATCACTTGTATTGGAATAGACTGGACATTAGACATATGCGAACAAGTTTGGCAGAGAAATGTACCAATTTGTAAGCAATCGGCATTTGTCAAACAACTATTCCATCACTTTCAATATGAATCAAATCAATTAGTAAAGCAAAGCAATGACAACTTTTTCTATCTAGCCAAGACTATAATTAACAGGCTGCCACCTGTTTTTTGTTCCCCTAAAATACAAAATACAAAATACAATAAATAATTTTATGGGATGAACACTTTCCTTGATCAGTTAATTAGTTGTTAACACTCAGCTACAGAATAGTGATAAATCCTTATTATTCTAGAGAGTAGAGAGGTTTCGTTATCTTTAACTAACTGGGGACACTACTGCTGCTTGTGTATGAAATATCAATATCTTTAACTAACTAACTGGGGACAGGACACATATCTTGTAGCGAGGAATGTTATTTTTTCATTTAGTGTCAAAGGAAGGCGATGAAGACAAGAGTGAGGGAAGAGAGAGTTACTGGAGTGGTAAAACAAATTAAGATGGTAGAAATTAAATGAGGAAGAGAACCCCGGCCGGGCCGGGTCATTTTAGAACACAGGACAATTCTGTCTACTTTATTTTCCTAATTTCCTGATTCCAAAATGGACTTTACAATTACTCTATCAACCTTTATGGGTTGGATCAATTAGGGTTTGTATTTCTTGGGCCTACATTTGGGCTTTCATCTTTTGTGTGGTTTTAATTTGGAGATTTGGGCTACCGCACTAAAAAACACTTTATGGTCTCTGTCTGTGTCAAATTGAGTCCTAAAAAAACTGCCCACGACCAAATATGGAACTAACACCCAATAGGTTGGTATGGTGACTAGGGAGTCAAGTTTTGAGAAGTAACTCTTTAGTTTGAACTCATGTAAGTGCATTGTGCTTACGGTAATGAAAACAAAATATGAACTAAACTCAAAATAAAAATGACAAAACTAGCAAGAAAAACACAGGCAAATAATGGAGGCCATACAGCCCCACAGCCTTCTAGTATCTTGTTTGTAAATTGATTTAGAGAACCTCAGGCGCCATTTTTATTTAATAAATATTCAATAAATTCTATGTTTCAAACCGATAATAAAAAACACTTTTGCACTTGGTCAAAAAACAGGGAATTGAACCACAGTCACCCAGAAAAACAATTAACCCCTCATGAGAAACTATGACACATGGCTAATAGAAAAGCCTGCATTGCAACCAATGGTAATAGCAATCATATCTGGCAAGAACATGTGTGTGAGTGTGTGGTACAGTCGTATATAATTCAATCCCTAGTGTTGTAATTTTCTTGAAAACAAAAAAAGCATGAAACTGCTTAACATATTTAACTGAGTAGATGGACCAGAAGCAAACTCAGAAGAATAAGAACTTAGCATCTAGGTATTTTGGAATTTCATTAATCACATATTATAATATACAATAATAAGATATAACTTTTGGCTGCATACCTGATAGCCGCATTTACTGCAAAGAACACCATTTTTTCATATCCATCCAAGACGAAGTCCATGCTACAATATAAAATATCATTCAATGTGTTAGAAGAAAATTACAAGACATTTATATGTCAATCAGTAACATGAAGCTAGGGACAACTAAGGAGATTGAGGAATGGGTTAAGGAGGTGCATGAATTTAAAGTAGTATATATATGAAATGAATCCAACATATTAATAGACAGAACATATTAACAAATCATATCATTTACAAAGTGAAAAACACCAGCCAAGTTCAGAAACACTTTTCATACTGTTAGACATCTTGGAACACAAGGTTAATACTTATAGGGACATTTTCAGGACAGAAGAAAATGTAAGTTGCATTGGCTAGCTAAACAATAAGCATCAACAACCATCAGAGAAAGAATTTACAACAGAGTTGAACACAATCATGAACAATCACCACAGTCCACAGAACACAACCTTTGGAGTCTGAAAATTAAATTTGTATTGAACGACTGAAATGCTTATCTTTCCTTATAAACAATAAACAATTTACAGTTGCAATTGCAAGCCTATGATGAGTCATATACATAAAAAATATAACACCAATATATAAAATATTTTCTTATTCAAGACAAAGGCGTTATTTCAGCACTCCTCTAAAAAATATTGTTGCAGACACAATCATCATCTAAAAGACCATCGCTATTTATGAGCATAGTGCAAAAAGCATGCAAAATTGAGAATTCAATGCGTATTCTGTTTGCTGGATGTCTGGATTCTATACTCAAAACACTATTCCTACTTACCAAAAAAAAACAGAAGTAAGGGAAGGAATTAGGAAAACAGTACCTTAAAGCTAGCACCACCAGTTGGAAATATTGATTGTGTTGTGAGCGTAGCGAATCAGCAATCTATATCCAGAGATCAAATACGAGCCACAACACGACGATTATTCAATTAAGAATATCAGCAAAACAGTTCTACGCCTAATTTGCAGCAAAACGCGAGCATAAAAGAAGCTGCATTACGCCTCATTCAAGTCCAGATTCACCGAAACCGAAGGGAATGAATGAAAAGAGCGAAGAATAAAAAACTCCCATGGAAGATCAATTTGAGCTGATTTTCATGGTTCTCAAGCGCGGTCCTTATGACGTAAATCCCGTTCATATTAACGGAAGATGGGAACGGGTTTAGGTTCGAACGGGGTTTTGCAATGAGGCATCAGGCGCCAAAGGGTAACTAACAGGCGAAGATGTGTATGGGGGAAGATGTGTGTATTTGGGTTTAGTCTTTTCTTTCTTTTGGAATGCAAACTTTGAAAAAAAAACGGTTAAAATATAATTTTTTTGTCATTTATGTTATATTAAATTTTTATTTTGATTTTTTATTTTCTATTTTTGTTAATTTAATTACTTTTTTTCCACGTCAAATTAATTCTTTTATGTTAATACTATGAAGTGTTTTTATCTGTATCTTCTTCAATTGTGGCATATATTTTTACTAAAAAATACTTAATGATGTTAGTGCAGAAAAATAATATAGTATTGAAAATAACAAAAAACACTTCATTTAAAAAAATAAAAAATTAAAGTAAAAATTCACTAAAAAATTAGGAAAAAAAAACTTTTAGCCAAATATTTATATATTTACTCTTCTTACAGCTAAAATTTGCCCCTTTTTGTACATTTTATAGAGTATTGATATGCGTAACTTATTTATTTTAAGCTACTTGTTCTTAAATCTTAATACATTTCACTATGTGGTTGGTTTGCCGTTTGCTAGGTAACACGAAGTCTAGTCTTTGATTAATTCTAGAAGAAAAAATAATCTTTTGCTATTGTTGAATGTGAGCAATAATAAAAGAGAAGTGATACATATACATTTAATTATTATATATGTATATTTTTTACATTCAATTTTTATGGTTAAATATTAAAAAAAAATTATGTGATTAAATTAATATATAATTTGGTTAAATCATTACGTAATAATTTAACTACATATTTTTTAAATTTTAACCGCATAAAAATATATGATTAAAGGTTTTAAAATATATAATTAATTGATCACATAATAATTAACTAAATCAAGTACTAATTAAACTAAAAAAAATTACATTTAACCATATATAAAAAATATACACCAACAGTGGTCTACATTTATCTGATAATAAAAATGTAATAGAGGTATTGTAATAACGAAAATGTGTAAATAACTTATACAACCATTATAAATTTGAGGGGTTCTCCAAATAATTTCCAATAGTTCAACAGAGTAATAAATTAGTATTATTTTTATTAGGAGGTGATGTATCTATTTTGGTAATATCTTCACTTTAAAGGAGATTAGTTTTTAACTATTGACTATAAAATATCCCTATACTCCAAAGAAAAGTATTATTTCTCTATTGTGTAAAATATTAATTTAGTCTCAAAAACCATAATTGGTTGATCATTTAGTTTTTATAACTATAGAGAAACTAACTTCTAAAATTTACTATAGTTAATTAATTTAGTCTCCTGAATATTTTAGAAATTGTCAAATTAATCTCACATTTTCTTTTTCCTCAACATCTCTCACATTTATGGAAAATTAATCAAGTTAAATAAGTTCTTATCTAATATAAATTAATTGAACATTAAAAATTGAATATAAGGGCTTGATTGATTTCTCATTTTTAAAACAGTTTTTTTATTTTTAAAAACAGAAAACTAAAAAACTTATTTGGCAGTCGAGTTTTCAAAAGCAGTTTTTAAGAACAACTTTTGTTTTTCAATATTTAAAAACTAAAATATGAAAACATCTAAAACATGTTTTGGTTTTCTATTTTCTGTTTTTGAATATAAGGGCTCGTTTGATTTCTCTTTTTAAAAAAAATTTCTGTTTTTAAAAACAGAAAACTAAAAACCCCAATTGACAGTCAAGTTTTCAAAAACAGTTTTTGAGGTATAGTTTTTGTTTTTTAGTATTTAAAAACTAAAATATGAAAACATCTTAAACATATTTTGGTTTTCAGTTTTCTGAATTTACACACAAATTTGTATTGAAAACTCCTCTAACTTTTTTTTTAAAACTGTTTCTGAAAATTATTTTATAATAAAAATTTTAAAAACTAAAAACCAAAACTGTTTCAAACAAGCCCTAAATTTTTAATTTTATCAGCAAAATTGCACTTGTATGAGTTTGAGTTATTTTTGTTAGTAGAGACAAAACTCACTTTGGCGATCTATACATCTTGAAAGAATTAGTCTTCGATTGTCGACCGGAGGATATCCTTAGAACACACTAAAAAAAGTTTATTAATTTTATCAACTAAATCTTCTTTTTGATAGAATGTTTAGGGCTTGTTTGTTAACTGTTTTTGAAAATAGTTTTCTGTTTTTAAAAATAGAAAACCAAAAAATATGTTTAGTATATCAGTTTTTAAAAAGTTTTCGAAAACGTTATTTGCTTCTTTGTTAACTATTTCTGAAAATAACTTTTAAAAATAGAAAACTAAAAAGTCTATTCGACAGACCAATTTTTAACAATAGTTTTTTCGCAAACCGTATGTGCTTTTTAGTTTTTAAAAACTAAAATTTACAAATATCTAAAATTCGTTATAATTTTTAGTTTTCTGAATTTGCATTGAAAACTCATTTCTCTTTTTTTTAAAACGGTTCTTGAACATTGTTTTATAATATAGTTTTGAAAAATTAAAAAACAAAACAGAATGAAACAGGCTCGCTATTGTTCACCGAGTCAACGAATAAAGGTTGTATGTTTCTCAAAAGAAAATTTTTTTGTGTATACCAATCGATTACTTACACTCGGTACAATAAATTAAATGCATATAAATATAGTTAAATTAATATAATTTTTTATTAAATCATTACGTATAATTTAATCACATGTTCAATAAAATTATTTGTACTAATATAACCATATTTATACGCATTTAACTCAGTATTTTGAATGTATGTAAATAGTTAGTATAAACATTGTTCTCAAAATCGAAGAAATATAGGTGGTTATATATGACTATTTAGTCTATGTAGAATAAATATATTAAATTTTTTAATTTTTTTTTTGGACAACTATTAAATTCTTAAACTTTTTTTTGGGGGGACAACTATTAAATTCTTAAACTGAACATTCTCTGTCTCCATCCCTTACAAAAGGGAAGAGTTAAAATAAAAATACAAATCTCACAATTAACAATTTTTGCTTCCAAATTTATTGCAGTAACTGTGCAATATCATACAGGCATGCAATGTTGGTCCCTCCCAATGGTCACAATCCAGTTTGCTGTGCAATTATATATCCAAACAGTGTACAAAAATTTACTTTTTTTAATGAAAAAAACACTACTGTACTTTTTTGGATGAAAGGAGCCAAAGCCCAAAACAACAAAACAATGCAACTACATCTCTAATAAACAAATTTAAAGTTTTTTTAAACAATGTCTTTTTTTTTTAAGTTTTTAGCAAAATTTACAAAAAATTTTATATTTTTTAAATTAAAACATTTTTTAAGAGATCGTGTACTTACACTTGAAGAATATGACTGCTCATAAAAAAACACTCGAAGAATATGAAGTTTTTTGAAATAAAAATAAAAACGTATTTTTTAAATTACAAAAATTATTTGAAGTTTTTTTAAAATAATATATTGATAATTTGGATGCTTTTAGTTCAATTTACATAATTTTTATATTTTTGAAATGGCAATTTTTTTTTTGAGATCATATACTATATGTCTATATCACTTGAATAATAAGGTGTTTTTTGAAATAAAAATAAAAACACATTTTTTTTAAATTACCTAAATTATTTGAAGATTTTGAAAATAATGTATTATTCACTATATAGTTTCTAGTTCAATTTATATAATTTTTTTATATTTTTTAAACTACAACGATTTTTTACATATTGTATACTATACACTTAAGAATATGGTGTTTTCGAAGTAAAACTGAATAGAGTGTTTTTAAACTACCTAAACTATGACATGTTTCTGAAAATAATGTACTATTCACTTTGAAGTTTTTAACTCAATTTACATATTTTTTATATTTTAAAAATGTGAATAGTTTTTTTAGAGATCGTGTAGTATACACGTGAAGAATAAGGCGTTTTTCGAAATAAATATGAATAATGAGTTTTTAAATTACCTAAATTATCTAAAGCTTTCTTATAATAATGCATTATTCACTTTAAAATTTCTAACTCAATTGACTTAATATTTTAAATTTCTATAATTACAATATTTTTTTAGAAATCATGTATGATCAACTTGAAGAACCGAGTATTTTTCGGATAAAAATGAAAACATGATTTTTAATATACCTAAATTTTTAGAAGATTTTTGAAAATAATGTCTTATTCACTTTGAAGTTTCTTGCTCAATTTACATAATTTTATATTTTTAAAATTATAACAATTTTTGTAGAGATCAACATTTGAATAATAGGGAGTTTTTTGAAATAAAAATGAATAGGGTATTTTTAAATTACCTAAATTTTGAAAAGCTTTCTGAAACAATGTATTAATCACTTTGAAGTTTCTAACTCAATTTACCAAAAAAAAATTATATTTTAAAAATTGCAACGGTTTTCATAACACCCTAATTTTCAACGTGTTAATCATAACTAAAATCCACAACTTATACTATGGTAGCATAGATAAGTGGGCTTAGCCATATCCCTATAATATTAAAATCGTACAAAATCGTACAAGGTTCTTTAAGATCTAATTTAAAATCTCTCATACATCACTTGCTAAGTGTTCATACATAAATCCAAAAGGGTAGAAAAATATAATCCTTAAATAATACATTAGGAACCTACCAAATGTATTTTAACAAAATAAAAGTGAAAGATACTATGTCTTCAATTTTTAGCTTCCTCTTTATCATCCGGAAAGATACCTACAATACTATAACCGTAAATATACGATTTACATATACGTCAATAACCTAGTTGTGATAAAAACAATTCAACGGTATTGTAGGCAACTAGGTTGCAAAAACTCCTACAATGGATCACATCAAACATACCATTAAGACACATGAAATCAAGAGCGATAATTCTCACACACATTTATTATTTGAACAATTTTAAATTACAAAAGTTATTTGAAGTTTTTTTAAAATAATTTATTATTTACTTTAAAGTTTGTAGCTCAATTTACATAATTTTAATATTTTTGAAATTACAATAATTTTTAAGGGATTCATATACTATACACTTGAAGAATATAGTGTTTTTTGAAATAAAGATCAAAATGCATTTTTTTAATTAGAATTTTTTTTAAGGTTTTTGAAAATAATGTATTATTTTTTTTGAAATATCTAGCTCAACTTACCTAATTTTTATATTTTTAAACTTGCAATATTTTGTAATAGATCGTGTAAGAATATGACGTTTTTTGAAATAAAAATGAAAACATATTTTTTAAATGACGTGAATTATTTGAAGTTTTTCGAAAAGAATGTATTATTCACTTTGAAGCTTTTGGCTCAATCTACATAATTTTTTATATTTAAAAACTTGCAAAATTCTTTTAGAGATCATGTACTATCCACATGAATAATATGGTATTTTTCGAAATAAAAATAAAAACACGTTTTTTAAATTAGCTAAATTATTTGATAATTTTGAAAATAATGTATTATTCACTAAATATTTTCTAAATTTTTAAAATTTCATTAATTTTTTTAGAGATCAAACATTATACACTTGAAAAATAAAGTATTTTTTAAAATAAAAATAAATAGAAAATTTTCAATTTCCTAAATTATTTGAAACTTTATGAAAATAATGTATTATTTACTATGAAGCTTGTAGCTCAATTTATATAATTTTTATATTTTTAAAGTTGCAACATTTTTTAGAGATCGTGTGCTATACAGTTGAAGCATATAGTGTTTTTTAAAATAAAAATGACTATGGTTTTTTTAAATTATCTAAATTATTTTCCGCTTTCTAAAAATAATACATTATTCAATTTGAAGTTTCCAACTCAATTTACATATTTTTTTATATTTTTAAAATTGAAACAGTTGTTTTAGAGACTATATACTCACTTGAAGAGAATAGAGTGCTTTTTGAAATAAAAATGAATAGGTTATTTATAAATTATCTAAATTATTTAAAGTTTTCTGAAAATAATATATTGTTTTCTAACTCAATTTACTTATTTTTTTCATATTTTTAAAATTGCAACAAATTTTGTAGAGATCGTATACTATATAGAAGAATATGATTTTTATCTAAAATAAAATGAAAGACGATTTTTAAACTACTCAAATTATTTAAAGCTTTTTGAAAATATTGTCTTATTCACTTTGATGTTTCTAGTTCTATTTACATGATTTTTTGTATTTTTAAAATTGCATTAGTTTTTCTAGAGATCGTGTACAATATATTTCAAGAATATGATGTTTTTCAGAATAAAAAGAAATAGGGTGGTTTTAAATTACCTAAATTATGAGGAGGTTCGTGAAAACAATATATTATTTGATTTGAAGTTTTTAACTAAATTTACATAATTTTTTTATAACTTTAAAATTTGTTATACCTAAGAAAACTCTGAAGCTCATCTCACACTTCTTCTTGCACAACATACAATACTAAGACAATCAGTTATATGTGTTTACATATAACTGAACCTTGGTCTATAAATGAGAAGTGTGAGATGAGCTTAGTATAACTGATTGTTCACAACATACAATACTAATACAATACTAATTGAAAAATTCTCATTGCAAACATAAACATACACACAACACATTCAATCATAATAATGCATGTAATGACAATATAATGATATATGCATACCTTGTTTGGATGTTTGTTTTGACATTTAAAAATCACCATACTCATAATCACGTTTAATTTAAATTCAGATCCAATATAAACCAAAATTTTCAAACATCAATCCAAATGATTTAAATTTAGTGTCTCCAAATTATGTCACCAATTATATCCCATAAATAAAATATCGTTACGTTATTAAAAAATTCTATTAAAAAATTAGACATCAAAATTAACGAAAATATTTTTAACGATATAATAATATTTTATTTATAAGACATAACTGGGAGTAAATTAGATTTGAATCCCAATTCCAAACACACGCGGTTTATAAACCATGCAGCACCGCTTTCACCTAAAAAGCTCTCACGCAAGTTAAATGCGACTGTGCAATTGGTCATTCATTTTTCTTCCCTTCTTCAACCATGACACACTCACCCAAAATTCAGCTACCAGACAAATTAACACAACAAGACAAAAACCTGCAAAAAAATAAAATAAATTGCTCCCCAAAAGAAAAAAAATAATATATAGAAAATGAAATGGAAACTAGAAAACCGCAATGTGGCATTTCAATAGCAAAAGCAGTCAAATCGTACGTACGATCCTTCTTTGTTGCTGCTCATAGCTGTAGGAAGGGTCCCATTACTCTTTCATCTCTTCTTCATTTCCCTTCTCTTTTCTACACTTCATTTCATCAGATTCAAAACAACTTCCATTCATTGAAGAAAAGGGGAAAAAAAATAGAGTGATTAAGAAAGCATAGAATGAAAAATGGTGGGTTTGAGTGTAGTGTTAGAATCCCAGAGATGTGAAATTAGCAAGAAAACTCCCCAAGTGATTAGCAAAACGATGATAAACAAACATCACTCTGCTTCTACTACTGCTGCATCATTGAATTCCCAGCACTCTGTTTTTCAGGAAGCAACGTTTCTAGACTCATGCTTTCTCTGCAGCAAGAGATTGTTACCCGGGAATGACATCTACATGTACAAGTGAGTTTTTCTTTAAAAACGTAAATCTATTTCAATACAACAAAAAAATTGACAGGTTTTATTTCTTTTAACACACTAAGTATACATGCTCTGTTTCTGCCCTGTTTTGTTCTCTGACACTTTGCACGTTTTCTCTCTTGAAACCCAGATTTTATTTTAGTCTATTTACATTTATAATGCCTCTTCCTTCTCTGGGTCTGAAAAAATGAAAGATCTTTATGGTTATTAAATTGAGTTTTTTTTTTTTTTTGTGTTTGAAACTATGTGAAGAGGGGACAAAGCGTTCTGTAGTGTGGAATGTAGGTGCAAGCAGATTTTCATGGATGAGGAAGAGATTATTCAGAAGAAAAAGAAGAAGAACTGTTCCATGACTGCAATGAGACCCACATCTTCTGGTTCAAATTCTTCATCTTCTTCCTCAGAAGCTCCTCATCATCATCAGAAAGGAGCAAGAAACCCACCCGGTGGTTTTGCTTACTAATTAAGAAACTAAAAATGATTTCTTCTCTTTTTTTTTTTTTTCATCTATGTTATGAATTTACCCATGCTTATTATTAGTATCTTTTTTTTTTTTCTATAGGAATTCTAAGTTTATTTTTTGGTCCTTTTGCTTCCTAGGTTGAAGCCAAAATTGTCCTTTCAACTTTTATTTATGGTGGTTGTGTTAATTTTGCCCGAGGGTCATTTTGGTTTCCATTATTGCTCTAAAACTAGTGTTAGAATTCCATCCATATTTGTAATGTAGCCAAAGTTATGTAGCATTATATGGTAGTGTTTGGTTGTGGAAGGAATGTCATTTAATTATTTATTACTTATGTTTGATAGAAAATATATAAAAATATTTACTCGGGTAGGTAGGATTGAAAAACTTAAAATACATATACATAAATGATATTTAACTTTTAATATTCTCATCTTGATATGTAAGGTATCTTAAATTTACTTGAAAAAGTTTAAATTTTCATGAAATGAAGTTGATGAACAAATAAGAGAATCAATTTATTTGAGAATTACCACATTTTCACGAGTAACTAAAAAGCATGTTATCTACTAAATACTTATTATGAATAATTGTTATTTATTAATATACTTTTTTGTTTATTTATGTTAAACTAATTACTGTAAATATAGATTTTGATTAACAAAATTGTCTATTAGTATAATAATTAAAGAATTATTCTAGCAATATATAAATTAACAATATATATTAAATATTTATACTAACATAGTTATTCATTTGTAGTTATATATTTATGCGTTAACATAAAATATTATGTGTCTATATTAACGAAATAATTCTGTCAGAAAAATTATATATTAATGAGGTTAACTTGACACAAAAAATATTAATAAATGATATTTTTTTGTGATCTTAAGTCACCTTCGCTTATTAGTTAGATTCAATCTTTAAATTAGACTCACTTTGTATACCTAATTTTACAAATTTCACACTTGTGAATTGTGATGTCTAGCCCTAGACAAAAAAGAGTGTATCAGAGGCTTATAGTCCGACTAAGAATTTGACCAAAGTTAAATATATAAGAGTTTACAATATGAACTAACTTTACAAGGAGATTTCTAATAACTAGTGACTAATAATAATGTTGACTTTATTTATGTTCCTGTTGGAAGGATAGTTGTGGCATCTTATGTTTGAATGTGATGTGATGTATGTCTACCATTGGTCTCTAATTCCATTTGTCATGATCGTTAAATTCTTGAAGAGGAACAGAGAGGATTGTGGTGGTGATTCTTACAAGTTAGTGCACTGTGCACCACGCTCCATTTTAACCTTGGGGCTAGTGTAATTGCAGTGTTTGTTTTTAACCAAAATGACAATTCACAATTCTTGTTTTTATTGGTTTTTAGTTTTCTTTTGTGACCCGCGTTTAGAGGAATCGTCGTACAAGATTCTATTTTTATAGTTGCCGTGGCGATAGCATATGTTTCTAGCTCACAATGGCAATAGGGAGCATGTTTTTTCACTTGAATTATTGGTACACAAAGGAAACGGATCATCTCCAGTTCTAGCATGTCTCTAGCGTAATCACAGTTCACCATCACGTGAACCTGAAGTTTGAAATAGCAAAGAGAGTTTAACAAATAGTAGAAGTATCTTCTCTCAATAGTGTTTCATTTTTTATTTACCCCATCTAATGTTATATATAAATTATTTCTAATCGAATTGTCGGATCATAGAACGGTAGTTTTCTTAATAAATTTATCTTAAAAAATACTAAAAATTTTTCAAGCTTATCCCAAATGTGTTAATAAATACTTTAAGTCAATTTATATATTTTTCTTTCTCTTATTGTACTATCTCTTTCACTCCATTATTGACTAACTTACATAAAGGATCAAAAAATCCTTCTAAAAGATGACCAATATATAAGATCTATGGATGTGTGCCTTTGTGTGCTGGCTTCAGTGCGTTTGCTTGGGCATTAGGTTGCTAAAGTACTGCCAAGTGCCAAGAAAACATTTTGATTCTACAACCATTAGCTAGGGATGAATAGTCGATGGGATCAACTCAACTAATTTGACTCAATCTAAATCGGAAAATAAAACATTGTGAATAATAATGATAAATAAAAAAAAAATATTTATTTTTACCTAGTAGTCATTTTCATGTAATTATAAAGAGAAATAGGATGAAGACCAAAAATCAGAGAGAAAAATGACAGGTAGTTGAATGCATATGCAAAAGTTGGGGAAAAATACAAAAGTTGTTGTGTTGAAGAATATAGGTGCATTATTGCTGTTAGCTTAAATGTCTAAACTTCTACAGTTGATTAACTTTCTATATTTTCTCATTTGGGTATATCCTTAATGAAGACAATATAAAAACAACAATTATTAGTATATACTTATTTACGTACATCTTCTACATCGAATTAAATACATATAAATATGTGATTAAATTAGTACAAAATATTTCGCCAAACATGTGAGTACAAAATACTTTAACCAAATAATATATTAATTTAACAACAATTATAAGTATTTAACCCAATGTACAAAATGTACTTAAACCATAAGTGTACACATTATTTTTTATACAGAAATCCTTTCCTCACCACTTCTCGTGAAAGAAAAGTTTTACTCTTGAAACCCTCATTATTACCTCTCCGTTTTCTACGCACAAGCATGTCTGTGAAAGCATTTGAAAAAACCTTTCTATTTTTTATCATGTCTTTCATACCAAACACAAATTGTAAAAGATGCATGTCTGTGAAAGCATTTGAAAAAAAACAAAACTTTATCCCGCGATAAGCCAATCCTTAGATTCATATCCAAAGCCAGAACTAGTTTACAACATCAAATGTACAAGCACAAGAATGTCCAGCAAAGAGTTTTCATGCCAGTAGAATCAATACATGAAGGACTTAAATAGCAGCATCAGCATAATCACAAGACAATCCCCATTCCTGTCAGCTTTTTGAAATATGGCTTAGCCAGATTTAAAGAGTAAAACCGCTTTCTGATCCAAATAGAAGTAAACGAAGTGGTTTGTTTCATGAGTTACATATGAGCCTGCAACAACAAAGAAATGTCCGTCAATGCACTTCAGTTATAAACAAAGCTGGCACCAACGACAAGCCAAGGACATTTATCTTCTTTTGCTTTAATTGTCTGAATTTCATTGACAAAGCATAAACAGTGTTTTAAGACATCTTATAATAAAAGATTTGGTAACCGAAACTGATAATGAAAATGCATTAACAAGTCAATGATATCTGGAATTCCAAATGTCATCATCAACATTAGATGTGGTGACAAGAAAATGGAATAGATGATAAGCTATGTTGGTCGCTATTTCAACTTGTTAACCTGAAACTGAGCTGAACAAAATTCAAAAACAGCCATGTTGCTTGCTGTTGGAAAACTGGGAATCGGGGCAAAAGCAAAACCAATCTAGGATTATTATTGAATGCCCTGTAGGTTAATGTGTCCAACATGAAAATACAAAAGACAAGTCGGTACAGTAACACTACAGTCGTATCTATCAAAAAGAAGGGGAACACAATGATACTCTTTATTTTGATCTCAGAACAATCAAATTCAGAAGAAAACAAGCTCAATCATATTTTGACAAACCAAAGAGATGTAATGTGGATATAGACAAATACGGATCATCTATACAAGTAGAAAGTGTGGGAAAATAAAAAAGGAATTGTATCAATTCAAGGAAGGCATAGTTGTTGAGTGTTCACTAGCATTAAACAGCCATCTATCTGAGGTTTTATTTACTGTCAACAGGATCATTCATTTGATCATAATTTTGTAATCACAGTGACAGGCATTAAACATTCATCTACCTGGAATTCAATTCTCTGTCACCCGGATCATTCATTTGATCATAATTTCACAATCACAGTATGTGCAGTTAATTTCTAAAGAACTGAAACTCGATTTGAAACCAAGGTTTGCTTCTGCTAATCCTGGTGGTTTCCCCAGTCAAATTTTAGCCCCATCTAATATTCATAATACTTGACAATTTCTAACATGTTTCTCAAGGCCTATCCAGGTTGAAGGTAAAGTATTCTTTTAAATTTTTTTTCAGTGCTACGGAATAAAACAAAGCAAACTACAAGGGGCAAAGTATTCAGTCATCAATATGGATCATTATATACTCTCTTTTTTCTGGTCTTTGTGTGTTCAGAATACCAGGAGGTCTCAACTCTCAAGGGTTTTCATGAGAAAAACTCTGTCAAACCCGACTACAATGTTTATACAGGCACAAAAGGCACACCAAGTTTCTATTTCTGCCTTCTGTTTCAGCCATCAGACATATTGTAAGCATTATCATATAAAAGAAACAACCGGGATCATTTAGCCCTTGATAAGAAATTTAAATTCTTAAGGAACATACCGACATACCATATTGAAAATTAGTGGTGGAGACTCAGTATAATAATGCATCTGCTGAAAAGCATATACAACACAAGACACAGATACAATGCAACACAAGGAGGTGGACACGAGTTCTAAAAATTAATTAATATAAAAACACAGTTATTTAGTTAAAAGAGAGATATGGATGTTTAAAAGTTAGCATGAGTCACTGTGCACAACATAAAACGCTATCATGGATCTAATTAAATACAATGTTTACCTTTCTATAGCAATTAATTAATAGTTTAATACCACTAAAAATAGTACTATGTTTCTTAAAATTAGGACCAAGAAAAAATATTTTTTTTGTTTCTTATAAAGAGGATCAGAGACTATTAAACACTACAAAATGTTTCTAAGTAAACATATGAAAAGCCAAAAACTATTAATTTCTATTCTCATGAAATTTCATCAAATAGATCAGTATGCTAGCCTGTAAAGGTCTGCAATCTTCAAAGAGCAGTTTGAATGGTATATTGTTCTAGTTATTTACTTTGATCTCAAAAAAGAAACTCACATAAGAGGGATGGAAGCTAAAAAAAATAATACAGTAATGGATGTTACCATGATATAGAAAAGGGAAAAAAACGGAAAGATGATTCTTGAAATGGAAGAGCTCTTCATTATACTTAAATATCAATATCAACTGATGACTCTCTCCAAAAGTTTAAAGGCATAAATTCTCAAAAGAACCAACCTTAAGGCTTTATGAATACTCACAGGTTAACTACTTTAACAGATGAAAGGAAAAATTTTACAAATTTAATCAACTTGAACCATAATATTCTGCATTAAGACAACATATTAAAGCAAATGCCCACCTGAGATTGTTGACTATTGAGGATGAATACTAATTGCACTCAACCACATTCAACACTCAAGAAAGAGCATCAATCATCGATACTTTTTTATCTTCTAAAGGTTTTTGTTCACAAGAGGTAGTCTTTCAGAATGGACAGTTAACATTGAGATGTCCACAGAAAATGAAAGAAGCACGCCTATTGCAGGAAGGGGAAAAGGTAGACCAAATGGTCCCTTACTCCCTTCATGTACCATAAAACAACAATTGAAATTGCAATTCACAAAAGAACTATGTTAACAAATTAATCGGGACTTCATGCTAAATAATTAAATAATATTTCTGAAAACTTGGTCATTGACCAAGCACAATAACGTTGTGTGATCCATGTAACTGACCTCACCTTATGAGATAATGCTTTTTTGTTGTTGTATGTTGTAGAAGAACTATGTTCACTCATCTAGTCTCAATTTCTTCATGCCTAAATTCTTAACCTCAAGTTAGATATAAATTGAAAACTGTAGTACTCCCTGTAGTCAATAACTCATCATTAATCTAATTCTAATTCTCAACCACATAGGCAAAGACCATGTATTTTTATTCTATATGATGAATACAGAATACCAGTTAAGAGGATTTCGTCAAACATGATGGGCCTCCTTGTATCACTTGAGTTGCCAGAGTAATCAATTTCTGGAATCATGGGACAATCACTTGGAATATCAATAACTAGGGGAGCATTTCTCTACATACCAACAAGTAAGTATAAAGTAGCTGAAGTGATGTTGAATTCAACTCTTTTCTTCTCCAGTAACCATTAATTCAAGAAAAGACTTCTCAAAGAGTTGGGTTCAGAGCATAAAAAACCTAGGTTTCCAACATCAATTATAAATTCCAACCATGAAGAGAAGCAAAAACACCTAGCTAACATAACCACAGATCTACTCCATTTCTAGCAGAGAAGAATCAGAGCCCCCATAGCAACAACTGAGAAGAAATCAACAACAGTAATAAACACAACCGGAAACAAAAAATCACAGAGAAGAGTAAGTTACCGAAATTACGACCAACGATGCAATGCCAAGTAGGTCCGTGCCTCCTATCAAACTCCTTCTTTATGTGCTCCGCCACATCTTTCTCGACATTGAACTTCTCAAACGCCTGATTCATCCACATAAAGGTGAGAATTCAAAAGAAGGAATTAATTAAACAGGAAAAGAGAAAGAAAAGAGAAAGAAAGAAGAAACTAACGGAGACGGCGATATCAACGGCCTCCCTTTGCATGTCGGGAATCATGTCGGCGCTCTTCATGATGACTTTCTTAGGGGGAGGAGGTGGCGTGGCCGGAGGTAACGGTTTTCGGTCATCGGAATCGGGCCTTACCGGTAGAGGTCCGGCGGCAATGTTCTTCTTCTTTGTGTCTTCGCTCATCTTTTGAATGTCGACGGTGTATGAGATTGGATGAAAGCGATGGTAGAGAAGGTTAAGAAGTAGAAGTAGAAGTAGTTGATGATTGAGCAATTAGGTAAGGGTGGGAAATGCAGAAATACAAGTAAAGCCAAGCAAGATGTTGTTACTTGTTCCAGTTCTGCAACAACTCAACACACCACGCAACTTGAGGAATGATTCCCACTCTCCTTACTAGAGGCCTACTACGATAGGCACTCTTTTGGAATATGATGCTTTTTATTTCTTATAAGAATAAGAAAAAAAAAAGATGAGAATATTTTCACTCTTAAAAATTTATTTTTACTTTTTTAAAAAAATATTTATGTAATAATATTTTAATTTAATTCATTAAAAAATATATTTTAAATTAAAAAGAATTTAAAAAGAATGCAATAAACTTGATAGAGTGATAGAGGACGATAATGACAGGTTTGCATTGACCGAAGGAACCCGATGATTACCGGGTCTTATTAGGACTAGTTTATGTGGGACGAACGCAGGTTGCATTGACCGAAGGAACCCGATGATTACCGATCATTTATTCAATACCTATATTCTCATATACACAACATCAATCAAACAACAAATAAAAAAAAAAAGATAAGGAAAAGAAAACTATGTAACGTCAATAATATATGGTAAATGGACAAAAATAGTGAAATGAAATAACTATAATGTTAATAATATTCATTAACAATAGTTATAATTGTATTATTTATATAATGACTCTCAAATCAAGTTAGGCTTCTACATCCAAAACAATTTCTATTTTTGAAGTTTGAACTCTGGGTTAACAAATGAATGAAATTAAAGCAATAAAAAATAACATATATAATATAATATATTAATTATATATTAAATATAAATATTTAACATGTCTATCGTGTCAGGCTGAGTGACCCAAGCATTGACGCAAACTTGTTCCTTTTCATCATCGGGTCAGAATTTAAAAGACGAATTTGTGTCTTTTATCTTAAATTGAACGAACCAAAATTGTCCTAACCTGTTCGGGCCAGACCAGGCCACCATGCTGGACCGGGTCTTATACACCCCTAACAACAGCCATATTTAAAAGTAATAATAAGAAAATTTGTAATTTGTAATTATAAAAAGAAGAAGTTATGAACAAATTAATAGATAGGTCAATTAGTCCGTTCATTAAATATTATAATAAAAATTCTAATTTTTATCGTGTGTACACGAAAAAAAGGCGTTCATTGATGGATAAAACTTATTTCATGATCTTATAGTTGAAAGTTTTGCCTAAAAATTTAATTTTGTAATTACTAAACAACTCTACAAACTTTAAGAAAGTTATAATATTTCAAAAATACGGAAGAATTCTCTTACCTAAGATAGTCTTAATATTCGGCATCGTTTAACCCAACTTATTTTGAGTTTATCTTTTAGTTATAAGTAAAAGCCGGGCCAAACAGAAATATTAATAAGCTTTTAAAAATTTAAGTGTTTTTTTTAATGTAGGAAAGAGAGAAAAAAGAGTTTCAAATTAAGCCATACAAATGAGTTTTTGCTTATTTTCCAACCTTTTATTTTCATTAAACATTCACCAATCACCATAACCAAGGCCGGACCGCCACCGCCCGCGGCCACCCTCCACGCATCTCCGCCACCTATTGCTGCCTGTCAAAAATTTTTTTTTTTAAACTGAAATTGCCAAACAGCTTATAACTTTTTCTAAAGTATCTTATTTGTAGCTTAAAAATAACTTTTAAGAAGAAAATAAGCTGAGTCAAACAGTACCTTAATATATTAATTAGGGATATCCTTAATGCACAACAAACAAAAAAATTTATATTCACCAATTTAATTATTTAAATGAAAAAAATAAACGGAGCACAATAGTAGTAGTAGGGATGGAATAAGGAAATGTTTGATTTATATAATATTTGTTTACTTTTCTAAAATTGTTATATAAAATAGTTTTTAACAATTACTCTTTTTATCAAAACAGAAGTTTTAGAGATAATTTTAAATGTAAATTCTAAAAGTAAAAAAAAATTCAAATTTCAGTTTTTAAAACCAAGAAAACATAAACTATAACAAAGTATTATTATTATTATTATTATTATTATTTGTCCAGTAAGGTCAGCACAGATGATAAGGATATGTGTATATGAGTGTGTGGTACAGGGTTTGATTCCAAGTATTATTAATTTTTTTTGTAAATAAAAAAAATTTATTATTTATTATTACTATAAAAACAAACATGAGCTACATATTCTCCTCCACTTTTTTTTCCGAAATTTTGCTCTAGTTTTGATAAAATACAATGGAGTAGATTTGGGCTTATTTGGAACAGTTTTGATTTTTAATTTTTAAAAATTGTATTATAAAACAGTTTTCAGAAACAGTTTTTAAAAAAAGTGAGAGGAGTTTTCAATACAAATTTGTGTGTAAATTCAGAAAACTGAAAACCAAAAAATGTTTTAGATATTTTGGTATTTTAGTTTTTAAATATTGAAAAACAAAAACAGTTCCCGAAAACTGTTTTTGAAAACTCGACTGCCAAACGAGTTTTTTAGTTTTCTGTTTTTAAAAAGAGATATCAAAGAAGCCCTTAGAAACGGTAACAAATGGATCAGTTTAATATTTTCATTTTACCTTGGTTTTACTTTCACCTATAACGTATTTTTTTGAAAGTAAAAATTAATAAGGATATTCTCTTCCGAATTATGAACATTAAAACAAAGCATTTTCTATAGAAATGACCCAGAAAACTTTTTTCCGGATTGAGACCACACCTTTCTTTTTGTTGAATGAACTTCAATTAAAATAAGGCCTTACCAACAAATACAAGGTCAAGCCCAAACCCATTGCCAAACCAACTAAAAAAAGAGCCACCTCACACAACAACGGACTAAAGGTGGAAAGAATTAGCACTATTGAGATGCACCATCTTTTTTAATATATAAATCTATGATTTTTATATATAAAAGGATAGTGAAACTTCCAAAGTTGGGTGATATTAATCTCTCTCACCGGGCCTAAAGCTTCAAAACCACACCAAATATGGATAACCTCTCTGGGCTTAGGTCTCGCGAGTGGAAAGTGTTGGAATTGATACCATCCCGATTAGAAATCTGATAACTCTATTCTGGATAATAGATATCAGCATCCGAAATAGTACTTTTGAATGGGGTCATCCGAAAAATAAGAGTGATTTTTTTTCTATCTTTACTATTTTACGTACAACATTATCCCAAAATACTATTCTGAATACTAATGTTCAAAATAGAGTGGTTTTATTAGACAAAATAAATGACTTTATCTAATTCTTGTACCTTTTTAACAGGGTCTTATATATAAAGACGGAGTGAATACATCATAAATTCAATTTCCTATTTTTATATTTATAGGATTACAAAAAAAAGAAAGTTCCTACTTTTATAAACTTAGCCTAGAGTTTTGTAAAATAAATACAGACGGGCATAAAGTAGTTCCATCCAGGCGTTCAGTTACTTCAGTGCCCTTGACTTATTATGCGTTACAAGAAAAAAAAAAACTTTGATTTTCAAATGATGCATTGAGTTTTTAATGTAAACATTTTACATAATTTAAGATTAACATGAGGTTATAACCCACTTGAATTACACTGCATCAAAAGTAAAATGACAATTTTCTCAATTAATACTTAATATTGATTGATTACAGGTGAAACAAGTGGAAGGCAACGGAATTTCACATCTATATATATCAGCAAGAAAAATGAAAAAGGATATGGGCATGTTGATTGGTGGAGATTGCAATTAAAAAGATTTCTTGTTGCTCCTTAAAGCTTAATAATGCAACATTTGTTTTGACACATGACTTTAGTAAGCTCAGGTTATAATCTTATCATAATTTATCATCATACGACATGAATAAACGCCCCACTTTATTGCCATGATATGATCATTATGTCCTTGCATTTGTCTCTGCCTTTTTGGATTTTTTTATTTATATTTAATAAAACAAACGAAACAGGTGGACAAGTTTTATTTATTTTTTAGAATCGAAAGCGATCAGTAGATTTAACCCAAAAAAGGGAAGCAAACAGTAGCCAGATTAGTTGACTTGTAAATACCATTTATTAGCATCGATCACAAAATGTTTGGTACAGTTGTGATGACTTGTGAAACAAACTAGTATCGTTTTAAATAAATAGAGAGAGAAATTTAATAGATTTTACCTAATAAATAAATAAAATTCGTTAACGTATGTGTGGGTAAATTAATACTAAACATATTTTTACTTAATAAAATAATATTTTAACAAATTGTACATTTTTTTAGTAACATAACAAATTGTATTTTGTAAGTGTAGTTTAAATTAAGTTATAACTTGGTAACATATTTCTTTTAAAAAAAGTATGAATATCTTAGCAAATTTATAAATAAAATTCATATATTTTATTTTATAAGAAAGTAATACAAGCGAGAATCGAACCACGTACCAAAACACACATGTTCCTATGCTTTCACTAAGTGAACTACATGACTTGAACAAATTCATACACTTTATTATATCTATTTCTTTTATATTTATATATGAAAAATATTAACGAATATCCTAAAGACACTTGTCAATAATAAACAAATAATTTTTTAAAAAACATGGACATTTTAAAGTTCGTATACTTTTGCATTTTTCTTTTATGTTTTTATTTTCTATTTTTATAAGTAATTATAATTTTATTTTTTATTTTTGGAGATTTATATAACAAACATTGAAAATAAATAAAATAACAATAATATATTTTTAATATTTTGTAAAACTTCTCAATCCCCCGATACAAATCAAATATAAAAAAATTACCTTTTAGTCACACTCATTTAGGGATCAGAATAGACTGGGCCAAAGTAGGATTTAAATGATTAGGTCTGTTTATGAAATGGTGGAAGGGATTATCATCATCCCTATTAGAATGACACCATCTTTTTTAATATATAAATTTATTATTCTTATATATAAAGGGATGCTGGGATTTTCAAAATTAGAGAGTCTAAATCCTTCCCACCTTATGAAATTAGAGGCCTAAGCCTGATCTGTTATCCGTAATAGGCTTGAAAAAACCCATTTAAAAGTCTATTTCATAATAAAGTTCCTAAAATTATTTAAAAATCTTACTTTTAAATAAATTAATGGACCTAAACATACATAAACTAGTGGAAAAAATCTTTTAACATAACAAATGTACTAAAGTAAAACATCATACTTAATTTTCACATAATAATAGTAATAACATATATAATTACATTATAATTTATTATTATTACCACCAATATTATTATAATAATTTAAATAGAGTAACTTATTAGGTCTAAAAGGCTTTTTGAAGAGCACGAAACATAATTTGCTTAATTAAATAGGCTTTTTAAATAGTCTTAACCTAAGCCGGATATAAGCTATACTTGTCTTTATTGAGCGGTCTCGCCTATTTTCATTTCCAATATCCTCTCATTCTTTAAACTAAACACATAAATAAATAAGTTAAAAATAACAACAAAAAATAAAAAGATAAACTAAACATACCCTTATTATTTTGAGAAGTAAACCTTTTGATATATATATATATATATATATTTAAAATTAATTAAAAGATATTTATTTAGAGTGTCTCCGGGGTTTTTGGTACAGGGAATATTACTTAGATTCCTAGGAATGTCACTCAATACAAAATATACTCATGTTTGGTAGAAGGCAAAAAAAATTCTAAGTACGTAAGATTCTCAAGAATCTTATAATGCGAAGCAAGTTCGCTTTTAACATATCTTAAAATTTTCCAATAATTACTTATGAAAAAAATTCACAAAAAAAATCACTTAAAAGTATGCCTTATATCAAACACCCACTTACCATAAGTTCGGTTGAGTAGAAATAAATATGAGAGAAATATGGTGGAAAAATGTTATAAAAGAAGAGAAACAAGGAAGAAGAATTTTTTTTAATTTTTTTCTTTCTATAAGTTAATTTTTTCCTTTCAATTTCTCTCAAACCAATTAATAGGAATTGTATCATTATGAGCATGTTTAGATACCTATTTATAAACAAAAAACAACAAATACAAAAAAATCTTGTTATCAAGTTTGGAGCATTAAAATACATGATCACAAATTTCAAAAAATTTTAATGGGATCTCAATTCTCAACATATGTTCAAATATACTTATACTTGTTCTTCTTTTCTTTTTATTTAGGGTAAATTGCAATAACCTTCCTTGAGGTTTAGAGAAATTGCACTTCACTCCAAACTTAATCAAAATTAGTACTTTACTTGTCAGTTTGCTACATCAGCCTTAAAAATAGTTTTTAAAGTTAACAAATGGACATCTTTATAGACGTGACAGATGGGAACGACATAAACGTTAGTTATGTCAGCATGGGGTGGAGTGCTAATTTTGGTGAAGTTTGGGGTGGAGTGCAATTTCCCCAAACTTCAAGGGAGTTATTGCAATTTATTCTTTTATTTATTTTCTATCAACCAAACATAGTTAAAAAAAAAGCACTAGGTAAACACCCTTTAACTATTGAAGGTGTGTTTGGCTTAGCATTGGTAGAATTGATTTTGGATTAACGAGATTTTATAAAATTGATTTGGTGTAAAATTGATTTTAAAGTAACGTGATTTGTGTTTGGAATTTTTTTTTCTTCATAAATACAAGCTTAGAGTAAGAATATACTGTAAAATTTTCAACTCAATGTAAAAATATGTCTCACTTTGCTTCAGTCAAAATTACTTTTGACAACTCAAAATTAATTTTAATGTTTTCTCGATAGATAAACAAACAATGAAGATCCCGTTTGGTTTAAATTTTAATAGAATAAGAAGTGAAGTGTGTGTTTGGATTGACGTCGAATTACGTCAAATCACGTTAAAATAGATAAATTAATGGTTGAAATAAATTTGGCACATAAGCCGATGCAGATCCAATGAACGCAACAAAAAGTAGCGTTAAAGTGAATCCACGTTAACGTAAATCCACTTCTATCCAAATAGGCACGAAAATCACACAAACCGGAATAAAAATCAATAGTTAAAATTATAGATGCACAAAAACCGAGACAATTCAATGAAAATAAATAATTTTAACTTTAATGAAAAGTGATTTTAACCAAAGAAAATTTTAAAACAAACATGTCCTAATTAATCAACTAAAATTAATTTTAACTCTTCAAAATCAATTTTTTTTTTTATAGGCTAAAGTGCATTCACGAGGGTTCGAAGCGAGGACTTGCTATCCAAAGCAGTACTCTTCAACCATCCAACCAACACGTTGGATGCTTCAATATTTTCCCAAACTTAGAACCAAACAATTAATTAACTAATCAAAATCAATTTTGATGCTTCAAAATCAATTCCCACACCACCAACATTTTACCAAACATACACTATGATATTAGTGGATGGTTGGAAAAATGTTGAGTGAGCTAGTAAAGAATTGATTTTGAATTGTCAAAATTGATTTAGGTGAAAGTAAGGTGAGTCTTGTTTTTACATTTAGTTAAAAATTTTATACTGTATTTTTATTTTAAACTTGTTTTTAAGTAAAAATTCTCCAAACATAAATCACGTTACTTCAAAATCAATTTTACACAAAATCAATTCTTTAAAATCATATTAATCTAAAATCAATTCTACTACTACTAAACCAAACACACCAAATTTGATGTTTGTACAGATAGACAGAGTTACCCATTGATAACAGTAAGGGACTTCGCTTGGCTTCGTTTGTCTCTTTCGCACATTTTTTATGCATTCCCAAGTCACTGATCCACGTGCTCCTCTCACAAGTCTCCTCCTTTTTCCCAGTTACCCCTATCTATCTATCTCTCCTTCCCTAATAACTTCAGTGCCCACTTTCTCTCAATCACTCCCCTTTTCCCCTCTTTCTGTTCCTGTTTCCTTCTTCTCACCATCATTCATCACAATCACAATCAACATCATCCATTTCTAATTTGCAAACACAAATCTACCCGATGACCCTCATTTCCAACAAGTGCCTATATGCCTAGTAATCTAGCTTGAATCCATCCGTGATCATCATGATGATCCACATGGAACAACCAACAACAAAACGAGTAGTTGCTAAAAGGGACGATGATGATCAACAAGTCTTCGATTCAATGCAATGCATTCACCATTCTCACCCTAACAACAACAACAATCCTGGTGGGATCTGTGCTTTCTGTCTCCAAGAAAAACTCGGAAAGCTTGTTTCTTCTTCTTTCCCTCTTCCAATTCAAGCTGCTTCTTCTTCTTCCTCTTCTCCCTCTTCTCCTTCCTTCAGATCCACCGCTTCAACACTCCCTGTTCCTTCCTCTTCTTCTTCTTCTCTCTCCAATTCCATCCATCACAGAAACAACAACGCGGGTAGTAATAGCACTAGTGCTGATCACGTGTACCACACGCGCTCGCGCCTTAATTTTCTCAAGAAGAAGAAGAAATCCTCTGTTATTGTTAACTCTGCTTCTTCATTAGCTTCCTCTGTTTCTGCTTCTGCTTCCACTGATGTCACTTTCAAGCGCAGCAAGTCTACTGCTACACCCAGAAGAGGAAAGTTCAATCTAGATGAAGAGGATTTCAATTTTAGCCCCAGAAGAAGAAACGGCTTTTGGTCTTTTCTCTATCTCTCTGCTTCTTCGAAGCCCTCCTCTGTTTCTGGTAGCAAGAAATCGCAAGTTAAGAGCTTTAGAGATATCAATAATGGAAGCCCGAGAATCTCAACTGTGAAACCGAGGGAAAAGTGCTTGGGTTCTTCTCTCGGAAGGCAGAGTGAAATGGTTGTTGAAGAGAATGACTCTGTCTCTGTCTCTGTTTCTGACTCTGTTTCTGCCTCTGTTTCTTCTTTTGAACGCAAGGTTTCGAGATCTAGATCTGTTGGGTGTGGAAGTAGAAGCTTTTCCGGCGATTTCTTCGAGAGAATTTCTACTGGGCTCGGGGATTGTACTCTGAGAAGAGTGGAATCTCAACGTGAAGGAAAGAACAAGGTGGCAGGGGCGGTGGTAGGTGCTGGCTCCGCCATGATTCGCGGCGGTGAAAACCACCACCATTGCATGAAGGAAAGAGTGAAATGTGGTGGAATATTTGGTGGGTTTTCTTCCTCTTCCTCTTACATAGTTTCTGCCTCTGTGGAAGATGGTGAATCAACCAGTGTGGGACATGGAATCTCTCATGGCAGAAGTAGGAGTAAGAGTTGGGCATTTGCTAGTCCCATGAGAGCTTTCAGCACTAAAACATCTTCTTCTAAGGATAACAAGAGAGATGATTCTGATAAGAACACTTCAAATTTATCAGCAATTCCTTCTTTGCTCGCTGTTAGAAGCTGAAAAATCGTAAAAACTGAATTTGGGAAAGAACATTTGGTGGGTTTAATTTGGGTTATAATTACACATTTGCATGCTGTTCATTACTGTCCATTCTTATCCTCTGTTTCTGTTTATCTTCTGGAGTGGAAACCATTTTCCTTTAATTAGTATTGTAATTGTAATAATACTTTAATTTTCATTTCCTAATTCTTTGTTAGTATGTATTTGATTTCACAATAACAAAAATAATTCTAGTGTTTGTTTGATTTTATGTTAAGAAACGATAAGCGCGAAAATTACTATTAATTGGGTTGGAATGTATTCACATTTATCTTGTTTCAACATGGTTTAAATTGAAACCAAACACGCATTAATTTCATTGTTTTTACTTTTTGGATAGTTGTTTCTTGTTCATAATAGTCAGGTGAAGAAGGTTGTGATCAGCAGCTATGGAGTTTGGAGAGAGGAAAATAAGAGAAGAAAAATGAAGTGTTATTAAATTCACTATGTCATCATGTGGTTTGGTTTTTACTTGAGATTTTGGTTGTATTATTTGTAGCTTCAATCTTGTAATTCAGTTCACACTATGATGTTATGGCAAAAATGTGTAATTATTTTTATTTATGTTCCTGTAGAGTCACTATTCACATGCACACACATGTTTGGCCATGTTCTGTAACTTAATAATTATAAGCAATTTGAACAGTAGCAGTTTATGACTTGTGAAATGTTATTATTCTTTTTAATTTTAATTTTTTTTTATTGTGAATTGTTTAGTCAGAAGAGGTGCAATAGTCAAATAGATGAACGTGGTTAGTGTGGTCCCCTAGATTGCACTCCACAACAAGATCTTGAAGACACTGTTTGTGTACTTTGAAACATTTATTATAGGCTTTCGTCTTTAGCTCCTGGCAATTCTGCTATTTTTGTTACAATTTTTTCTCCCTAGTAATCAATCCATATGCACAGCTGTATACGTTCTGATCTGGATCATGGAAATATAACGTCTACTTTTTCTGAATTATTTATAGGTAGGGTGATCAAGTTTATTTTTTTAATAAAATAAATAAGTTAAGGGTTGTTTTTATTATGAAACAGTGAAAAAATATTTGAAAAATATTAAATTCCTCTATTAAATTCTGTTACAAATATTCTTATTCATTTAATTTTGATATTTAATTTTGACAAATATTTTATGTTTTTGACTAAACATTTACTTTTTAGAAAATCGATGACATTGATTAGAATTAAGTGAGTAAGAAGATTTAGTATTATTCAAAGTATTTTTATTAAAAATAATTTTGGATTTTAACACAGATTTGACGGAATTAAGAATTTACGTCCTTTAAAAATACTTGTGCTTGTAACAAAAGTATAACTAAACGGACCTTTGATGTATAGTTTGTGTGTTTACATTTTATACATTCGAATATTTAACTTAAATGTAAAAAAATATGTAATTAAATCTATACTAATAATATATATATATATATATATATATATATATATATTTACACGGAAAGCTTTAAAATATACGGTTAAATAGCTATGTAATGATTAACCAAATTAAGTATTAATTTATTTAAATTTTTTATTATATTTAATTAAATGTACAAAATATACAGTTTAGGATATACACCAAATATTATTGTTTATTTTATTTTATGCAAATAGTTTTGAACACATTTTGATTGATATTTCAGAGAATTGAATGATGATAATAATGTTGGATATATAAATGATAGAACATTAGTAAAGAGGGAAACTCTTTAAATATTGATTTTTAGCCAATTAAAAGTAATTAATATTTGATTAATTATAATAAAAAGTTAATTTTTATTCTCATATACTTTTTATTTTTTTATTTGAACAATCCAAATTGATAAAAAATTGGCTGATTTGAGTTGGTAAAAATCATTTCGGAACACTTTATACATTCCGGGGATTAGTTTATTTTACTCCTTTGATAATGATAATGATAATAGGTGATATTTTTTTAGGGAAAAGATGAAAATGAGTTTAAATAAAATATATAATAAAATTAGGGTGTTACATTGATAAAGAAAGAGGTGAAGAGGTGATGTTGATTGATGAAAGATAATGAATGTATTGGAAGATAAGATGTTAGGAATTATGAGATTGATGGAAAAGTACACACATGGAAGAAGACATAGAAAAGCTGCTCAAGGGACACAGGTGATGAACATTTATAATGACAGACATGAATTGGACCAATCACAGCCAAACCTCTTGCAAATTTCTGCATTCGCCAATCTCACAACTCACAATCAATCACTTTAGTTACATTTCTTACTTGATTATTATAAGTGTACGTTTGGATTGAAGTTCGATTAACCGTTTGTGTTTGTTTATGTTTGGTTTTATTTGAAAGTGAAAAATTATTTTTAAATGTGATTTTAATGTTTAGATAAATTAATTTAATCATAGTTATCATTTATACAAGAGAAGTGGAAAGAAAAAAAATATGGTGGAAGGATGTAGTTCAAATTTTTTTCATTTCGTAATCCACATTTTTATTTTATTTTTATCTTACTTCTTTTTTGTCAAACATAGTGTTAGTGTGTGTTTGAATTGATGTTGAATGAATGTGGATTCGATCCATTGAATTCATAAGATTGTTTTCATGTTTAGTCTCGTTTAAATGTGTATTTAAAATACAAGTGTGCCGATAAACCTAATTTAATTAAAAATTTATACAATAAAAGTTAAGAAACTTATTTAAGTTAAAGATGACTCATTCTTTGTATAAAAAGCTTATAAAAAGTAAAATTGCACAACATAAATATTTATAAAAAAAATTCTAATTCAATACAGGGTTTATTTATAAAAAAAACTATAAAACTTATTATTCCTTCGATAATGATCTAATAAAAGTACTATAGAGACATCAAATAAAAATACAAATTATGCTAAATATAAAACTCTTTCACCTACACTTCTACTAAAAGATTTGATTGATAAAAAAATAAAATTATAAAATTTAAATTAAACTCAAAATAATTTATTCAAATAACTTCTAAGAATTTAATGATAATAGAACGAAAATAATTTATTAAGACATTGAGGTCGATGGATTAAAAAATGATAGTTTATTTAAAATAATATCCATTTAATATTTGGAGATGATAAATAGATTGTACATCGTTATGAACTGAAATCCAACAAAAAAATAATAACTATTATAGTCTATATAAACTCATTTGAGTAATGATAAATGTAACAAGCGACATTTGATCGAATTGGATGTGGTATGCCTATTTTTTCTAGGTGGATGATGATCGAACTTTGCGGTTCAAGAGCATCTTTCGGAGCTCAACCGGGTCAATTTCGTTGGAGTGATTGATGGGCCTATAGTAACCCGTAACTGGATCTGGGGCCCAAGCCGAAGAGGCCTCCGAACCAATTTTGCTCGACACACCCTTCTCTTCCACTTTCTGAACCACCCTTCCACTCCAATCCGATCCACCTCTCGCTGAAACTTCAGACACCGCAGCATAGCCTCGCCTGTATCAGCGTCACATGATATAATTATCACCTTATGCCAAAATTCAAAATTAAAAAACGTCGCATAGCCAATTCAATTAAAACAATAAATATTAATATTAATAATAATAAATGATATTTAATCAAAATTTTAATTTAGATCCCCTCCATGAAAGTCACAAAATCTGCATGAGACTGGCAGCATTTGACTATTGCGGTCATAACCGTAATTTAAAATATAAAATTAATACCAGTAGTATTTGAGAAATAAATATTACTCGTAAAAAACTAATTAAAATCTAGAAATTAAAAAACGTGGTTGATCGCTATTTTTTTTTATATATTTACATCGTTGAAAAAAAGATTAAAAAAAAAAAAGAGAATAGAGGTAATGTAAGTGAGGAAAAATGAAAAAAAGTAAAATATAGATGGAAATGTGAAAGCAGAGTGGAAGAAAGAGAAGATGGAAATAATATAATTACGCACCGATGAAGAGCGAAGGAGAGGAGACGATTGATTTGGAAGAAAGAGGGAGTTGGCATTTGATTGATTTTTGTTGTTAATGGTGCGGAAGAATAGAGAATGGCCCAAAAACGCTTCCGCAGCAGCTGCAGCTAAGTAATCACTTCTCAACTCTCTCTTCTCCAGATATATATAAGTGATCAGGACGCGCACCATTAGGGTTTCTGAGATTTTTTTATATTAAAGTTTTGTTAACGATAAGTAATATTTTAAGGGTAGAATAGCATATAATATATACTACATAAGATATCAGGTTTGTTAAAAATTCGAACATATAACTTGTTGATACATAAGTGAGTATATGTTAATAAATTTTATTATATTATATTTAACCTTTTTTTATCAGTCAAATCCATATCTTATATTACACTACTCTTAAATTTATTTTATCGAGAATTGAATCTCATTTCTTGAGTTCTAAGAGCTCCTTCTTATACCACTTATTTATTTATTTTATTTGTAAAAAAAGTTACGATAAAAAATGATATCTCGGCACAAGATTAAAAATTATTTTGGGATAAAGAGTAATTATTTAAGCAACCCTGAAATTTTGGCCAACCAAAACTTAATCAATTTGTGGCTAACTTAATATAATAATAATATAATATATGTCTCTCTATTTATTTTTAATTTTTAATTAAAAATAAAATATTATTATTTTAAGCAAATTGACTCAAAGTGAACCAATTTTAATTGGTTAAAAATCTTTTTCATTATTTAAATATATACTTCCATTTACATCACAACAAAGGAATAAATAAGACTCAATCTTAATGCTACATCTTGACATGATCCACTTATTTAATCCCCAAAAAAAGTTTGTGCACACTATTATTCATTCACACTTTATTTACAACTCACATTAATGTCAAATTTTTAAAATAAAGTAAGAGAAAATAACAGATTAAAGTGATTAATCTTAGCAATTAACTAGTTGTAAATTAGTTATGTGACCTTAATGGTGTGCACATATCATTTTTGTTTAATCCCATAGTTTTCTTTAAAAAAAATTATTTTTGTTAATTTTATTAATAACGTGACACCTTTTTAATTCATATACTACTGTATTTTTATAAAAGGCGAGGAAGGAAAAAAAACCAGCTATAATAGCAGATTGTTTTTTATTTATCCAAATGCCCACATAACAGAGGAGGCAATTTTAAGTACAGTGAAAATAAAAACACAAAAATAAGAAATAACATGATACAGTTTTTATTTAACTATAATTTTCTCATGTCATTATTGATTGATTATTAACTTTAATCAAGTGGAGGCATGAAATGGAACCCTGATGGAGTAATGTTAGCAACAGTGTGAGATCCAACATGAGTGATTCCAACAAATTGCAGAGTTGAAATCAGAGTCCCAACAGAAGGAAGCTTTGTGTTGCAATTTGAGAGTGGTGTAGGAACCATTAGATTGCAACCTGTGAGAATTGAAGACAGATCATATAGCAGAGGATTCATCATAATTGAAAACCTTCCATTTCTGTTAGTTGTTGCATCAGAAAATGCGTTTCCTCCACATAGTAGTTGCACTTTAGCATCTGAAATAAAAAAAAAAAATTACATGGCATTATCATTGATTAGACCAAATTATAACAGATTATAAGGAGATTATTTATAATTTCTACTGAAACTTAGAACTTAGAAGACTTGTTTTTAAATTTAGCTTTTAAGTATTTCTTGCATGTGTGAAATATTAGGCAAGTGTCATGAAAATTGATTAGAGTCGGAGTGGGGTGATTCATGTACCATGTACCATGTACCCTATTCATTTAATTATTTATATATTGCCATACATTTTGTCACAATATCATGTAAAAACTGTGTTGGATTTGACTCTTTTAGTGAATAAATGTTTAAAGTGATAAAGTAAGGATAGATTTATCTTTTTTTTGTTTAGTCTAATGAAAAATTAATATGTATCATTTGAACTAATTACTTGTTAATATATCTATTTTTGATGTGAAGTGAATTAAAATCACACATACTTTAATTTAAATTAGGGATATTTATACATTTATTTTTTTTATTTTACACGTCCATTCACTTCAAAAAAAAAACTAAACTCAATTGCAATAGACTTTCATCTAATGGAGTTTTGAAATAAGAAGATATATTAGAGTTAGGTATATCGGTTGAGGTTTACTAAACCCACAACTTGAGCGGATTTGGTCCTAAAAATGTGAACCATTTATAAAATGAATCTAGCAAGTTAACTTGTTTAATCTACATATTAAATGAGTTTAATTTGCAGGTTAACTCGTGTGTTAGTTTTAGAAAATAAAAAATTAATTTAATTCTCATTTTTAAAATTCTTGTATTTGAAATTGGATAATAATTTCATTGCAATTTCAAACAAAATTAATATTTTTTAATTTAAAAACCAAAATTTAATAAAATATTTTATATGAGTCAGCTCATGGGTTAGTCTATTTAATTAGTGGGCTTATCGATCATTTAAAATGCAAATTCATTTAAGTGTGGACTTATATAGGGTTAGTCCATTTAACTTGCACGTGGACCGCTCATCTTTTTTACCCATTTAAAACCTATAAAATCTTACTTTTATCCTACTAATTGAGAGGTTGTTTTGAAGTTTTGAACCTATAACCTCTAAATCACAAGGCAACAACTTTATTTTAATCGTATGGATAGGGGATTAGTTTTGTTCTAAGTGTCTCGAAGGTTTTGTAAGTTTTTTATCGCTTTTACTTCTTTATTTAAGTATAATTTTTAATTTATCCAAAAAACAACTTTATTGTTGCGCCAAGTCTCTCATCCTCACACAAACACCATCTTGATGTACTCTTCACAAAATTCAATTCTTCTGAATATTTTAGTAAGGATTTCCGTGGCAATTTATTTCAATAACATACTTAAAATATAATTTCACTTCCACAATTTTTTTTCTTTAAAAAACCTTAGTTCAAGATATGAAATTATTTCAGAATTCCGAATTTCGCAAATTGAATGGCAAATTGGCAATGAATTATGGCCTTACTTGAAAAAACAGGGTTTGCAGCGCCATTGACACTGATATTGTCTTTTGAAGTGCAGAACACAGTTCCCTGAATATTAATCGAACCAAGCAGATCATCAAGAACCCCAAGCTGGGATTTGGCTTCAGGAATTGCCATTATAGCAATTAAGAAATATGCAATAACATGTAATTGAAAACTCATAACTTTCATGTCTTTATGGCACTAAGTTACAACTAATTGCTTGCAACAAGTTTGTTGTGATAAACAAATTTATAGCACAGAGAAGTGCCAAGTTGCATGATTCAGCATAATAATTACCCCTCTGAATTGGAAATTTGCGTATGCCTATGATAAGCTAGATATTCAAGTGCCTTGATGCAAAAATGGAAAAATTCCTTTTTCTTTTTCATGTAATAGTAATGAGCATCATTTTGTAACTAGTGACTATCCCAGAAGAAGAAATTGGAGTAATTGGAGTAATTGTGTAAGCTATGAAATTTTTAAAAGAGAACCAAAAAAGTGTTTCCACTAATTTTAATTGAGAGTTCGACATTTCATCGTGATTCCCATAGCACACAACTCTTTGTTCCCACCGTCCAACACTTTAGTTTTTTCATCATTATGTTTAGTGGAGGAAGTGAAAATTTGGGTAAATTAAAAGGAAAACTCTTATGAGAACAGACCTAACAATTAGAGTACTACTAGCTAGTACTTTTTAGACATCAGAGTAATTTATAAGTTGATAATAATGTTGAAATAATAATAACAAAAAAGTTAAAGGTGAGGTGATTATTATTGTAATGCTTTTATATAAAATGTCTTATTTAGTTATTTACTTATAGAAATATTTTTTTTATTAATTTTGGCTCATTGGCCTATTGGTTCATTAAATTTAAATTGTTAAAGTTGTTTGAAGGCTTTAATATTAAATAGGTTATTGAACTAGGCTAGACTTTTAAAAAGGCTAGACCAAATCTAAAAAATTAGTCTATGTTAGACCACGTACTTATGCTTAGGCTTCAGTTTTGTGTAGTAGGCCAAATTCATTTAACCTTCGGCCCGGCCTAGCCTAACTCATTCCCACCCCTACGTGTAATACTTGAATCGACCAGAGTTAGTTTTCCTAAATAATTTCCTAGTTACATTCAAAGGATATTTTATATAGCCACGAGCTTTGATGTGGTTGATAGTTTATCTCGTTTCTTAATCATATGTGTGAGGATATAATTTTTTATAGATGAGAATGAAGTGACATTTTCTATTTATCTGACAACTATTTCATGCAAGCTCAAGGGAAGCGATGAATACCATGGAAAGAAAAAAGAAAAAGTAGGATATTTTATATCTAAATAAATAGGTCCTTGATGTTATGCTCTTTGACGTAGTTTAGTCCATACCGTTATTTTACAATTAAAATTGTTAATAATCTTAGATTGAATTGAACTTTTTTGAAAAAGTTGGGACTAAATTGAACTTCTTTTCATTTTATCTATGTTCATTTAGAGAGGAAAAAAATTATTTCATATTTACAATTCATTGTTTATTTTTTTTGCATAGTATTAATTGCACTTTTATTAACTCTACCTACCGTATGAATTAATGTTTTAATATTAGATTGATGAAACAATTAGAGATAAAAATATTTTGATAAAAATAAAGAATGATCATTATATTTTTAATATGCATATTTTAGCCATTTTTAGAGCTAGTTTGCTATGGTTGATTTTGTAAAATAATTATTTTTTTATTAAAAATAATTTTAAAATTTTTTAAGATATTTCTATGTGCTTTTGAGAAAAATCAAAAGCAAAATATTATAAGATTTCATCTTCATGAGAAATTATGTTAAATTGCTTCTTAAAATAATTAAAATAATATAATATAAGAGAGAAAAAAATTATTTTTATTATTATAGTCAAACATAAATAATTTCTTATTTTTATATTAACCAATTAAAAAATCATTTCTTTTAAGCAAAACAACTCTTAATGTTATCATTTAACTGAAATAATATTCCTTTTTAAAAAAATTTCAAAATCACAAAAAGTTGAAAATAAATAAGTGCATATATACACACTCAGAGGTAAATACTTTTAAATTATATATTTTAGTGTGCACAAAATCATATTTAATTGTGATTTTAACCGTTTCTAAATTTAGATAAAAATCATCACAAAATATAATGTTTATATTTAAGTACACATCAAAATGTATACCGAAAAGTAATTTCTCCTAAGTTCAGCGACTTATTTGTTGTTTTTTTTTTTAAAAAAAATGACAACAGAGGAAGTAATGAACTAAGAAGTAATTTTACTAAGAAGTAAGAACTGATGAAACGACGACGATGAGCAAGTTACAGAGGTCAACATATGGAGCTAACAAGTTTGGTTCTTTTTATGAATCATGGACGAAGAACGTTAATCATTCCTTGCATTCTCCTTCATCTCCTTTTCATTCCAACCACCAATCGTTCACAGCTACAGGTACCTGCACTCTCTCATTCTCAATTCATTCATGAAGCAAACAGAGAAAAACTGCTTCGTTTTCCTTGCAAAACTGTTGAATTGATTCCCTCATTTTTATTCTTGCATCAGATGCTACAGTATTCCACCGAGTTCTCGAACAATGCAGGGTTTCAATGGATTCCAAAACCGCTGCTAAAACCCACGCGAGGGTTATTGTACTCGGCTATTCCACATACCCTTCTCTTGTGGCGTCTCTGATATCAACCTATACTCACTGTCACCAATCCCACATTGCCCATCGTGTTTTCTCACGTGTTTTGAATCTGTTCAACATGAATTTGGTTATTGAAAGCTTAATGAAATCTGGGCAATTTGATATTGCCAAGAAGGTGTTTGACAAAATGCCTGTTAGAGATGTGGTCACGTGGAACTCCATGATTGGTGGGTATGTCAAAAACTCTCGCTTTTTTGACGCGCTGAGTATTTTCAGGAGGATGCTGAGTTCCAAGATTGAGCCTGATGGGTTTACCTTTGCTTCTGTGGTTACTGCATGTGCGCGCCTTGGTGCTCTTTGCAATGCCAAGTGGGTGCATGGCTTGATGGTTGAGAAAAGGATTGAACTGAATTATATATTGAGTGCTGCGTTGATTGATATGTATGCTAAGTGTGGTAGAATTGATGCTGCTAAGCAGGTTTTTGATGAGGTTGCACGTGATCATGTGTCTGTTTGGAATGCTATGATTAATGGGTTGGCAATTCACGGGCTTGCTTTGGACACAACAGTGGTTTTTTCAAGGATGGAGCTGGAAAATGTTTTTCCAGATGCTATTACTTTCATAGGGATTCTGACTGCTTGTAGTCACTGTGGATTGGTGGAAGAAGGTCGGAAGTATTTTGATATGATGCAGAGTCGTTTCTTGATTCAGCCGCAACTTGAACATTATGGAACCATGGTTGATCTCTTGGGACGAGCAGGGCTCTTGGAAGAGGCCTATGCAATGATTAAGGTGATGCCGATGCAGCCTGATGCTGTTATCTGGAGAGCACTTTTGAGTGCTTGTAGAATCCACAGAAAGAAAGAACTTGCTGAAGTTGCCATTGCAAATATATCTTGCCTTGAGAGCGGAGATTTCGTCTTGCTTTCAAATATGTATTGCTCGTTAAAGAACTGGGATAATGCTGAGAGAGTGAGACAGATGATGAAAAAGGGAGGAGTACGTAAAAGGCGAGGTAAAAGTTGGATTGAATTGGGGGGCAGTGTTCACCAGTTCAATGCAGCGGATAAGTCCCATGCTGAAATGAAAGCAATTTACAGAGTGCTGGAAGGTTTGATCCAAAGAGCTAAGTTAGAGGGTTTCACACCCTTGACGGATCTGGTGTTGATGGATGTTTCTGAAGAGGAAAAGGAGGAAAACTTAACATATCATAGCGAGAAGTTAGCCTTGGCCTATGGGATTCTGAAAAGTAGCCCTGGAACAAAAATCAGGATTTCAAAAAACCTGCGTATCTGTCAAGACTGTCATTATTGGATTAAAATTGTATCAAGAATATTAAACAGAGTGATAATTGTGAGGGATCGCATCCGTTTTCACCAATTCGAAGGTGGCTTTTGCTCTTGTGGTGACTACTGGTAGCTATGAGCCTATGTGACCTAAGAGCTTTGATTCCTAGTTGCATGGTTGAGTGGTCCTAGATAGACATACCAATTAGATGAGTGAGATGAAACTGTCAGAAGTGGGTGAAGGAGTCATGTTCTAAACGAGTCATGTTCTACTTTGCACATTGTTGGACGACATGGCATTGGTGCTAATCATGCAACAGCTCTTGTTATGAACAGAAGCAGAGCAAGTTACATCAGATGGCAAACCATGGATATCAAGTTTGCATCTTTTGAGGAAGCCTATGTCAAATTAACAATATCTCTTACACAATAGGAGGACATCGTTCATCAATATCCTAATCCTAGGGACTCAGTAAAAGTCGCTTAATTGCTACCTCTGGGATCATCATGGTATCAACTATCAAGTCCTATCCTCTAGTTTAGCATTGATCATATGAAAGGATTTGCCTGGCCAATGATTATATTTTTTAAAATATGGGCAGCATTTGAGATTAAAGTGCACCGATTGGACTAGATAGCAAGTTGGGATTATATGTTAAACAGTGTAAGTTACATGAAAGCAACGTTACTGACTTATGCAATTCAAGGACTTTTACATGTGAATAAGGGATTTGATTTTACATGTGAATTAACATTACTATTTGAAGGGGAAACAAATTGATATCACTTCCTCAAACAAAAACAGAAGCCGTGTCCCACTTGGTGATATCACTTCTTCAAAGAAAACAAATATTTTTCTTTTTGTTTTTGGTTTTGTCTGTGTCAATGAAATTAACATGAGAATGAATGAGATTTTGAGACGTCATGTACTTGCTGACTGGCCACCCTTTTCTTGTTTCTTATCCATCCAGACCTCTTGACTCCCAAATCCCAATGGTCATGTACAATAAGAACAACAATATATAATCCCTTTGTTCATTCATAAAAGATTGCTGATTTAGTTTATAAAATGAAAAAAGTAAACAGAAATTTATATTCATATTCAAAGTGATTGAATATTTTATCAAAAATTAATTAAATTAGTAAAAGTTACTTCAAAACAAGGGAATATTAAGTTCTCACAGAAGAATAATAGTTCGAATATTAAAAAGAACACCGATTGAGAGGAGAGTTTGAAGCCATTTTATTTTAAGTTAATTAATTTTTGCATAATTCAAATATTATGACACATTGTTATATAGAGATAAAAGTTAGTTACTCAGTTCGGTTCGGTTGCTCCAACCAAATTTTAAATACACTCTTTGTAACTTATTTTCTCTTTCTTATTATTTAAATATTTTTTCTATTCAATGTAATAGTGAACAACTTGATTTGTGATAACATACTTCATTTCCTTTAAAATAAGGTAGCAGGTTCAAAATTCAAATCTAGTATTAGAAAGAAAGATTCTGTTGAAAGATCTAGTCTCATCAGGCTTTGGTACTGGATTTACCGGACTTGAATGAATCTCTTAAAAAATAACAGTGCACAAGGGTAATTTAGTCTAGTACCTAGTTAATTCACAAGTTATTTTTAACATGGATGGAAGAGAGGGAGGGACAACTCCTTGCATGACAGGATTTTCATGTCAAGATAACAAAGATAAATGTTTCACAATCCAAAACAAAATATAAAGCTAATGTTACCGGGCAGGAGGCCATTATTTAGGCAAGCACCAAGAGAATGCCCTCTTTTCTTTTCCCACTGGACTCTCTTTCTCTTTTCATGCCAAACCATCTTTCATTAAAATCTCCTCCTCCAAGTCCATATATATAATCATGACATAAAAGAAACAAACCTCATATGTCTAGAAATGCAACCCAAAACAAATTAACTTCCAACTTCTATCAAAATGGAATCTTTCAATCTTTGTCCATCACTAGAAATGTTGATGCTGCTTATCAACAATATCATTGAGCTTATTACCTCACCTTACCATTGTTTTCCACTTCTATTTGGTCTCTATATCCTCTACTTTTCACTTAGAAAAAAAGTTCCAATTTTTTTGATGGATTTTACCTGCTACTGTCCACCAAGTTCATATAGGATACCAATGGCCATGTTTGAAGAGAACAGCCTTCATGAGAATATGGATCCAAAGGCAGTTGAATTCCAAAGCAAGATCATATCAAAATCTGGGTTCAGTGAGCAAACATCACTTGTTCCATATCTTACTCAAATACCCAGAATTAAAGCTCTCACCTTTGCACTTGATGAAGCTGAAACAATCATGTCTTCAACAATTTCTGACCTGTTTCAGAGAAATAACATCAACCCAAAAGAAATTGATATACTAATCACCAATTGTGGAGTGTTCTGTCCAACCCCATCTCTTAGTTCCATGGTGGTTAACAAATTTAAAATGAGGAGCAACATCATGAGTTTCCACCTATCTGGAATGGGATGTAGTGCTGGAATTTTAGCAGTGAATCTAGCTAATGATTTGTTGAGAGTTCATAGAAACTCACTGGCTTTAATTGTAAGCACAGAAACTCTGAGTCTTAATTGGTACACAGGAAAAAACCAATCAATGTTGTTAACAAATTGTCTCTTCAGAATGGGTGGAGCTGCTATTTTGATGTCTAGTAGGGTTCAAGATAAGCATAAGGTAAAATATGAGCTTAAGCATGTAGTTAGAACAATCAATGCACATGAAGATCAATCACACAATAGTGTATACCAGGATGTGGATTCAGAGAACAAAGAAGGTATTTCAATATCAAAGAACATAGTCGATGTGGCTGGAGATGTGTTGAAGAAAAATATAGCTTCACTAGGACCAATGGTTTTGCCACTGAAAGAGCAGTTCCTCTATGTGTTTTCTGTAATCTGTTATAAACTATGGACTAAAAGGGTGAGTATCTATACTCCAAATTTCAAGCGTGCTTTTGAGCATTTTTGCGTACATTCAGGGGGAAGAGCAGTTATAGAAACCATTCGGAAGAACTTGAGGTTGACGAATCAGGACGTGGAGCCATCAACCATGAGTCTTTACAGATTTGGAAATACTTCATCTTCTTCGATTTGGTATGAGTTGTGTTACATAGAGGCAAAAGGAAGGATGAAAAGGGGTGATAGAGTGTGGCAAATTGCATTTGGAAGTGGATTTAAGTGTAACAGTGCAGTGTGGAAATGTGTTCGTGATGTGAAGCCAGATTTGGACAGTGCTTGGAGAGATATCGTTGTGGATTTGTGTTAGGCTGGCTTAAAATTTAAAGTTTCAAAGTCTTTATTCCTTCTTTGTTGAATAAATAACTAAATCAGTAGTTATTTTAATCTGAAAAGCAATTGATTATATCACCTGTGGTTATTGTTCATTAACGCATCTATTCACTTTATTAGGCTAGAGTCATCTTTAACTCTGTTATAAATGGTGTATTTAGTGAGCAGAAATATTTTTCCTATCTAAAGATCTATAGATAATATAAAACAGCACTGATTATTTTCGAAACTCCATGCTTACATGAATGAATCAAGTAAATCATGATAACCTCTTGTTAAATGGAATTCGCTATATGAATCATTTAATCATATACAAAATTAATCACTCAACCTAGTTTATTCCTTTTCAGTTTCTTTAATTGTCTCCCTCTAAACGGTCTCAAATAGAAATAGAAGCAAAATTTTTTTGAAACTTCTTGATTTAAAATATAAGCAAATCTTAACTCCTCTTTCTTTATTTTATGCAAATTTCAAACATTTATCTTCTATTCAATGTCATTTGACCAATCAAATGGAAGAGAAAGTGTTTGAATTAAAACTTGTCTTTTTGAATGAAATCAAAAAAATTAAACACAAATAATCAATTTTCTCAAAGTGCACAAATTATGTCTTTTTTTGTTTATATTTGAGACGAGAGGTAGTATTAAATTTTCTTTTGTCTTATCAACCCTCTTTACTGATATTTAAATGAATCAAATGATAGATTAAAACAAAACTGAACAAAAATATAAGGCTTGTTTGTTAACTGATTTTAAAAGTTTTATATTTTTAAAAACAGAAAATTAAAAAAATTAAAATTGTTAACAGGCTAGTTTTCAAAAATAATTCTTAGAAACAATGTGTTTATTAACTTCTAAAAACTAAAATTTAGAAACATCTAAAACATTCAGTTTTCATACTCTAATTTTCTGAATTTGCATACTAAATTATATTGAAAAATTCATTTCTCCTTTATCAATACAGTTCTGAAAAACTAAAAACAAAACTGAATCATAGTATACAACATTTGATAACAGCTTTTTCCCCAACCCTACATTAAATGGTTCTCAATCAATATAATATTCAGCTTTTTTTGCTAAAACGCAATTGAATTGCAGGGCAATTGAAACAACTATTCTATATGCAATCCAATTGTACAAAAAGGATGGTAAATGTGTGCTGGAAAGAGAAATCTGAATCACCCAACTACTTTACACCAAAACATCAGCGCATCTAATCTGTGTGTTACTTAGCACAGAACAAATAGCCTGAGATGTGAGGAACATGGCTAGAATCGACGGATATCTTTTGGAGGCCTGAAGTTAAGAGGATGGGTTTCAGGAGTGGCGGTTTCATCTTCTTTCCACATTTTTATCGTCTTGTCGGCTTCACAGGATATAAGCCTCGAGCCGGTAACATCATAGGTTAAAGCATAAATGCCAGCTTCGCTGTCCAGTGAACCTGTAAAGATTGGGAAGAGAATTGTCAATCTTGTGTGTATGGTAGAACTAGTTAGAATCAACTAAACATCCAAGAGCAGACAAATATGCATACCAGGCTGTACAATTGTTTGGGCTTGCTGGAAATTGTGACCACTCTTCCAGTCCCAGAACCACATACTGCCATTGTCACCTTCAACAAGGAAATTACAAAAGGTTTTAAAAATTGAACAAAAAAGGGAAAAAAATGCATATCCATGTTAACTCTTCTTCAGTATGACACAAGATTGGAAGACGATACTCCCCTAATCATATGGTCATGAAAAATTAGGACACGTATTAATAGATCTTTTTCCATTAAACACATTCCCTAATAGAATTTTATTTTGTTCTAGGTCCATACCTCCAGTAGCCATCACACCCTCTTCATTGACAGCCATTGCATTGATGATTGTTTTCTGTTGAGAGCTGCACAAAAAAAAAAAGGAATAGTAAGAACATATCAATTATTAGTTATATCTTTCAAACCATATCTTTTGAGCAGTATAATTCAAACTTAATATTAAGTCTAGACAACTCAAAACAAAGTGTTATTGTCTGTTTTAGATTTTTTATTCCACATGAAACTATCTGACTTTTCGTTAATGATCCCCCTAATACACTTCATACAAATTTGATAAAACTCACAGCATATTGTGCAAAAATTCTCCTTCTGGAAGGTTGAACTTTTTAATATTATCAGCCGATGCAGATGCAAAAGATTGTCTACAGGCAACAAAAAAGAAAAGAGGGTGAGAATACAAAAATGGATTAACAAATTAGAAGAATGATAAAATAAGCAATCATATTTTATCACTCTACTAGTAAAATTCAACAGATATTAAGACATACTCTTTAGGATGTGGAGCCATTGCTCGAACTGATTTTTTATGGTTTGTGAGGGTTAACATTGTTTTACCTGCATGAATGCATCATGTGTCAGATTGATAAAAAATACCTACATGAACAAGGAAGTGCATACAATCACAGCAAAAACAGGGACAGAAGAGAAGGTAGGTGAAATAAAACCAAGAATTACCCTTTCGAAGGTCCCACATCTTGATGGTAGTGTCATGAGAACCAGTAACAACTTGGGGATCCTGAAAGCAAAATAAGAGAATAAGACTTCTGAAGAACAGAGACGAAGATTTTAAAAATAAAACAGATTAGCTTATGTTTCATAGCTGCATTTGAATGCTGGAGTCTGTGTAAAGATTTATCATATAAAAAACTTGGAATTTAGCAAATCTGATATTGTGCAAGCCAGTATCAGAGGAAAACTAGATACATGTGTAAATTACTGACCGTGCAATATTGAGGCATTACTCAGAATATCAAAAGAAAAAATAATCAGACAACAACAGAAAAAATTGCATACCGTTGGCCGGGTAAACACAGAGCAAACAGTGTTATTATGACCAGAAAGTGCATGAATTTGCATCTTACTACGTATATCCCAAACCTGAAAATTTAGTATCACCAAAGCATAGTTAATCACATTTCTTCTTCCTTAATAACATTTTAAAAAAATGTTGGAAACTGTAACGGCAAGTATATTAAGGCTTGTTTGGTTTGCATTTTCATTTTTTGTTTCTATTTCCTGTATTCCTGAATTTGTATAGGAAAAACTGGGGATGACTGGAAACAGGATTTTCATATTCCCAAGCATTTCTAGTTTTTCCTTTGTAAATTTCAAAATGAAAACGCAAACTAAACAGGCCCTTAATATTGTCCATCCAAAAATACAATATATTAACTACATAAATAGAATCCATACCCGGCAGACAGAATCACGTCCTCCAGTCAGTAAAATGTCAATTGTGGGATGAAGAGCCAAGCAATAAACACCACTCAGATGACCATGATAAGACCGAATAACCTAAATGAAATAACGTGTGTTTTAATCAATTTGATGTAGTTTCAGTAATTGCTGAAATGTTCAACCCAGAGAAAGAAATACTGAAAGGAATTTTCACCTTATTCTGTTCAAGATCCCAACATTTAACTTGTTTATCGTCACCAGCAGAGAACATGTAAGTATGTTTGCTGCTAATAGCAAGGCCTGTAAACAAAGTGCACTCTGATTATTAACCTGGTCACTAATGTAGCCACCATTAATAATACCTTAAGATCGTACCTCTTATTTGTTCAATGTGACCTGTTAATGTGAGCTTAAGTACCCCACTTGCCAAGTCCCATATCTGTCATAATGAACAACTTAGCCAAATAACATCTTAAGAAAAAAGTAACTAAAGTACTAAAGCCACAGTATAAGCAATTCAGCCAGGCCTACTAAGTCTTCATTCATATCTACATGCTTTCTCATAACAAATAACTGTCACATGCATTTCGCAATCTAATACCTTGATAGTTCGATCTGCAGAGCCAGTGGCAAACCATGTGTTACTGGGATCAACTGCAACAGATCTCACCCATCCTAAGTGACCACTGATGACCTGCAGAAAATAAACCACGGTTAAAATCACCCAACTAAAATTATATCAAAAGGTAATATAAAAATATATATATATATATATATATATATATATATATATATAGGCCAGAACTGATCAGGAGAAAAAAATCAACACTAATAGTGAATAAATCCTGAGGTTCTTCCATGGTGCATGCCACTCATCCATCATTAATATTTATATTTATATATATATATATATATATATATATATATAGTTTAAAAGGGAGTCATGTTCTCACCCTGTAGTTCTTCCATGGTGCATGCCAGACAGGACGTGGCCATTTACTTGGCATTCTTTCCATCAAAGCAGATGTGGACAAATTCCTGTAACGTTGAAAGTTGAAACTATAACAGATTAGTCAAAAAGGTCATAGCTACAGAATGCCAATCATATATACAAAAGATAATCCTACATAGGCCAATGCATACACACATTTTGGTTAAACAACAGAAGGTAGTGTAATGCACCAACAAAATGAGCATACTGCTTTTGAAATGTAACAATCAAAGATACAAATTGGAAATAATTTCAGAACCTCTTAAGACTATAAAAAGCATAAGATAAAGCCAGAACCTTTCAGATGAACCAGAGGCGGAAATAGCTACTGTACTTTTGCTTGGGAAAACATGATCATTCCTGTAAAGTAAAATAAAAATGAACATGAACATATATAAGAAGTCACAAACTTCAAAGAAGAAAAATGAAGGAGAGGGGTATATCCAAAAAAAAAAAAAAAAAAAACAAAAAATGAAGGAGAGGGGGCATATGAAAGGAAAAATAAGACTGAACCAAACTGAAAAAAAATCAGAAACACTAACCAATTTCAATAAAAGGGCCTACCAAAAGAAGCAAAATTATGGATTCAGAAACCAAAAAAAAAGGATTTCAAAAGGAAAAAAAAAATGAAAGCAAGATGTCTTGTGCACAAGCAGAAGTATAACAGTAGAGAAGAACGGATGAAGAGTTGCAGAAGACAAAGAAGCTCGCACAATAGAGCTTGAAAACGCCTCTGTTAGCGGCTTAGAGATGAAGAAGAAGAACACTAAAATTGCACTGAAGCAATTAAATGCGGAATAAGTTCAAAAAAATAAAAGGAGATGTTTAACCAAAAAAACGAGCCGCCGGATATGGAACGTTGCCCACTGGATGCTTGCAGAAAGGGTTGCAATGGCAGAGAGTTTGAAGAAAGTGTGTGCATGTGATAAACAGAGCAGATTTTACGGTTTTAAGTGGAATGGGTTGCTTGAATCTGGTCGGGTATTTGGGGTTTGAGCCCATTCACTGAGAATAAAAAACTTGATTGGCTGCCATGAAAGAAAACGCCACCGCCATTCAAGAGGCGTCCACCATGGTGCCGCCATTGAGAATCTGCCAATTCAAGCTTGGCATATGGTGGTGGCCTTGAAAACCGCCCCACCATGGCTACCATTTGACAACACTTGTTTTGTGGTTACCTCTATTATTGAAAACCAAATAGGCTCTTCAAACAATATTTCGGAATACTGAAATACTACATGATTCATCAGTGAACTTTGCCAAGCAAAATATGTGATTCAAATCTCAACTGTTATATTAGCGAATCAGAGAACATAAATTCATGAATAACTACAGAACTATAAAAGGGCAAAAAATATGATAACTGATAAGCATGGCCAAATAAATTATTCATGAGTTGAAATATCTCCCTGGGTCACATATAAATGTAGAAAGTTCAAGAAAAAAAGGAGGAATATACTTACGGAGCCGTGGATGGCATAGCTGGACCAACAACCAAAGCATTTTGGGGTCCTCCTTTCTGGGGAGCCTTGGAATCTCCTGGGCCTGTCAAATAATAATCAGAAACAATATCAACATGTTGGGCATTAACAAAAAAGCTATCTTATTAAAAAAAAAAAATTACATCGAAAATGAAGAAAAAATATAGCATGCTAAAGATAATCGCAATGAGACAAAAAGTTGTGTTAGCCACATATAACAAATAAATTCTGAGAAATCACAACCATCCAGAAGTAAATTCACCAATTTTCCTCAATCTAGGTAATCCATATTCTCAACCAATATAATAACTACAATTATCGTACCTGGAAGAGCAAGCGCGGTAGAGGGCCCTGCCTGTTGAGCTCGATCCTGTGCAACAGCTTGGCGAGTGGGTTTATCATCTGTGCTTTTGATTCTAGCATACTCTACATTCACCTAATTTACATTCCAAACCATATACCATAATTCCCTCAGTTTATAATCCAAAAACGAACAAAACTTGAATGAGCTCAACAGTATTCCAAAGTTCATTCACGTTTTTAGGGTTTTAGCTGAGAAATAATCAAATTTGCGCTCAGTATGATTAAAATTAACTAACCTTGTGGCTGATGCGTATTCTCTTACTGCATAAGAAAATCGAATTGAAAAAAAAAAGGAACAAAGAGTAAGAATCAGCATTGGCATACGAGAAACTGTGAGGTCGCAAATAAAAACTTAAAAAAACTAGAGATATGGGTAAAAAAGAGGAACCTTTCGGCATCGGGAGGAGCAAGTTGAGAGTGAATGGGAGAGAAGAGATCGAGGGCGCGCTTGAGGGACTTGAAGCTAAGCTTCTTCAGTGACTGTGGCTCTACTGGTTCTACCTCCATCTTCTTCGTCACGTCTAGGGTTTCACACAACGCAGAAATCAACAATGGATTGAAGGAAGCGGAAACTGCCTCCGCTAGCTTTCCATCGGTAATGGATGTAAGAATTTTCACGTCGGATAAAAAATTTACGTCCTGCCTTTGGTAATGGCTTTGCACTTTAATTCTCGAGTGAGAAAATTATGTAAATATGTAAAGATTAATATTAGATTTTTTTTATCATATAATATCATTTTTTTTATAACTTATTATATTATTATATTATATATTATTATTATTATTATATCTATTTTTTTTCTCTTCATTTCTTTCGTCTATTCATGTCTTATAATTTTTCCAAGTAATTTTTTTTACTAACACTTAATCTCTCATTTAAAATTTAATGGATTGTGTCCATTTGCTAACAACATAATATAATATAGGTTAAATTAATCATTTAGTTTTTATATGTGTTTTTGTTTTCATTTTAGTCATTGTATATAAAAAAATGTTCCTCTTAGTCCTTATACGTGTTAGTCATTTTAAGATCGGTTCTTATAGTTGATTTTAATACTAACGGTGTTAATTTTATCTTATGTGGCTAATGAAATTTTTTTGAGTCAATTAATGACCGACAGATAAACTGCTGACATGAAAATTAATTAATCCCTATACATATAGTAAATTTTCACTTTAGTCCTTATAATGTATTTATTTTTTTATTTTAATCTCTATACATATATTTATTTTTCATTTTAGTCTACATATATGATCTTACTTTTCGTTTTAATCCTTATACTTGCTTTATCATTTTAGTAGGGACAACGATAAGATAACTGAATGACCCAAAGCACTAATAGAGATACGTATAGAGATTATAAAGATTAAAATGAACGTTTTTTATGTTAAGAATTAAAACGAAAATAAAAGACACATGTAAAAACTACTAAATGATAAAATTAACCTATTAACCTATCATATTCATATATAAAAGTAAAAGAGTAATGGTAACTCACTCACATTCCCTCAAACATTAAGGTTCGGATCATTAGGAACATTAAACTTGGTATGTATCAATGTACATTAATAAAATAAAATTAATATCTGAATGGATATGAATGTAAATATCTGTGTTATTTCGTAACATTCACCCTAGGGTTTTGCAGCGCCAAAAAATCAAGAGGGAGAAAAAAATTTCATTTGAATATTGTGTACAAAGTAGCAAAAACACGTGGTAATGAACGTGTTACAGTGAGGCGGCCTCCTCCTCTGGTGCTTTTCTGGCGGTGGTTGATAGAGAAAGTGTTGGAGAAGAGAGGGAATCAATTAGGAGAGAGAGAGCAATAAATACGAGATGGAGTGAATTTTTAAAATGACTCTTGAATTCGAATTTTTAGACCTTAATATCTGTATGATGGTGTGGTGTGTATTTTAAGTTATGAAATGGAAGTTATCGATTATAAATATATTTATACAAACCTTAAGATATGAGTGAAGGTCGATTTTGAAAAGAAAAAAAAAAAAAAATAGTGTAGTGTGCGCAAAATAATGGGTGGCGCGAAGTAGCGGCCCAAAGCCCAATCTTAATTCCCAATCTCTTTTTCATTTTTTTACTTTGTTTCTCATATTTATGTATTTGAATTTCATATCATAAATTATTTGCTTTTCATGTTTATTCATTTTTCTTTTCCTGCTTTTTTTTTTTTGTTATCGGTTGAATTTATTTGAAAACCGGTGAAAACTTATTTAATAAAGATTTCGAGTATTTCTAGTATTTTACTAATGCAATGGGTCTAGATATAATGGGATGGTACTCAATCGTTTTGAGTTGCTTAGAGTGAAAAGAAAAGAAAAAATTTGTTTGTCAGTCTATCGTTGCGTGCTAATTGAGAAGCAACCTAGATGAGAAGTATTTGCTCTTTTTAAAAATAATAGATACTTTAGAAAATTTTATAAAGATTAAAAGAAAAATAATTAATTTTTATAGAATCTAACAAAAAGTGTATTGATAAATTAAATCAATTTTTGACTTTAAAGTTTACTTAATAACTATTGGTTATTAAAATAATTAAAAAATAAAAATAAATATATCATTGGTAGTGTAAAAATGACAAATAATTTAAAAAGATTTTTTTTATTAAAGTAACTATTATTTCTAAACGGAATGTATACAAAATAAATGATTCTGACATTGACGGGATAGAATTTATTTTTTTAACAGTGAAAGAGTATCTTCATATGCACTCAACTTTGAAAAACATGATTGTATATTAGGGCAATCCCATGTGGTACTATTTTGAGCACAAGATTTTTTTTTTCTTTTCATTTTAAAGTTTATGTCCGGAAAGTTTTTGTTGTAACATATGTTGGATTGTTTAATTTTATACTTGTAAAAGTTTTTTATTCTTCTTTTAGCTAAGAAAAAAAACTTTTGGTCTTTCAGCTAAAAAATGAACATTATTTTAAAAAGTTTAACAATCGTTTTTCGCATATAAAAATTATATCCTAAAAATCACTTTTTACGACAAATATATTCAAACAAAAACTTATCATATTTCAAACAATGAATCATTTTTTACGTTTAATCCAAACAGGCCATTGATATATTTTGCCATGGACAAATAAGAGTCATGAGTATTTAATTTAACTCGAAGTTTAACCATTTGTACGAACATCTTTCCTATAACACTTCATAGATAAACTCACTTTGGAATTTGTTTAACAAAAACTTAATAAACATTATGATTTACAGGTTTTAAGACTTAAAAATATGTTTTTGTTGAGAGAAATTTCTAAAATTTCAATTGAGAAAATTGTATAGTTAAGACATTGCGAAATTTATGCATCTGTCTTTGACTGAATACTCTTCTATGTGCTAAATTAATTTCAAAATATACAACTTTACAGATATTAGTTATGAACTTATGGTTCCAAAAGAGTACAAGTTATCTAATTTATACATGATTATTCATTCGTTTTGTTTTTCGAATGATATTATCACAAATGTTAGATGTGTGAAAAAGAATCAACACACTTTGATTCTTCCAAGAAAAAATACATGATTTTAAAGCAATCGTGGTATATCTATTGGCCAGTAGCTTTCCATTTAAATTTATGCATTTCTTAAAATGGGTTTGTACTTTGTATATATTCTGTTGCTTTTGTACTTGGAAATTGTTCAATCTCATCTCATAATAAAGGAAAAGGAAAAATACTTCACTCTAAATTTACAAAATTGTGGCTGATAAAAAAAAACAACTTGATCTGTTACAACTTACAACTCAACATTTCCTGTACAGTGAAGACTATAGGCTATTCACAATATAATGGTTTTCACTCAAAATCTATAATAGATAATTACATATTTACTATAATAATCCATGATCTTTATATATAAATAGGTTGTTGAATGTTGAAACTCTTAGCTTCTTGTTATAAAGGTATCCATCCCTGTTGGTTATACATTGAGGAATTGGGGTGAGGGCAATTTCATATATAAATGTTTTTTTAGGGAAATAAATATGTAAAAAGAGATTATAATTAGAGGAATTGTGCTTACTTTGATTTGTCCCATTTCAGTGCCACAAAAAATAATGTCATTGGCTGAAAGGATGCTTGTAATCTTGCTTCCTGCTGATATTCTCCCCAACTTTTTTGGTGCCCCTCTCAACCAGATCTGCATTGAGAAATTGGTTTCAAGTTAATATTTAAACATTGAAAAAAAAAAAAGGACAGTAAAGTGAAGTTTTTTTTCAACTATTTTTGAAAATGGGAAATAGAAACACAAACAAAAGAGACTCTAAATTTTCTCCTTAATGTTCCATTAAACCATATCAATGCAAATGGTCCAAAATATAGTTTTCTACATGATCTGATATTACCAAGTAATTTTTGGAGCTTAACAATTCTTTTCATATCAAGTGCTTAACTTAATTTGATAATTTTTCATGAAATAGTTTAAGTACCTGAATGTTGTTTGGTGATGAACTGGAGATTAAGTATAGGAAATCTTCTACCACTTCCATGGCCACCACAGTATCTCCTTTGTCAGTGAGGATTGAATTATTGGCTTTCCTAGTTTTTCTCCATTCCTATAAAATTCACGTTAAATCAGGTCAAACGTAGATCCAAAACGTAAAAACTATGATCATTTGCATTAAAATGGTACGTTTATCTCATCTAAATGTGAAACCAGACATAAGCTCAAAGTTCATGATTCTGACCTTGAATTTTGTGCCTTCAACATGCTTACTTGCACTATAGAGCCAATCTCTATATGCTACAATTGAATTGATGGGCTTACTTTGCTTTCTCCAACTCCTTGTAGGTGGTTTGATTTCTAATTCTCGGTTGTATGTTGTTGAATACTCCTAAAATAAGGCATTAATTATGTCATGCTTGTATTTAATTGGTAACTAAAACATAGGGTTAGAAATTTGTTTAATGCTAATACTTTACAAATTAAACGTGCAAATATGTCCTAGTACTTTGAGTGTTGTGTACTTCACAGTAATTTCTTGAAAACTGCAGAAATTCGGATGGAACAGTGCATGATTCATGTGGCAGGCGCAAAGTATTATTATAACTTTTTTTTTCCTGTTTTTAAAGTATTAGCATTGAACTGCACGTTGTGTATAATTCATTGTAATCAAATTTTAACCTATATATATATATATATCAAACAACAAAAAGTAAAAAAAGAACAAACCTGTATGCTTGAATCTGTGCATCCAACATATAACTTTCCCTGAGCCACTGCCATGCACTTTACATGCTTACCTTTGAAAACATCTCTAATAACTCTTGATTGGTTAACTAGCTGCAAATGATAAAATAGAAAATAAATATATTGAAACAATTGTCCCAATTTTTGTTAGCCAAAACTCTCAAGGTAATAAAAGCTGTGATTAGCTTCTGTAGCTGATTATAAAGAGGATTTGATGCGATATGTGTGTGATTTTTTTTTTGTAGTTTAAGTTCTACATGTTACAAATGAAGGAAAGTTTAGAAGCATTATCACCTTTGTTCCATCTCTATCTGTAACAGCAAAAATTGTTTCTCCAAGTGCACGTAATTGATGAACTGGTTCCTTCAATGCTATTACTTCAACACATTCAAGCTTTCTCTGGACCATTTTCCACATCTATTTAATGTATGTTATGGTAAGAGTAAGAGATAATCAGTTTATTTTTTCTACTATAAATATTGGTAGAAAATAGAAACTGATGACTATGGGAGAAGTTTAAACTTACCCTTATGGTTTTATCAGCAGATCCACTTAAAAGACTGTCTGAAGGTTCATAAAGTGAAAAACATGTCACAGATTTCTTGTGCTCTTTAATTTCCCACACAAGACTTGCAGAGTGCCCCCTAATATCCCACACCTTTTCAATACAGAAATATATTTAGGATATTTAGGGATATATACTCAAAATATGTAAGGATAGGCTATAAATTATATTGAGATCTTGTGAGAAAATTACAAATCAACAGACATTGGTTTCAATGTTCAGCAAGACATACTTTTTTTTTATGACTCAAAGCAAGTACAGACATGATTAGGCATGTTGTCTATAGATAATACAAAAAAAAATCATAACTCCTTTACCTTGATTAATCCATCTGAATATCCACTGAATAACAATCCCTTGAAGTATATAAGGGAGCAAACTGCTATGCCAACGCTGCGACCTGCCTCAAGGATTTGTGTGTGGACGCAAGAAATACGCTGCTCTTACCGCCACGATGATTTGGATGATGTCATCACAAGATAAAGCAGTTTGTGCAAGTTAGTAATACTATATTATTAGTTATTTACTTTTACGTTAGTGTATTACAACTTAGTTTATTAATGAGTACTACTCACTGATATGTTTGGCAGCAAGAAATCAGCTACTCTGTGTAATTCCTCTGCCATCCAAATTACATTTGAAAGGCGTCTTAGTGATTCCTTTACTCCTTCTGAGAAATGCATTAGTTTTTGCTTTCCTACATGAGAAAGGTTCTGTGACTCAATAAAGGAAATTGATAATTCTTGATCAAGTACTCATGAGTCATGATAACATTTTTTTTGTTTAAAAGAGAATAAGTAATTTTCCTTTCTGTATGTTTATCCTCTGACAAAATGCTCACAAGATTATACTCTACTTAAGTTCAAGGCAATTTGGATGAGAAAGACAAAGCAATGCCTACATATTTATACACAAGTGATAATCAACACATGGAGCATCAACAAACATTCTATCTTTGGTTAAACCTAATATAGTATTATGTGTTTATTAGTAGTTCATGAACCTTTTTAATGGTTAAATTGAAGTTTTACTCCCAATACTTGTCCCTTTTTTTCGTTTTGGTCTATATGAAAAATTCTACCTTTTGGTCTCTATACGTAAAATCAATTACAAATTAGCCCCTGTTGCTATAATGATGTTAGATTTTGCTGAGGTGTCCACCATCTTTACTGAGATGACACAATGCCGTGTAGGATAAAAGTTAGCGACCCCAACAAAATCTTACATTGTTATAATCGCAAGGACTTTCGTAAATTTTTTCCATATGCAAACCAAAACGTAGAGTTTAATCATATAGAGACCAAAATGTAAATGGATGTTTATAAGGACCAAATTCTTAACTGACCTCTGTTAAAGGACATAAACTAAGGTGTGGACAATACCTTTTCCAGAGGCATAATTAAACATGCAAAGACAAGCCAAAAGTCTTTCTTCCAATTCCATCCCAGGATGTAGAAATTGCTCAATTCCACTTAGTATAATTTCAGATGCACAATAACTAATGCTATCTGGGCTTTTTGATATTTGGCATCCAAGCCATGAAATGGCCACAAGGCTTTCTCTAGAAACCCTTTTGATCTTGCTTCTTAGCCCTCTCTCCAATGTATGGAAGATAATATCCCCAACACTTATCATACATTTGGCAATTTTACTGCACCATACATCTGTGCTGGTATCCTGCATGTTATCAAATTCATTCATATTCTTAGTTCTCATGCATATATAGTTTGAACTTTCCGGCATTTTATCCTGTGCAACTTTACATCATTTAAGAGATTAAAAGTAGAAACTTTTCATAGGAAAAAACAAACATTCATTGAGTTGTAGGTTTGCAATGCAATAAATGCTTTGTTTTCCCATAAAAAGTTACTACTCTTAGTCTCTTAGGGCATGTTTGATTTGCATTTTCATTTCCTCTTTCCATTTCTTGTTTTTGTAAATAATTACAAAACAAAACCGACACCTTTACATTTTGTTTCTTGTTTCCTTAGATTTACACTCAAAATAAGATTTTCTTGTTTCTAGTTGTTTCCAATGTTTCATACACAAATTTCAAGAGACAAAAAACTATGAAAACAAGGTGACAGTGTTGTATTATAACTATTATTTATATTTATGAAAAAGTGAAATGCGAATGCAAACCAAACATACCCTTAACGAGTGAAATGGGCATAGTTGCATAGGATAGAAAAATTCTATTATAAGCCTTTTCCGAAGCATACCTGTAGAGTATGATCCAACCAATTGAAGTTTCTTATCAAATTCTGGTGATAGGAAGAGGTTAAGCCTGTCTTTTTCAGCAACCATGCAGCTGTATATGGTTCCCCAGTCCAAGCATATGTTCCGCCAAGATTTGATAGAATGGATGCAGCTAATATCTGTTCTGAGCTTTCTTGAGATGTCATTGCCCTCAAAAGGATATGCAATGCTTCTTCTCTGAACAAGCTTTTATCATGTGAATTCTGCATAATGTTGTTTTCTTTAGTAATTAATGAGACCTCAAATTTTGCATATTATCTTGTCTGAATTTGGTCAAATTATGTATCTCCACATGTAAGATTTTCATGAATAAAAAAGAAAAATGAAAAGAGAAGTTACTAAACTTCAAAACATTTCAATTATAAGGTTAAGATGATGTTTATGAATCATTTTAGGAGTTTCATGACTGAAAAGACCTGTAAGCTTATGTTTTTCTGAATTTCAAACATGCTTAAATATGTTTCTAGTGCTTATAAAGTTTTTTGTATTGTTTAGTCCAGGAATTTTTGTTCTAGCCTATGTTAAATTGTTCTTTTTCATCCCTATTTTTTTCCTGAAGAAAATGATCAAAACCAAATAAAAAAACCCATAGGGACAAAACCCAAATTAAAAAATATATATTTATAGTGACAAAAATCTTACAAAATTTATAAGGATTAAAAACATATAGTCTTTTAAAAATTACCATTGTGTCTAGCTGAAGCAATATGTTTGCTGCTAAAAGATGGTGATCAGATTGTAATTGACACGCACAATGCATTAGTATCTGCATAATGTTGATGCTTCTTTCTTGCTGTATCCGCTGCAGCAGATTAATAGCTGATGATCTGATAAAAAGAAATAGAAGTTCATGAAAACTCTCTCTAACAGGAATTTCAACAAAAATATGAACATTAGAGATTTGGTTAAGTGGTTATATACCTTGGTATGCAAAGAATTTCATGAAAAAATTCAAGTGCCATGCATTTCGCGCGGTTATTTTCTGCCTTTAGAAGGTGAATAAAGGGAGCAAGAGGAGTGAATTGAGACACATACTTTCTACACTGTGCATCAAACTGAATGCATTTTATAAGAATAGTGGTCAAAGAGAAAAACTCTTCTAGATTATCATTTCTAGCAACTTCTAGAAGTCCACTGAGAACATGAGGCGAACTGATCGCGGCCAAATGAGTGTTATTCGTCGCGTAATCAAACGAAGTTACTAGTTCTTCAATGATCATCAGTGAAGCTGCATGAGGAGTCAAAAGAAGTGACTCTTGCTTGTTCTTCTTGTAACTATGTGAAGTGCAAACAATTTCCACTAGTATTGGCAAAAGTTCCAATGTTTTTATGTCTATAGGAGATGGATTTATTAAGTAGATTAAAATTGCAGCTTCATGGACATTTTGTTTTAGAGCACTTGCAAGGTCACACAGCCTTAAACCTTTCTTCTTGACATCTTCAATGATTGACTTGTTCCTTGAAATTATTGTTGTGAGAATAGATACTGATGCCCTTATTTTTCTTTCCTCTTTGGAAGTAGAGATTGCTATTAGAAGTTCATCCAAAATCACATCCTTTATGGGAGCATAATTTGTGCTAGATGAACTAATCAAACTCTCATAAATTGATGCAATGTCTAAAGTGTATTCTTCATCACATTTTCCTAATATCTCTGAAGATTTTAGTTCTGAAATTCTCCTTTCAGTCACCCTAGAGAAATCATGCAGGGAATATCTTTTGGAGTTTCCTAGGCTGTATGATCTTTGCGGCTTCAACTCGGAATTTTCTTCATGATATTTCTGGCTGAGCTTATTTTTGGAAGCAGATGTAAATGTTAAATGATCAATGAGATGCAATTTTAACGGCTGGGATGCTTCCTCATTTAATTCATCCTCAACATGGCAATTTAAATGAGTATTTCTTGTTCTGTCTTTGAATTTTGATATCGATAATGCAGCATCTTCTATGGACTTGGAGAATCTGCTAGAACCAAGCTTGATTATGTTCCTTTCATCCAAATGTTGTTGCATTGGATATGGAAAAGCTTGAGGCAAACTAGAGTACTTTTGTAGCTTCCTGTGAAGATCAATAATGTTAAATTTTGTAAGATAATTATAAACTTAGTATTAATGGCTAAAGTTTGAGACAGAGTTGGAGAAAAACAAACAAAATGCGAGTACTAAGATTCTTAGTGAGCCAAACCAGTTGTTTGTTTCTGATGGTAGATCAGCTGCTTTTGTTATCGTGGCTCTCATGTGAAATTTTGTGTCACCCATATTTTCCTGAATTTGAACAAGAATAAGTTAGCATTCACTTTCAGAGTCCTATATACTCCCTCACTGATCCTTATCATAAAACATAATTAATTAAATTACACATACCAACAAAAGTAATTAACTTCAATTTATTTCATTAGTTTTCTCTAGGGAAAAAAAAGAAGATATATTAATTTTGTTCTTCTTTGAATAACCTGTTTGACAGTTACAATTGAAAAGAAGAAATAGTTAACTCTTTCGCAAGGGTAAATAAGTAAAAAAATTAAAAAAATGTTTTTTAGAAATTGTGAAATGCCTTATAAAAGAGACCACAAATTTCTTCTAAACCGGGTTTGATGACTGATATTAAAGACCCGAGAGAGTACTTGTTTTTGTTTTTGCTTTGTAGGATGAAAAATTGACAAGCAGACAAATAGATTGAAAGGGTTACCCTTTTGTCTTCAAAATTCTCATAGCATGACTCTACTGATTCTGGTGTTTTAGAATTTGGTTCTTGAAACAAGTCCTTCAGACATTTGATATTCAAATTTTTTTGGTGCTCTTTGCCTTGATTCTGAACTGAATTCATCTGTTTGAGGCCCTTCTTGTGACCTTCATATTCACCAATATCAGTGAATTGTTTTGACTCTTGTTCCATTGTATGCATCACAGATTGAAGCTCAAGTGGATGAACCTTTTCATACTGCATATTCATATCATAGGATTTAGAAGGGGAAAAAGTGGATGACCTAACTTTCTAAGTGGTCAATTTTATAATGTGAAATTTAGAACTGTTTAAATGAAATGAATTAGTTATGCAAAATAAAAAGAGATAAGTAAGAATTTGGCTTACCATATTGCAAGTTTTCAATCTTGATTCATGTTGAATTGAAGCAGAAGATGGGGTGGTATTTGGTGCATCCCTATCAATGTAAGTAAGTTTTTTTAGATGATACAGTAATATTCCAAAATCCAATTCCTTGGCTTTTTCTTACCCATAATCTCTTTTTCATTCTCTTCTTATCAGGTTTTTATCATTAACTATCAGAAAACCAACCAAGGTTTATGATTGAAATTAAATATCTGGGTTGAGTGGAGAAATTGAAAAATTCTAAGAAATTTGAAACTCCAGAGAATTTTGGAAATATCTTCTATTTAGGTGGTATTGTAAATTTCTACTTTAAGTTAAATACAATTCTCTATCAAAATCCAAGATTGTAAATCCTTTTATTCAAACAGTAAATTTCACTTTAAAGTATTTAAAATCCTTTTACAAAATAAATTCTCCTCTTAAAAAATCTCATCCAAACACAGGGTAAGAGTCTAGCCCTAGAACTCTCATTCTCATGATAGAATTCACATGAGTCTTTGCCAGAGTCAATATCAAAAGAAACTTAAATTCTGCTAAATGCCTAAACCTATCCTTTTTTTTCCTCACAGGAAATAACATTGCATTTACAGGTTTCAGTTTCTGTTTCTACTTTCTAGTTTCTTCTTCAAACTATTGAATTTCAGAACACACAGTAAGTTCCTCTCATTGAGTATAGTTTTAACATGAAGCTGTGTTGAACACAAAGGATTAAACTTACATATAACATGCTGTTTGGTTGTTGCAATAATCTCGCCACCACGGATTCTCTCCATAAAGCATAACCTGGTAATAAACCAAACACTCCTTATACCTCCTTGCTATCTCCCTAATTTCATCCTCAGAAGCCACAGAACAAACAGATTCCAAACTTGTTCTCCCACTATTCTCCATTTTCTTGGGAAAATTCACTTGTGGGAAAAGACTTTCACAAAGTTCTGAAGCAAATTCAGTCCAAACAAGCTTTGGAGACACCAAAACAGCTTGGAGAAAATGAAGTGCTGTTTGCCATTCATCACCTTGAAGCTTTCTAACCACTGAGAGGTAAAAATAAGAGCAACAAACCAAGTAACTGTTTGGAATTGATGCAGTGACCTCTTCTTCATCAAGCATAGCAGGAATTTGAAGCATTTTTTCTGAATCCATTAGCATAGAGTCTCTTTCATCTTGTTCTTGTGCTTGAATTGCAGTTTCAATATTGTCAATACCCCAATAGAGATTTGAGAGCACTGATTGCTCAGAGAATTCAAAGAATTCCTGCTTTTGAATCCTTAACATGGAAGTGCATCTCATCTTTAAAGCATTTCTGGTTTTTTGGTTTTCTAGAGTTGAAAGAATGTACCTGTTGATTGAAATAAGGATCCATATGTATTTGAGGTCTAACATCTCATAGTCTTGAGAGTGATGAAAAGAAAGTGTGAGTTGTTGGAAATGTTGTTTGTTGAAATGTTGAGTACTTGGGGTGTTGAATATGAGAGTGGAGATATGCAAGATTTTGTGTGACAAGAAGTTTAGTATATGTTTGGTAAAGTTTCTCAGAAAAAATTTATACCAAAAAATAAAAAAGTTTCTCCAAAAATTTTTTTTTAAGGGGAGTTAGGAGCTGGTTTATTTGATTTGATTTTATTTTATTTTATTATGTTTTTATTAATAATTCTTAAACCACTATCTTATTTTTATTTTATTTCTATATTTCAGAAATTTGTTTAGCATGAAACAAATAACAAAATGGAAATGTTCCATAAGGCTAGTATAACTGGCAAAAATATGTGTGAATTTATGGTATGGAATTCAATCTCTGGTATTATAATTTTCTTCGTAAACCAACAAAAAGAAACAAAAATGGAAATCCAAAATGCAAACAAAAACAAATTTCTGTTTTGTTTTCCATTTCATTTTTTTTTTCAATTGTTTATCATACAAACATTGCTTAAAAACATTTTAGTCCTTATAATTTTGTTTTATGTGTACCTCATTATCAAAACTTTTAAAATGTGTATTTAGTTTTACTTTACTTTTTAGAATATGCATTTTAATACGAAATCATGTTCAATAATAGTTTAAACTGTCGCTAATATAAAATAACCGTCACTAATTTAAATAAAAATTGTTGCTAAATGTGATTTTTTTAACAACATACCTCTCCGAAAAGTACTGGGGACAAAAATGTGCTTTTCTTTAATTTTTAATAGTAAAATGCACATAAGACAAAGTTGAGATGACTAAAATAATACTTTTAACCCTACAAATATCAAGGAATAAGTAAAAAAACATAATAAATAAATAAATAATGTAGTAATTTTGTAAATTTTTTTTATAAAAACAAAAAATATAAATATAAACTAAATAATGCAAAAATTTGTTTGAAAACACTTGTTTGGATGCACAAAAGATTAAAGAAAATGTTTGAATTTTCGTTGAACTAACTAAACTGACTTACAATTAAACAAATATCAATTTAACATAAATTTAAATTTAATCAACAGAAATTCAAATACACAGCAACATGTCATATTGAACAAAAACTTAAAGAAACGGATACTTATTAGCATTTGATAGCAGTTTGTTGATCCCGTGAATGTTTGAGCAAGATTCCAAATATGATTACCCCCTTAAATCTTCTGCTACTCTTGGACAAAAAAGCAGAGACCATTGTCTTTCCTTGAGAAGGAAAAGGTTGAAAAACATTAACATTATAATGCTCCATTTCACGTGTACCTTATCACTATGCTTTTTCCTTCTCTTTACGTTTCATTATCATCCTCCCATAATGCTAAATGTTCACACATATATTATATACTCTTCTTTATATATAAAACTATAGTAAAGTATTATTATTTGTATTAATTAATTAATAATTAGGTTGTGCCTATCATTTATGTGCTGTTTCAATAGGGAGATATACATCACAGGAAAGTGATGAAATCTAGTACACGCTTCTACCTTAGTTGTCCTTTTAGGTATAATTTTTGTTCTTATTTTGATTACACATGCACTCACAATGTGCTCTACCCTTTGAAAATTTAAAATATTAAATATTCAAATCACTTTTATATGTTTGCACTTTATGATTGCTTCCTCCCTAATGAGTCATATGCCTAGGAAGGGAGAAAATCCTTATTGGGAAGATGTTTTTGTCTCTATAATGAAACTTTGGAAACGCTTTTTTTTTACCAATTGTAGCTCAATGAGACACTGAGATTAAGGGCTAGTTAATTTGTTTAAACATAAGTAAAAACAAATAAAAAAGTGATTATTTTCTTAGTTGATTATAATTAAAATCATTAATTTTTTTCTTTTACTTCAATAGATTATTTTGATAAGCAGCTCAAGAATTTTTTTTTTAAAAAAAAAACAGAAATCTGATTTTTTTTTATTATTTTAAAAACACAAACAAATATGCAAAAGGAGTATAAAAGTTTTTTTTTATTAAAATAAGTGCTTATTTTATAAAATAAACACAAATAAATAAATTCTAAATGCTATTTAAATTAGGATTTAGAAACATTCATTCATAACATAGAGGGTTAACTCTTGTAGCGTGACTTTTTTGTGATATTAAGTATTCAAATTCTGAAAATAAAACATATAGCCCTTAAATTAACAATTACAACCTAAAAACACTATTGATACTTGGTCTTTTACTCATTTAACTTTTACAAACTGATAAATCATTCAAGTTGAGAATTATATATTGTGCACAGGCTTTTATTTATACACAATATCCTCAAGCAAAATTCTGTAAACTTTGACTGTGGACAAAGAGACATGTTAAGAAACGGATAGTTTTGCCTCATCAATAGTGAATAAAATATATACTTAATTAATTCTTGAATTTTAATAAACTAAGACCATAATATAATGTAAGTTAAATTAAACTAAAAATAAGTATATATAGTTACTCACTTTAAAAATGAAAAATTCAGATTAAAAATCAGAGTAATTAACTAATTAATTGAGATCCTTTTAAAAGAAAGTGATGGAAACTCTAGTAGTAGTTGTAATGTCAATTGTGAATTTGGAAGTATTTGGGGGGCGAAACTGTGAATGTGGGAAAGCTAAGGGGTTTGATTGTTTGACAACTGTGCGCTCGTGGCTTAACAGAGAGAGTATGCTGACCTGTCAGAATGAGTTTGGACCATAATCAATAATCATTATTCTTTCTTCCCTTCCTGCCATTCCTCTGCATTCTGCTAATTTCACCCATTTATCTCCTCTCAAAAATGAATGCATGTACAAAGTGGAATTAAACGTGCACAATTTTTTTATAATTTAAATAGAGTAGCATTTTGTGTACATAGACTAACCTGTTGGTGTATACTGTATATTGTACATACTCAATTAAATATAAATAATTATTTAATTAAATTAATATATAATTTAGTTAATTATTACATATTTATTTAATTATATATTTCTTAATTTTTAATCACATATTTTTATCTATATGATTAAATTATTATGTAATAATTTAATCAAATTATATATTAATTTAACAATTTTTTTTCATATTTAACTATAAAATTTCAGTGTACTTGCTGTACACAAGCACTTAGGGTACACAAAACTTTATTCTTTTAAATATGTTTTTGGTCTTTATATTTTATCATAATTTAAGTTTTAGTTTTTATATTTTAATTTTTTTTTTAGTTTCAAAATATTCATTTCATAAAGGAATTGGTCTTTATCATTATTTCATTACTTTATTCATGATGATAAGGACAAATTCTTGAATGGATTAGAAGTCTTGAGATTAAAATTAAAAAAAAAAATTAGTTTTACTTCTTGCACTTTTATTATGTTAAGGAATTAGTTTTTAGTGTTATTTTAAGTTTAGTTCCCGCATTTTTTTTATTAAGAAGTTGGTCCCTAACATTATGGTAAGATACAACAAAGACTAATTCTTTATAACTAAATAAAAATATAGAAACTAAAACTATAATTTTTAAAATATAGAAATTAAACCTAAACTATGATAAAATATAAAAACTGAGAATATATTCAAATCTTTTTTTACTAATGAAATTGTATTAAGGTAAATTTGAATTAAGAAATTATTAACATTTTTTTAATTGGCTAATCATTAAAATAACTAGCTTGAACGTGTATATTTATTTTTGATTTAAATTAAAATTTCTTATAGCTTTAACAAATTTTTAAATATTAAGAGTTAATGTGCGCTTTCAATTTACACACTCGTTTATTGATACCATGAGTTTTAGCTTATTTAGTTATGTATCAAGTCTTAAGGTTTGAGAGACTGAAGGTCCAGTGTTCAAACCTTAACAGTAAAAGTTTTAAAAATTTAGTTTAAAATATATGTGTATAAATATTAATTTGCCTATAAAAAAACACTCATTCATTAAAGTCAATTCCTAATTTCACACCTTAGAATTATGAGTATTGAGAAAACCCTTTTTTATTCCTTTTCTCCTAATCTTTTGCCAATAAAAAAGATTAAAATACTAATTTAATTTCTAAATTTGACCATCGTCAATTAATTTAATCACTACATGCCAATTTAATCTATAAAAAAATTATCTTAAAATGTGTTTTGATTAACTGTGATTAATTATGAAAATAAGCTGTAAAAAATGATTTTAAAGCTTTTAAAAAGAATTTCTAATTTTTAGTTGAAGGACAACAAGTTTTTTCCTTTGTTAAAAGAATAATTAAAAGCTAGTGTAAATGCAAAATATAACTATCCAACGTACGTTAAATAAATCGAATCCAAGCACACCCAGAAATATAACTTAATTAAGCACTTATATAATAAGGGGTTATAAAAAAAGGTATCTATAAATAAAATTGTGAAACTTATTTAAAAAAGTTAATAAGTTATTTTTCAGAAGCAAGTAATAACTTATTAGGACCTATAAACTACACATAAGTTCTTCTATACTTCTTAAATGTAAGGAACTAAACTAACCTATTAAAAAATAAATTAGGAAATAAATTAATTGTTGGCACTAAATTGATTAATGATCATTAATTTTTTAACTAACTTTTTCATAATTTAAAATAGTAAATTGAGAAATAGCAAAAAAAAAAAAAATAGTAAATTGATTTACGGTGGTAATAAAATTGTTAAAATAAGGTATGGATGATATAAGGGGAAAAAAGGCCTTCATGTGATGTTTGTGTTAAAAATGATAAGGGTTGGTTTTATTTTTAGTCCCAAAATATTATTTATTATGTAATTTTGGTCCTTTAACAACTGAGCAATTTTAATCTCTTAATTTTCTCTACTGTGATTTTATTAGTTCCATTAATTTTCGTTAAATTTTTAGCAGTCAATAGTCAAACCTTCATAAATAAAATAAAAAATAATAAAACAATAACCAATGAAATATATATAATTTTTAGGAAAGGAAGACAGCAACATTATATATTTATTTTAATGAATAATTTATTTTTATAAAGAAAAATATATTTTATTTTTTATTACTTTTTATTACTTGTTATTATTTTATTGTATTTATTAAAGTTTAAATTTTGAAAATTAAACAAAAAATTAACAGAAGAATGAAAGTTGCACAATAAAAAAAGTTAAAGACTAAAATTACACATTAAACAAAGTTAAAAGACCAAAATACAATTAAACCTAACCATAATCCTTCCTATTGAATAATCCCTGAAAATGGAATTTTGATAATTGTATGACCTAACATTTTGTTTTTGCACAAACATTCGATCCATAACTACTATTCACTCTCATAACCCCATTTAATTAAAAAATTATTTATTTTTATTAAATGAAATAATTATGGGTTATGGAGATAAATAATAATTGTGGGTAAACCATTGCTCTTGTTTTTAGATAAGACTTTAGGATTACCATAGATCCAAAAACCGTATTTTGGTGAGAGTATTGTTATGTATTCGTATTTTGTATTTATATGGTGATATTCATTTGAAATACGAGGCTGTAACGAAAAGGACACGACAATTGGGGAAAAGAAGAAAGCCATTCATTTATAATTATTGGCATGACATTCGAAATCAACTCTGTTCCATGCCATTCATATATTGACTCGGGTCCCCTAAAGTTTGTTTATTATCAACTGCAAATTTATATTTTTATTATATTTGATTTTATGTTTACATAGATAGATTAAACATAGATTTAAAATGTATAAGTTACTTTTAATTAGGTTAAAACAGATTTTTGGGTGTTCGAATTCTACCTATGTCAAATTCTCAGTCAAACACGCTGCGCGAACGGGATTAGTCTCATCCAGATGGTGAGAAACCCGTAATTATAAAAAAAAAAAACAGATTTTTGGATTTTTTTTTGTATAATCACGGGTTTCCCACATTTAATATGAGACTAATTACGTTCGCGCTGCATAGTTGGCGCTGGCCTTCGGAAATTTGGCATTGGTGAGATTTGAACACGGATCTCCCGCAATATATTGTCTCTCCTCTTAACTTAGCAAGGCCTTACACCAAGAATTTTGCATTTGAGTCAAATAAATTTCATTTTAAAATTTATTTATAAAAAAAATTAGTAATATAAAAAAAAAGGGTACACATACCAATATCTATGATCCCATATGAAAGGGTGAGATTGAGTTGGGAGGTTTTGGAATGTAGCAAAGCAAAGGCAGCCATGTCTCATTCAGCTGCTCTGGCTGGCCTGACTAGGTAGGTGTCCACCGTACGGAATAATAATATACACAGTTAAATGGAATAATAAAATTTAAGTTTTTTTTTTATTTATTTTTGAGTTTTATGTTATTTAGATTAACTTAATTTCATCTAATGTTTGGCCAAACAGGTCACACTAAATGGGTGGTTGTTTTAAATAGTACTGCCTGTTTACAACTCTTAATTAGGTTGCTTTCATGTGCATGGCAATATAATCATGATTAACTCAGACACACTATATGTTCACGGGTGTTCTTTCTATTGCTAATCCTGAATCGTGATCTCATATTCTCATATTATTGTTCAATCATTGGCTAAATCCAAAGTCCAGTTAATAATCTAGTTGGAACCTTAGCAAAATAAATAAATAAATAAATAAATTTGATTTAGTGTGTGTTTAAGTTGTTAACATAACAAATCACTTATAGTAGTATATAATAACTATTCATTACATGGATTATTATTTGAGTTTTTCTAACATGTGCACAGGTTAAGAAATTAAAGATGAAAAAAAAGCACTTCATTAATTGTATATTAAACACAAATCCATTAAATTTTTATTTTTCTCAAGAAAAACTTTCTATCTTTGATTTTTTAACCTGTGCAATATTGCACAGGTTAAAAAAATCCTTATTATTTATAATTTTATATGCATGATGAATGATTATAAATTTATCGAAATCAATTACAAAAACTGAAAATTTTCCAAATTATTTTTATTGATCTAAACAAATTTCATGTTAAATATTGCTCATTTAATTTGTTTGTTGAGCATTGCATAGTTCTAAGAGAAGGAACATAGTGTCTGTTTGGATAGAAGTGGATTCACGTTAACGTGGATCCCCTTCAATGCTACTTTTTGTTGCGTTCATTGGATCCGCCTCGGCTTATGTGACAAATTTATCTCAATCATTAATTTATCTATCTTAACGTGATTTGACGTGATCTGACGCCAATCCAAACACACACATAATTCATTAATGTTGTTATACTGCAGTTAACTTAACAAAACCATCTGCTCCTTTTAAATCAAACGCACACTATATTTCACATCCCAATCCCAATCATACAAAAGATCCATGTATTCAGAAAAAGTAACTGTATTAGTAAGCAACAAGCATCAATTTGTTATTTTGGCAATTATTGACAGGGGAATGAAGGTGTCACCACTCACCAGAGACCAAAATGTAATCTACAGCCACACGCAAAGCCATGTTTTTACCAAACAGGAAGGGGAAATCCACAAACCTAAGTCAAAAATAAGATTCCATCTGATGATTACATTTTTTTGGACAAAAAGAAAATCTGATGATGATTACTTGGCTTACTCAACCAACGGAATATTCATTCACAAGAATGAAGCAATCGCTTTCTTTCGCTTATCAAGTAATATACTAATATGCATAATTCAACTATATATATGTTGTTACCCTCAACATTTCTTATATTTTGAATGCATGAATTAAGAGCCCCACAGCTGATACCTATGGCTTCTTGTGTAATAATTTGCTGTCATATTCTGCATCATTGAAAATCATGTATCACATAATAGGTAATCCCAACCAAATATTCCTCCAACAATAAGAAACACATTTTTAAGCATCTATATCAAAGACTTCTCAGAGGAAGAAGAACACAGTGCTTGACTAGCTGCTACTCAGTTAGCATAAGCCAGTAACGAGAGCTACTCCTACATATCCTGAAGGATAAAATGCGCACGAAAACTCAGCGAATGATACAAGACTTCCTCAAGCCAAGTAAAAAATTATCCACGTGACCACTTTTGCTGCAAGAAAGAACAGAACAGAAAAATAACTCAGAAAAGTACAGTATAAAGTGATGGATGAAATACAAGTGCCATACAATCATGCATCAGGACTCTCCTCTAAATACATCTTATGATTTGAGTATTTTCATTTAATCTTTTTACTTTTGTCAAGAGCGGGAAGGGATGAAAATTTGCAGAGCCAAAAAAAGGTTCAAAACAAAGCACAAGTTGTGACATAGTACGGAAATTTTCTCTCTCCTCTAATTAAATGCTCATTGTCCACTCTCTCCTTTAGCAAGCCCTTCCTTATTCGAATATCTAACAGAGTTAGAAAATGTCCATTTGTTATGGGCAAAACAGGGACCATACAATTACAACCTCAGAGAAAGGGGAAGGGGACGTTGTTTATAGTATGTTATATTTTTCTCTCTCCTATAATTACATGCTCATTGTCCACTCTCTCTTTTAGCAAGCCCTTTCTTATTCGCATGTCTAACAAAGTTAGAAAATGTCTATTTGTTAAGGGCAACGCAGGGATCATACAATTACAAGTTACAACCTCATAGAAGGGGGACTTGGTTTATAGCATGTTATATATTGGTGATAAAAGAAGGGAAATGATGCAATGAATGAATTGAATCTGGAAGTGGGATGATCCCACTTCTGTAGGACCCATAGATTTGCAAACATTCTTCCATGGATGGATTTGGATGGAAGAATTTTATTGCCTGCTAGCACTAGTAGCATTCTACCTCTCATTTCTAAATAAAGTAGAAGTGCAATAGATGGCTTAAATGATACTTAGACAAATGAATAGTAGACTGCTAGAATAATGGAAAAACAAATCTGGATTAAATTAGGTTGAAACAAATCAAGTAAACTTGTTAATAGCTCTTGGCTGGAGCAACACGACAAAAACCAAACATGGTGAAAAACACAAGAACCTATTCATAAATATGAAGGGAACAGCCCTAACAAAGGCATACAGCACCAAGAGAGGCAAAGAAGAGTCAAAAAAAGACAAGAGCATAGAAACCCAAAAAGGAAAAAGGCAAAAAAGGGTGAAGACGTGATCAAGCAGTTCCAAGGATGGCAGAGGAGTGACCGAAACTGGAAACTGAGACTAGGGACTGACCAAAAACATTAAGATAAGGTGTTCTGTGTTGATCATCAGTGAAGTTAGGGGCGCGGCCGTAAGCTCACCACACAAGGAGGATATGGCACATATTTTACTGATGAGACTTCTATGGATTGGAGACCAACATGGAAGATACTAGGTAGATAGGCAAAGATGAAAGCCAGTCGCAGAGAAAAAGCACACCAGAAAAATTGATACAACCACAAATTTTGTGCAGAGCAAACAGGAACGAGAGTCATGGACACATGGATAACAACAAACAAGAATTCTAGATTTTCTAGGAAGTTGATAGCAGAGTGGTAATAAGATTAGGTCATGAAGGATGATAGTGCTCTGACACCGTGTTGAAACAAAGTATTTGCGAGAAATTTGTGCATAATGCATCAGGAGAAAGTAGACACCACAAACACCTATACATGCTTCTATTAGAGGTCATGTGTGTGTAATACAACCAAATCAAGCATAGGCAAGTATGAGTTCTAAGTTTTAACATCATAAGACCACTAGATGCTTAGACCACTAATGGTATGCTTTGACAGGAGTTATGCGGGAACGGTGGAAGAGGGATAATTTTCATTCCAAAATTGAGAGAATGTTCAAGTATTTATAAGAAAGAATATTGACTGGAAGGTTACATAATGACATCTCATTTCATTACTCACACTAAAAAATAAAAAAGAAAGATAAATCCTGAAATAAGGAGAATGTTAACTCAAAATGAAAAATGTTTACCCCTTAACCTCAGATCTTTTTAATATTCTAATGGGAAGCAAACTAGAGGAGCAGAAGATTAATGTGTCATTTAAATTTCAAATAAGCAGACCTGGTTGAGAATACCATAGTTGCAAACGTATATGTCAACCGAGTAAATCAAAATCCTCCTACTTACTAAATCAGAAACAAAAATGATAAATAATATGAAACAAAATATACGAAAACTATCCATCATTTACACTCGGTTGGTTTCTGTTCCATCCCTTCTTTTATATACCTTTAATTTATAATTTACACAATCATAAATTTCCAGATGCATTCATGACTCTTTTGAGCAAACACTTGTCGTACTGCTTATCAGAGGAGAAAAAAACACTAGTTGTACTTGATAGCATTGCTGAATCAGAAAAATGTAAATGTTTTTGTTTTCAACACAATCCATTAACATTATTATTTAATACTTACTTTATAAAATACTAATAGAATAGATAGAAGGATTTGAACAAATGTCCCTTAACAAAGATAGATTGTCAAATTAACTCCACTTTTTAGAGCTAAACTCAATAACCACACTTACCCACAAAATGACATAATATAATTATAGTTTTAAATATTTAGTAGGATAAAATTTTCATGTCAAAGAGTAACAAAGTCCAACACATCCCCAGAAATAAGTGTAAAATTTAAGTCTAGGAAGGAAGCATCGAGGCAATTTCTCTTACGTCATCCTTAGAACACTTCCTTCATACTGCCAATTAATTTATCAAACAGTAATACAAGTGCATGTTGGGGAAAGATTATTTTTCAAAAAATAGTTGCTTATTTTTTAAAAGTTGTCTCATAATGCTTACGTTTCATAAGCGATTTTTTTTTTCAAAATATGCTAATCCAAACTCTCACTAACATGAGAGAAAGGATGTATTAAAACTGCTTCAAGTTCAAAAGGAACAAATACATACCAAAATGGTCCTTGACTTTGTGATCATCATTCAAAATGATCCCTGACTTAGAAGACCAAGCAAAATGGTCACTGACATCCTCTATTATTCAAAATGGTCCCTGACTTGAATAAGCAAAATCGTCCTTGGCTTTGTCTTCCATTGTTCAAAATGATCCCAGACTTTGTCCACCGTCATTCAGAATGGTCTTTCTTCTCCGTTTCAGTAAGTGAACAAAAATAACGTGTTTTGGTCCATTAGTGACAGGTCCAATCTTCTTGCGACAGCTTGACAGCAGTTCTAGAAGAAAAATTGCGGAAATCAAAGATAAGGTGGCTTATAAAGTCAGGGACCATTTACAGGGACCATTTTAAATGACAGAAGACAAAATCAAGGACGACTTTGCTTGGTCTTATCAGTTAGGGACCATTTTGAATGACGGAAAACAAAATCAGGGACCATTTTGCTTGGTCTTATACGTCAGGAATCATTTTGAACTATGATCATAAAGTCAGAGACCATTTTAGTCCTTTATTCCAATAAAAAACAGCAAAAATAAAAGGAAATATATTTCACTCCATTATAAAAAACAAAAATACAAAAAAAAAAAAAAGAAAAGAAAAAAACTAACAGTAAATACTTTGGACAATACATATCGTCATATCCTTCACTAGATACAGAGAAAAGGCAGGAGTACCTTCAAGCAACTACTGCAAAGTTGTGAAGCTTATCACAGTGAGGAGCAGGCAGATTCCTGTTCCAACTACGTCTCTGCATCTCTATTTGACAATATCGTCGAAGCATATTCTTATAATCCTTAATGACATTGTCCTCAATAGCAGTGCGAGCAGGACTTCCCTGTGGATACTTAACATCAAATGCTTGAGATTTTACAAAATACTGAACCCCATACTGTTCAGTTGTCTTCGGAAACTGGTAGGAGTAATTCTTGTGCAAAGAATAGTCAGGTTCGGAAAACGGCAAGTATGCAAGCAGCAAAATGATCAAGAAAGGCAAAAGCTGAATCAGCAGCATAATATTAAGCCCTCCACCTCCACCCCCTTGAAACTCATGCCTCTGGTGATTTGTCGTCCCTCGAGTCCTATAAACATGGGTTCTCCCAAACACATTCGATTGTCCGAAAAATGCCCTGAATATCTCATCAGGATCAAACTCCTCTTCGAAAAAATCATGGGTGGTTGTCGCTGTTCTCCTCCTATGGCGCCTAAAGCAGCTATGCTGATTAAAATCAAAGTCATCAACCTGTCCCGTTTGATCATATTGTCTCCTCGAACCCTCGTCACTCAGACACTTGAAAGCCTTAGAAACCTTCTTAAACGCATCTTCTGAGCCCGGTGCTTTGTTCTTATCAGGATGAACCTTCAACGACAGTTTCCTATAAGCCTTTCTAATCTCCTCAACGGTACAACTCTTCTCCAGACCCAAAATTGAATAGTAATCACTCTTCCCTTTAATTTCCCTAATCAACTTAACATTCTCTTCCGTGTAATTCCTCTCTCTGCTAAAACCCTCATCCTTTCTCGAACGATCCGTCACCGTCTTATCTCTGCCGGCGGCAGAGTTTCCGTCGGAGGAAGAAGCAGTGGACTGAGAATCAAGGCGTTCGCACATGCTCAGCAAAGCCTCCACGGGCAAATCGCGGTTGAGGCGTTGAGCAATTTTGATAAATTTGAGGGCACGATCTTTATTCCCAGAAGCAATGGCTTCCTCAGCGATGCGAACGCACCTCAATGCTTCATCCTTGTTACTCTCCATGGCGCAAACGATAAAAAGCGATAAATCGCTAAAAATCGCCTTAACTCTAAACTTAACTCAAACAACACCACATGATAAATTTGATTGAACCTCAAAGCTCAGAAACCTAATCAGGAAAAAACGCACAGAGGAATTACTGCAAAATTGTGAATTGCTATGCCAAATCTATGAATTTTGGGGAATGAACAGAATTAGGGTATAAGAAGACGACGGAGAAGGGAGTGAAAGGGAGAAAAATTACCTTACACGGTTAAGAAGACAGTGAACATTAATTTGGTGGTTGTTGGTGTGAGGAGCCACTGACTTATGATGAAAGCTCTTCACTGCTGATTTTCCATTTCAAAGTACTGTCTGCCATTTTTTAGTCTTGTGAGAAGATTCACTGCCTTTCACTTTGGAATACTTTTCTTTTTTATGATTTCACTTTGAAACTTTTAAGCTAAGAAAAATTGCACTAGTTATACAAAATATTCCAAGTAACTTCCACCTACGACTTCCTCTGATAATTCTTCATACTTAATGAAAAATGTATAGAATGTTTTTTATATTTTTAAGATATAAAATATATTTTATTTTTAACTTAATTCTTATGTTGTATTTTGGTGAATAAATCCTTATTTTATATAGTAACAACAGAATATGTAAAAAGATGAATAAAAGGATATACTATTTTTCATATTTAATACTCTTTCGATTCTAAATATAAGTTACTTCTAATCAAATTATCAAAACCAATAAATGGTAGTTAGTTTATTAAATTTGTCTAAAAATATAATCTTTTTTCTAACTATACCCGTAATATAAATATGCTAGTAAATGTTTAAATTATATCTTTCTCTCTTAATTTACTCTCTTTTTCATTCCATCATTAATTAATCTTTGAAAATTGTAAAAAGTTACAGAGTAAAAACATGTATTAATGAGTTAGTTTGTGACTTATATTAAGGACCAAAGATTTCTTCTAGAAAGCAGTTTATATATGAATCGGTGGGTATACCATTCTATATAAAAAGCATTTTTTTATAAGAAATTTATAATTCTTTATACAGTACGCCATCTATTCCTTATTATAATTTATAAGGCCTATTTGGTGGACAAAATAGAATAAGAATAAAGGAAAATGCTAAACAGTGCCCTAAAAAAGGGCACTATTTAAGAATACAAAAATAGTAATTTTTTATTGAGATTGATAAATTTTATTGTCTCGAAAGTTAAAAATTATTGAATAAACATTTTTTATAGTAAGTAAAAGCATTAAAGAATGTATAGTTATTACACCTTAACAAGTGCTCTAAGGGCACCATTTAGCAAGACCCAAGAATAAATATGACAAAAGTGTTGGATAAAAATATAATAGAATATGAGCTGGATAAGCTCAGGTAAACTTAGAGTTGACAATATAGGCCCAGGCTCAAGCTTTTAAAAAATGTAAAAAAAAATATTGGACTTTTTGTCCCAGCTCGCAAAAGCACTTAAAGAAACGGGCTCAGTTTAAATTAGCTCGATCCAGTTAAAAACCAACCTATAAATATATATTTTATACATACTATATTAAAAAAATTAATATATTCTTTAATATATATATATAATTTTTTATTAAATACACAATTTGTCTTACCTTACACAAAAAAAAAAAAAAAATAACACAATTTAGTGAATAAAAACCAATAACATATATTTTTTTAATTAAGAAAATGATTTAAAATATATACATATATAACCCGGTCAGTCTGGGGTTGCTAATTTCATAAAAAAATATAACTAGGCTTTTGAGCCCAATCCGAAAAAGTCTGCAACCCAAATGGGTCAGTCTAGACCCGTCCAGGTAGAATATGATAAGTTATCATATCGTGGATTTCTTATCCTGGTCTTCGAACGAGTCCATAAAAAAATTAAATGCTCATAAAAATTTATAAAATATCTTATACTAAGTACACAAAATATTCCAAAATGGTCTCATGAATAAGAACAGAAGGGATAGTACTATTCTTTATACAATTTACAATTATTCAATTCAATTAATTGCGGATTAAAAGGGATAGTAAAATAAGAGAAAAAAATAATAGTTGTCTTTGTATATTTATTAAGACAATTTTATTTACACTAAAGTTGTAAAAATTTAAATTTTAAGAAATATTTAATGAGTTATTTATTATTTTTCAATTCGATTAAAAATAATTTATATATAAAAAATGAAAGAGTAAATATCAATTTAGTGTTTTGGTAATATGTCAGTTTAGTGTTTAAAATTACAGTTATTAATTAATTTAATTTTTAAAATTACAAAAATAGTTTTTTAATTACTGAAATTAATAATTATAAATTAATTTGGTTCTTGAAATTATAGAGATTAAATTAATTAATGTTTGTTGATTTCATCAACTAAATTGATTTATTTTTAAATAAATTAGGAACTAAATTAATTAAAGAGACTAAATTAAATTTCAAATATTAACATTTCGTTTTTTTTTTATAATTTTAAAGACCAAATTAAGTTATAATTGTAATTTCGGAAACTATACTCAAAATTCTAGTTATGAGGAAGGAAAGAAATGACAAATATAAAAGGAATTCTTTCTTCAATCAACTAATGTTATACATTTGTACTTATTTATTTTCTTATATATTTTCTTGTATGGGATGTATCATATAGAACATTAGCATTGATAGTTAAATTTTGTTTGAATAGTTAAGATTTAAGTAATAAATATATAAATAATATTTTGAAACAAGATTTTAATCATTTATTGTTTAAATTTTGACCATTCGAATAAGATAAAATAATTAATATTAAAATTTTTATTTTTCATAATAAGCAAGTGTTCTCACGTAATATGTTTCTTATATTATCATCAAATAAAAAAAATATATATATTATGTGTGTTAACAAGTGCATACTTAGCAAAAATAAAAGTTAATTTTTAAAAAATAATTACTAAATTGAGTTTTTAAAAAAAATTACTAAATTTCGTTTTTTACTATTCACGTCGTATTAAAAAAATCAGGTACTACCATGTGATTTTTTTTTTTGAAAATATAATATTACTGTTAACCATATTCTTTTAAGAAAAGTTACTAATAGCCACATTTAGCTGTGGCTTAATTTTTACACTACATAGTGTGTGTTTTAGATTTTATTGGAACGAAAAATAAAAAATATATGAATCGACACAAAAATTAATAGTTAAAACTATTGATGTATAAAAATCGAAATTATCCGATAAATACAAATATTTTTAATTTTAATCAAATCTAGATTTTGATCAAAATTATTTTTGAGCAAAACAAAATTAAAACAAATAGAGCGTAGTATATTAGGAAAATAAAAGTAGGGTCGATATATTTACAAGTTACAAGTAAAAATGAAAAACTAATAATTAAAATTCGGTATTTATCTCTATTAATTGATGTGGATGACCACAATGTTTATGGATATTGTTATTATCGTATACTAAAACTAACAGATGATGAGGCACACGTGGTACCTGCGACCTACCTTGTTCAATTTGGTCTCAGCATACGTAAGCGACTATCCAACTGTAGGTGAAAGCAGGAAAAAACAAAAGGTGCAAATTAATCTTTATTATACTGACCAACAAGCAAGAACATAACCCCATAGTTGAAGAGAATTCCAGAATAATTAAGGTGGAATCAGAGAAAAAATAGTGCGTGTATATGTCATTGACATTAAGATTTTCTCTACGAACAAGTGACATATTAAGGATTCGAGATTCTTGTAGTTACCCATTGCTGACCCCCTGAAATCCATCGACGTGAAATTGGACGGCGCAGATTTAAAAAGTATATATATATATTAAGATAAATTTGAAATGTCCAATTTGAATTAGATGGTTCACGTCAATTGACTTAAGTGTCATGCTGGCTACACGAAAACTAGATATAAGAACTATTCATGTCACACTTTTACTAATTTCGTCACACTTAAACTTATCTAGATTCTAGTTTTTGAGTGTGTCCAAATTCTAGTTCATGTTTGAGTTTTGTTGAAGTGTTTTGTGGTGTTTTTGCGCCAAACGTGATTAGTCTCCTAGCTCACATGGATTCTAATCCTCGGGCAAGACTATGTGTGGTGCGTTCTCAAAAACGTGTAGCGAGGAAACTAGCTGCTAAAGTCGGATCAGATATTAACTTTGGGGGTGCTAATTACCAAAGTGATTTCAATGAAAATGTGTAGTTGCTTAGTTAGAGGTAATGGGTAGGTTGATGCTGTGTTTGTGCGTGGGAGTAGGTTTTCATGTTTACGTTGGTATGTGTTGCTTCAAGCCTTGAATGCTCGATTATTTCGTCCTTGTTGAATTTATGGGTTATTTGTCCTCTTTAATCCTTCAGCATGTGCGATGTGTACTGCGTTAATTTTAATGTCATAGCTTTGTATTGATTGCTACGTTTAAATGTGGTTTTGTGAAGTACTCTATATACATTAGACTATATTGGAAGGGATAAATAGGTTTTAAGCTGAATTATAATTGGATAGAATAAAAGTAGATCATTATTTTGTTTATAATCTGTTCAAAATGGGACCATCCTCTAGATTTAAAAGCAACCGTATGTTGGTGCAGTTTTAATCCAATGGATTTTTATTGATTTAAACTGCATTGCTGAACATTTTAAGTGCATTTGTAAATCATGGGATCGCAACTGTATTTTGTGCAGTTCAAAGATGATCCAGATAAGATCAAAATAAATTAGAAAATTATGAGTGATTTAATAGTTTGTTTAAGTAGAAATAGAAGTGAAAGGAATAAAGATAGAGTACAGATAAGGGAAAAATAAAGAACATCCCTTGTTTAGATGAAGGTTAAAGGAGAGAGAAATTTAAGGTGTGGACCCCATAGAAAAATTCTCCCCACAAATGAGAATAATATCGTAGAAGAGATGAGCTCTAATTTGGTTTGGTTTGGTTTTAGTTTGACTGATTTGTGCACTGGTTTAGGTGGCAGGTTTTGTAGATTAACAATTCACATGGAGGGGGTATATTAAAATCACACATTACCTATTACACATTAGGGCACAATTCTCGCGGCTTATGGATTGATAAACAAATCATCATTTACAATGGATCAATCATAACAAAAGAAAACTGTTTGGATGATAAATATCCTTACCGGAACCAAGAGAAAAGCAAGAGATTCCTTCAGGTTACTACTACAAATTTGTGCAGCCCATCACAGACACAATGAGAACCAAGCAGATTCCCATTCTAGCTGCTCTCTGACTCTGAATCTCTATTTGACAAAAACAACAAAGCATATTCCCATAATCCGTTTCTGCACTTGCTTCAGTTCTTGTAAGGAGCTAAGTCTCAGATTTTTTTATCAGTGAAAATCAGTTCTTATCAAGTTACCATTATATTTACATCAACATGCAAAGAATACGAGCACCATACTTTTCTGAAAATACCTTTCTTTCAGGCTCCAGAGGCACCTAGGGAAAGGAGATTGAAATTTAGTACATTTTGATGTTAGTCTTCATCAGAATCAAAAGACTGTTTTTTCCTCACAGATTGTATGGCGTCCATGCGCTTAACATCTCTAGATTTCTGTGCACCAGTAAAAGACTTCACTTTAGGAACACTCAAAGCGCTAAGTGGCGGTGTCCCTGTTCCCTTGTTGATTTTCCTGAGCACAGAACGAGCAGTTGCAACAGCCGCAGCATCTGCCATTGCTGAAGCAACTTTTGAACCACTTGGAAACTTGTTCTCCTTCTTACTTTGTCCAATTGTTTGTCCTTGTGTCATATTCAGATTCTTAGAAACATCAGGTGATAGATTTGCACCTGATTTTGGCCTAGAGGTACCAGCCTCAGCAACTGTTGCTTTAGCTTTTGCTGCTTCATATTTATGCATGTCATAGATAAGCTCCTTCTGCAGCTGCTTATCAGCAACCAATATGTCATCAATCTCATTCTTGTAGTCCTTGAGAAGGACCCGGAGGCACTCCATGAGAGAGCCTATGAGGGGACTATTCTTGCTTTCTAGTAGACGTTTCAACTCTATGAAGATGGGGACCGTGTTTTGAATGAGGTTCTTCTTGATTGCTTGAGTTATAACCCTTCCTCTAGCTGCAGATCCATTTTCTCCCCCTTCTTCTTCTATGTCTGCTGACTCGGATGATGCCCGAGCAGACTGGATTCGTATCTCTTTACAGGCAAGAATTCGAAAAGCATCCTGATCGCACAGTTAGTGTTATAATTTGAAGATAAATTGAATATGAAATATAAGACAATAGCAAAGGCTTTATGTATCCCTTTCCCTCCATTTTCATATAATTACATGTGCTTGCATTGCCAAATGCAAGCATATAGAGTAAGAACTATTTGGTGGCGGTTACGGGTACAGATTAATACCTGTAGGACAGACTGTCCAGTAGCATCTTCTATATTTAGCATACCATCAGAAGCTGCAGCCAGAATTTCCGCACATAACTTGGCAAAGGTTGCTAGAAGATGCTCAGGAGCCATTTGTTTTAGTAAAGAAACATAAATGTGCATTCTTTTAGACCTTGAGTTTTCATCGGTACCCCTGCAAAAGAATGATGCTGACTTGATATAAGGATAATATATTCAAATAAAAAAACTGCATTACAAATTGCTAATAGGGCACCCATTTACCTGATGGAAAAACGTTGGCTTTCGTTTCGTGATCCACGGGACACGCAGTGTCCATTATGGACATGGCAGTCATTCAGAACAAAAACAGCCTCAACAAAACTATTGTATGCTAAAAGAGGAGCCTTGACTGGTGACAAAATCAAAATAGTCAGAGTCAATGACATGAATATCATTCAGTTTATATAACTGCAACTACGACAGTGAAGGTAAAGCTCCAAACCTTTCAAAATATTTCCAAAGAGAAAATCAGCCAACTGTTTAACTTTTTCTGATTCATCAACTAGAGACAAGAGGAACCGAAGAAATAGCACTCCTCTCCACTTCACATAGTCCCTCTAGATTAAAAGAAAAAGTATATTTTAGTGTGTGGTCCTTTCTTAGCCCCGTCAACTTTTTTGCAGAACAAAGTTAGATGAAACAAGCGGTGAAATAGAAGCAGGTGAGTAAGAGAAGAGAGGTGGGGAAAATACCTGCAATAATCTAGATAGCAATATGAACGTTTGCCTACGGACAACTTCACAAGGATCTAAGAGACACCTTGTGATCTTTGTTATGTAACTGATAACTTCCATGAAAAAGAAGTTAGAGTAACAAAGAGAATATTTAATTGACATTGACTAATTTATATATTCCACATTATGTGAATATTGGGTATTTGAACTTCTCTCCTAGCACAAAGTAAAAGTTACTCCTCTGTTTACAGATTCTGCTACTTATCTATTTGTATAAGAACATTAGATTATTTTCTTAACAATGTTATACTTTTAAAATTTATGTTCACTTAAATGCAGTATCTCTTACAAGGCTTACCAATCAACAAGAGCAGTGTAACGAACACAAAAATCTGCCATCATGACCACTATGTTATTACGAAGAGCTGCAGATTCACTCTTTTCAAGCTCCTACAAATGGATTTCAAAATATAACATATTGCTATTATCAAGTACGAGTGAACAGAATCATATAACAGTCTATGAGGCATAAGCAGTCAGATTAACAGGACAAACCTGTACAAACAGAGGGATGTAATTCTTTGCAAGCTTCCCATCAGCAAGGCAAAGCTTGCCCATAGCCAGCCACCCTTGAATATAAAAAGAAGGAGCTTCTTGTTGAAGAGAGGTTGCAGGGGCAGGTAGCTTATCCAATTTGGGACCAGAACTCCTGCTAGTGATGATAGTATGCAATAACGGAACCACAGTGCTAACATCAGCGGATGGGCAGACAACAACTAAAGACCCAATTGTATAAATCGCTGTAATTGCTTTTGACAATGACTTGGACATTGCTATGGATTTCCTGCCTTTTCTAGTCCCACTTCTAGGTGGAGTGAAGAAGCTAGTTTCTGTATTTTGCTCTGAATTATCTGAAATGAACTTCTCTATTATTTGGGAAGCTCTGGAGAGAACTTGGTCTACCCATTTCAAGACTAATGCTTCTGCCTCCATGGGATTTGAAGCTTTCCGCTTGCACAATGTTTTAAGAGCTTTTAAATGAGCATCAACCTATCAAGCAGACAAGCAAAAGTAGCGATTCATTATTGTATCGTTGTTTTAGTCTATGAATAATGTACAATGCTGTATCCTATTATCATTATGTTTTCCCACTATACTTCCCAGTTTATACAGGTCCACCTTGATTCCAATCATTCTTTTAGCTTGATTACTGAGTAAAGACTGTCATTTTTTTATGAAAACAAAATAAAATAGTTTATTAACTACTATCACAAATTTAATATGATAACTCCTTCAAATATGCAAGAATAGACTGCAAGGCTGATTGCAATAGAAACTAAGATTGTCATATACTCCCTCCGTTCCTTTTTAAATGTCCATGTCCACTTAGAGAGTGAAAATTAGTTTCTATTTAATTGTCTACTTCTTTTTACAAGATGTATTAATTACATTTTTATCAATTCTACCCTTATATTTAATTGGGGTAGTAATTAATGTTTTGCTATTAATCCAATAAAACAAAAATGAATAAAGGGTAATATTGGGAGTTCAAAAAATATTTTAATGAAAACAAAAATAATCATTGCATTCCTTAATATGTGTAATTTAACCTTAAGTGGACAGTTAAATAGGAATAGAGGGAGTAAATAATATTTCATAATTCATAATGCTATATAAGAGAACTCTATTTCCTTCATTTGGGGGTAGGCTTGTAGGAAGAATGTGAACAAGACAAATGCTTAAGCATCATATGCAGAAAAATCCCAAGACCAAGTGTAGGATCTCAAACATGAAAATAAAATTTAGTCTTAGAGAATGACAATAAAAAACACTTAAAAGACCACAGAGGTCAGAGAAGTGTTAATTTTAAGGCATCCTTCATTCCAGTCATTAAAAAGCTGGGATCGTAGACAGATTTGATACTGGCATACCGCAATATTTGATCAGTTTGAAATAACAAAATATGGTGCAAAAGTATCCCAGGAAAGTCCATTATGAACTTCTGAATTTAATAGGAGAAGTAAATCATATGTTCAACAGTTGCACTGTTGCAGAATATCACTTATCACACATCCAAACCATTCAGATAGATAATGAATAATGAGAAAACAAGAATTAGGGTTAAAAGACAGTAATGAGACAGTGATTGAAATGATTACCTCAGTCGAATGCATGTTGAACTCTTCAACTCGTTTCAGCAAGGTATGAGCCAAATTAGCAGCCGGCTCAGGGGGAAGCTCCACAGAAACATTTGAGATTGTTTGTAAGAGGAAAACTCTGTCACTAGCCCAGGCAACAGTATTGCATTCTAGGCCTTCTTCCTCTTCAAATGCATTTTTTTTCATATACGGGCTTTTAAACTCACCTTCTACTTCATGTTTGTCAAGAAGCTGCCAATGATGATGAAGAAATTCCCAATCCACTGCTTTTGAGAGGAAAGCTGACACCTCCGATAAAAGAAACCAAGCACCAGGTGGGGCAGTCCACTTTTCTATCGGCATGGAATGGCTCAGCCAGACAGACTCAGACATCCTGATTATATTCTGAAGTGCCGTAATAACTTTATGATTCATCCGTTTCTTTTTGCCCAGATTTGTGCAAATTTTCTTCACCCAAGGCCTAACGTCCCCATCGAAGATCTCTCTAAGAAGATACAGAATTCCATTGGGAAAAAGCATCTCCATCTCTTTGTCTAAACCTTCTCCTTTCATATTTCTATTAGATACAGTTTCACTATATGAAGAGGTAGCAGATGCAGCTCTAGATATCCGGTCCAAAACAAGTTCTTGAAACACGTTCTCACATTCTTCTTGGATGCTAGATTCATTGTCAGCTATTAGACGTGGAACTGAATGTAGCCACTCAGTAATTACTGTTTCAGCAGAGAATGTTCTGAAAGCCTACATATTGATACAGTAAAATTCATGAATTATTTATCTGCTATTTGTAAAAAGGGTCCAGGAAAAATAGAGCAGTTTGCAGAAGACTGAGATTCATAACATTCTTAGATTTAGGGGGTGGGGGGGTAGCGCATGAAATTCCCCAAATCATTTCAGGGAGGATCTAGTAAACACTGGAAAGGCTAAGCAACTATCTATGGCATATACCTACTAGGTTGGCATTAAAAGTGTGAATGCAATAAGACATCATTAAACATTAAATAGTTCAAGCAGAAAAATATAGTTCGGGACTTTGGGTACATATTTATAGTCAGAAGGAACAAATTTACCACAATGGATTAATGGATTAATATTACACGTATGCTCTCCATAAGGAATGCACATCCGGCATTGCAGAATTAAAGTGAGTCTCATTAATATTTGCTGAACCTTACTGCACAGCGATTTAGCAGAGCAAGCGGCATAAAAAACTGGCTGGCAGAAGACCAGTGTGCATGAGAAAATTTCCTGCAGTGCAGTCTTCCTATTCAAATACACTTTCACGGGAAAACCAGATGCCAACAATGACATCAAAAACCCAACCAAACCGCACAGTTCTCAGTGCAAGAGATTCTTAGTAGCCAATCATGTGAAAACAAGCCACAAACTCATCATGTCTTAAACTTCCACTTTCACTCTAAGTTACTAATTTTATATCAGTTTCCGTTTATCTCTCCAGGATCACTACCTCCGTAGTCTTCTCTGTACCTCAAAATATAAGAACTCAAAAAACTAAATTAACTACATATAAAGTAAATAAACTACCTCTGAAAGAGCTGCTACTGCTGCTTTCCGCATACTAATAAGTGGATCCGAACAAGCCATGCCCATGGTCTTGAGCACCACTTCATCAATTGCACCCCTGAGAAGAGCAGTTAAGTTAGTGACCAGAAGAAGAGCAGCCTTTCTAACAGCTGCTTTATCATCCATACACCTTCTCCTCAGAATATCATTTATCCCACATTCAGCATTGCCATCACTAGCCTTACCAAACCCCATAAATTCTTTCAAAATCACACTAGTCCTATCATCTTTAGACAGGAGCCGCACAAGCTGTGCCAAGTTCGACAAAGCCCGGGCTCGAATTGCGGCACTCATATCAGAACAACGCTTCACCAATGCCTCCAAGCACCACAACCCCCACGGGTCACTCACTTCACTCTCTGAATCCACACCCAATGGATCCTTCGACGACATGACTAGATTCAAAATAAGATCAACCGCCAAAAGCCTGAGTTTCAATTTCCCCTGTGCCATCTGCACCACGTATTTCACAAACCCAATTTGATCCTCAAACCCCATAACCCTCACCACCTCCATGATGGAATCAACAGCCAATGCTCTAGGCTCAGCCTTCTCCGGCGCCTTCATCACCAAATACTTCGGAAAATTAACCAGTGCCTCCTTCACCCCATCACACTCTTTACTCAAGCTGGTGACAAAACCAAGCGCAAAGGTCCTAGCTTGTGACTTTGGCATGAGAACAAGGGAAGTCAAAGACTTCAACACCTCAGAAGCAGAGTCTCGTGGTTCTCCATGCTCTGGTTTCAAAACCTCCCTCAGCATCTGCGAACACAGGTTAACCAATTTACCATACTGCCCCGTGTTCCCGCACGATTCGAGGGCCATTACAGGAAGTTCAGCCACGGTTTGAACTAGCGACTTGAGAGAATCAGAGAAACGATCCAGATGAATCAATCCCATGACCTGCACTAGCTTCTCCAACACTTTAAGCAAAACCCTAACATCAGGTAGGGTACCATCGCCGTTGTCATCATTTTGGGGGTTTTTCTTAGAAGCCCGGGCTCGGCCCGGGCGCTTTCGTTTGCGGTGAAGGGAAGCATCCTGGGCCGAGCCGGGTGATGTATCTTGGGAGGGGCGAGGTTTGAAGGAGCGGCGAAGGGAGCGGAGGAAGGAGAGGAAGGAGAGAGGGGAGAAGAGGGTGAAAACGGGGGCGTTGGGGGAGAGGAGGAGGGAGAGGAAGAGGTTGGAAGCGAGGAGAGAGTGGGAGGAATCCATGGCGGAAGCGATGGAAGGTATGAGGGAGGAAGGAGAGAGGGCATCGAAAAGGGGTTCCGAGTGGGAATGGTCGACGAGGAATTGGAGATCCGATAGGGTTTGGTCGGAGAGAGGCGGTGGGTGAGGGTTGCCACGGAGGTCCTCGAGCTCTGTGACTATGCGGGATATGGTTTCCTCCATGGATGTTGTGTTCGTCCACGCTTCACTTCACACAGAGTATTACTTTTTCTCTGCATTCAGTGAAGAATGCTAATATCACAATTCACATCACATCACATTCCCGCTCAAAGCTACCCAGTCCAGTGTTTTCAAAATTAGACCAAAAAATATTATCTGTCTAACCTGCGCTTTACCTCCTGCTTAAAAATTGAAAAACACACAATAATAATGAAAAAAACAAAATGTCTTATGAGTTTGTTTAGTTTTCATTTTTCGTCTCTTACTCTTTGTTTATTTTTAGTGAAAATGAAAGGAAAGACAATAATAAGAGAAAAAAATGAGTAGAAAATATAATTTTTTATTGTTTTGTTTGTAAGAAAAAATAAGGAAGAAATGTCCTAAGGACAAAATATGCCTATAAATAAGTTTTCAGATTTTATAGACTTTCAAATAGGCTAGGCTTAGTCTAAAAAATGACCAATAGGTCAGGCTTAGCTACATCAATTATCAAATAGGTCTGACCTATTAGCCAAAATCTGACCTGTTTCCACCCCTACTTGTAGTTGTCTGAAACTACTTGTGATTGTGAGAGTTTGGACGAGATAATTCATCTCATCTAGTCAAATAATAATAATGTTAGATCTTGAAACCTTATTGACTGGGAGTATTTCATCTTAACTAGCTTTCATTTGCGGCAAAATTTAAGACACACAATTTAATTTCACTCGAAATCAATTCTATTATAACTAAACTATAAATCAATGAGATTACAATCTCAGTTATAATTTGACTTTCTCTTTCGACTAATATCTTCTCTAATTTTGAACTATTATTTCTTCTATAGAATATTTTATATGAATATATGGACACTTAACGAAACTATATAAAAAAACAACTAAGTATCACTTATCACTTATAGGATAAAAAAAAGGAAATAATCTTAAAAATGGTAGTCTCCTATTCCTAAGTTATTATACCCAAAAATTACTTTCCAAACTTAAATCAAACACATTTTAAGAGCAAATGTATCAAATATTGTTTATCCTTTTTTAGCTCATAAACAACTGATGCACCACAAATGGCCCCATTTAAAAGAGTGAGATAAAGTGATTAATAAACAACCAGTTGTTAGTGATGTGATCATAAGAGCTTCAAGTGAGAATACACAAGAGAAGCCTTTGTGAAAGCTTAAAGGGTGTGTGCAAGATCAAGTAAGAAGAAAGCAAACAAGGCTATTAGTAATATTGTTGATTCCCTATTTCATTCTATTAAAGGAGAAAGAACAAACAATAATAAGTGATACAACAAATTCAAAGATATAAACAATAAAACACATATATGCTCACTGAGATTAGCAAGTGCAATATGCAATAATTAATAAACCATCTAAAATAAGAACAACTCCCTAGTATTTGTTTAACCAGCAACAAAAAAATAAAAATTCTGGTAGTGCCACAACCACTTAGCCCAGCTTCAATAACACTATTTCTAACATAAAATTAAGAAAATACCATTTTTTAGTTGTTGGTGGATCTAATAATACTAGGTGAGCAATCGGACACAGATCTGTCGCCGAGAGATTCAGATTTCGGGTTTTAAGCCCAAGGAAACCACCGTCGACCTCCACCGCACAGACCCGTGTTAAGTATTTTAGAGAACTAAAATACTAACTCGTTTCAATATAGTGGAAAACAAGTTATCGTCCTCAGGGAGCAACTACAGAACAATTTAGTTCAATTAGAAAAGTTGGATTTGAACTGTAAAATAAGTGCTCGTAATTGTAAAAAAGGTTAAAAACAATTTATAAAAACACTTGGGCTTAGATTTCACTGTACTGATGTTTATTCCCAAAACTTAAGAATTTATTATGTCAATTGAATGGCACTGACAAACATCCCTCATTTGCCAGACTCTATGACAAAACTATATCGATTAAATCCCTTTAAACGGTAAAAGAGTTGCCACGCAATAAAAATTCCATTTATAAAAGTGGTTCATAAATGAAAACTATCTCTAGACTTTCATTGATGAAATTCCTTTTCACAGGACCCCTTTTCAAATTAAATTCCCATTCAATAAGAAAAGTTAGAAAGAGAGAATGAAGGTGATAAAGCTTTCAACTCTAAATTAAACAGAAAAAAGAAAACCAATCAATTTAACATAAATAAAAACTGAGTTTGAGAATTCAGTTACATCAAATCCCAATCCCAAGTAAAGGGTTTTAAGCTACCATATCTCAATTTCTCACTTTCTCTCCCTAAAACCCTAAATTTCGTGCAAAGATGGCTCCCCTAGCTCCTAGTGAATGGGGCTTTTTAAAGAGATCCCAAGTGGTTTATCTTTGCTCAAAATAAGATAAAATAATATGAAATAAGGTTTCTTCATATCTTTTATCCTTTTTCTTCGCCCTTATCTTCTGTGCTTTTATCTATTTACCTGCAATCCAATAATTTAGGGATCAAATCTTATCTAAATCAACCCATAAGATATGGATGAAACTCAAATCAACAAATTATCTCTCAAATTAAGATAAGTATTGAATTTACTAAATTTAAGGGAATTTAATTAAAAGATAAACATAATATCATTTAAAATATATTCAAATTAACCACAAAATATAGTAATAATTATCCGTCATCAACCCGCCACCGTTCATCAAAGACAGGGTCGCCGTTTTATATCTTTTCGCAAGTTGAGAGAGAGAAGAAGAGGTACAAGCTCCAACAACTGTAGATTGTCGAGATTAAGCACCTACCGCAGCGACCTCCTTGAACCCCATCGCCAATAAGCTTTCTACAAGCGCATAATAGCCAGCTCTGCAACACCACGATGATAAGGACCAAAAAACAAAGTATTTACATATTCGCATGGGAGAGAAGAAAACCCCTCTTCCCTTGAGGATAGAAAGATTTGCACGGAAGAATAGAGCAAACAAAGGCATAGAAAACACAACAATGAAACAAAGAAGATGGAAAAATGCTCTCTCACGGAAAGAGGTGGTTCTCATAGAAGGAGAGAGGGAAACACTCATCTAAGAGAGAAGGGAAGAACTCTCTAGAAGAAACCAAAGAGAGCTCAAGCTATATGAATTGTGAAATTTTTGTTTCGCTTGTATTAAGCTAAAATAAGCCTTGTTTATTATTTAGGCCTAAGATCACTTCATGTTTAATAGGATAGACTTTTTATACTTAAATATGGTGTAATCAGAAAAAAAAAAAACAAAATAGGTTTTAAAATTAGAGATATATATTTCTTTTAACCTTGGGTAAATACTTCAATTTCTAGTACAGTTCATTATCAATTGAATCATAGTGTGATGCTTTCCTATCATATTTGTACTTGATCCATTTTTATCTTCAAACCTTTTTGTGATCTTAGATTGGTTCTTGATTGATGATGCTTGTAATGTTAAAATTTCACAAAGCTAGATCTTATTATGAGCAAGAAATTAGCTTTTGGTTGTTTTGGTACAATTTCTCACTTTGGCAGCTTGCCTTACAAGCTTTTATAAGCAATAGTTCTTTAAAGAATATGTGAGCCCAGGTAAAACTCATTTGATAATTTTTATGAGTAAAAAAGTTAAAGACGTGAGACAATATATGTAAACCTAGTTGGCAAAATTTTAACGAGCTGTGTCGCAGAGACACATATCATGTTTGGTTTGTTACATTTTAATTTGTACTCATCTTGATTTTGAATTTTAATGTAGGTGTAAGTTAAAAAAAAATTATTTCCTATCAATATAAAGTAAAATGTATAAATTTAAGAAGCATTTGTTACATATAGAGATGGTAAAATATCTCGCATCTCTAAACCAGTTACTTATTATTAAAATAAGACAAATATATTTATAATATTCGAAGTAATTTTTTTCTGAAGTTTTGAAGGTTATGCACTTATACTTAATATTTATATAAATAAAACTCTATTAAATTTTAAAATCATAAAAGTATATTCTTTGTATTAAAAAAAAAAATACTTTGATAAAATTTATTGATATGTATAATTTAAATATTTATGCCTTATAAAAAGGACCAAGAGTAACATCTTGTCTAACTCTCTTATTCTATTCATCGTTATTAGATACGAGTGATGGGATCTTATGGTCATTTGCGGAAAGAGCAAGGGGTGTAAACGTAATTTAATATACAATGAGCGGAGTAGAAACCCTCGGTTATAAATACATGGTGCACACGGTCCTCCAAACCCTCTTACCTCTTACCTCTCTCGTCGCTCCGTACCTGCTTCACCGCCCCCAACCCTCTTGTTCGGAGCCACCCGAGAGAAACTCTGCAATCTGCAATCATGTTGGTTTACCAGGACCTCCTTACCGGTAACGAACTATTCATGTCGATCACTCCATCGATCTATCACTCAAACTTAGATTCACTGTTCTCGCTCTCGTTCTTAGATCTGTTGTAGCTGCGCATCCGATTATGATTGCTGCTGATTGAACTTTTGTTATAGTTGGATCTGACTTTTTCTTTCAGATTTCAATTGATGACTGACTTAGGCTTGTGGCAGGGATATTCGATTTGTTATTTTTCTGTTAATAATTGATAGGTTAATAGAACCGGGCTGATTTGCTGTTATTATTTCGCCTATTTTATATTATTTGATTCTCTCCGAAGTTGATTCAAAGTTATAGTCTGAATTGTGTTAGTTTGAGCCTTTATTTGAAAGATGACCTTCAAAAATTCGTTACCAAAATTATAATTTCTTATGAGGTATAAATGTAATGCATCTGCTATGTTATTTGTCAGCTCGGTGTTGTGACGTATAAGATATATTTATATGTATTTTCTCTGATTGGAATTGGATGGAATGGTTTTGAGAAGTCATCTGATCCAGTCATGATGCCTTTTTTGTCACCCAATTGGTTTGTCCTGCTCTATTTAACTTGGATCCAGTTCAAATCAGTTTCTGCTGTTCATTGAGATAATCAATAAACCCTGAAATATATGATAGAATCTCCATAGGAGTTTTATTTTGTGCCACTCTGTGATCTTATTTTTACGCGTATATTTTTTCTTGTATTGTTACTATTTTACCTTTTTGATATGTTGACTTATTTTTTGAAAGTATGTAATAGTAAAATGCATGCAGTAACATTTTGCAATTGGTACTACTTTCGGTACTCTCTGTAGGTGACGAGCTTCTCTCGGACTCCTTTACCTACAAGGAAATTGAGAATGGAATTTTGTGGGAAGTTGAGGGAAAGGTTAGTTGAATGTTGTGTGCATACATCTAGACCAATACTTTATCTTCTACATTGATATCTTCACTCTTATTTTGAAGTACTTTGGTTTGGTTACACGTCAGCTGACAAGCTGAAAACATCAATTTGTGTGCAGTGGGTTGTTCAAGGAGCGATTGAGGTAGACATTGGTGCTAACCCTTCTGCTGAAGGTGGAGAAGACGAGGGTGTTGATGACCAAGCTGTCAAGGTGGTTGACATTGTTGACACATTCAGACTTCAGGTTAGACCAACCATACACGTCTATATTATTGGTGGAAAATTATTAATTATTAGAACTTATCAGGGGATAATTGTTTGTCGCAGGAACAACCTCCTTTTGACAAGAAACAGTTTGTTACCTTCATGAAGAGGTATATCAAGAATTTGTCAGCCAAACTTGATGAAGAGAAACAAGAGCATTTCAAGAAGAACATTGAAGGAGCAACAAAATTCTTGCTCTCCAAACTCAAGGATCTTCAATTGTAAGTGCTACTCTCTGGTCTTTATTACATACATGGATGGATTCATTGTTTTTCTGCGTTCATCTTTTGTGTTCACTGTCGCTGTCTTATTTGTCGCTGTCTTTTTGCAGCTTTGTTGGAGAGAGCATGCATGATGATGGTGGCTTGGTCTTTGCCTACTACAAAGACGGTGCTACTGATCCGACATTTCTGTACTTTGCACATGGTTTGAAGGAGATTAAGTGCTAAGAGTTACGCTGTACTAAGTTATTTACCCTCAAATTATCTAGTTTATCTGCTTTTTTTATCTATCAAGTTATTTGAGACTGATTGAGTAACTGAGTATTTTGATTTTGATTTTGATTTTGATTTAATGGGTTAATGGTTTGTGCTTCATTATAATTTAATGGATTGGAATTCATAAAAATCCATAAACTTCTGATTTTTTATCCTAGAAATATCGCACTGAGAATTTAATATGCCATCAAAATTTTTTTATTGAATTTTAGATTTAGAGTGTGTCTCTTTTCCTGATCTGTGTTATGGTGTCTAATTGGTTTACAACTATCCTTACTTTGTGCTATGTTGGTGGCAAACTGATTTAATGATCAAAATGCTAATTTTTCAACCGGGAATTTATTGGTCGCCAAGACAATTGTTTCTAATAGTGAAAGGACCTAATTATCTAAAAATCGTGTTCTGACTTTGATGTTATATAAATGTGATTTGTTCAACTTTGTTTTTTAAGTTTACTTCAACCCTGATTAAACTGTGGCATCTTATTTAATCTCCTCCTCTTCTGTTTCTTTTTTTAGTTCTTCTTTTACTTTGTTCCAATCATGTTGTTTAAGAAAAAATATTTGTCTAGGAAAGATCCATAATTCAAGTGCGCTGTTCTTTCAAATCCATCATCCATAACTAAAGTAAAATAGTCTTAGGGTGTGTTCGTTTGATGCGGACACCACAAGTAATACAGTACAGTATAACTTTTATGAGTCACAGCGTAATCTTTTGTGTTGTGTATTGTTTGATACTCAATACACATAACAAGAAGTATAACATAAATTTTACAATAATATTCTTCATGTTATATATTAGGCAAAATTATTCTTTTGGTTCTCGAGTTGGTTTATTTTGGTCTTAAAAATTTTTTTTGATTCATTTTGGTTCTCAAACTTTTTAGGTTGGTTCATTTTGGTTAAAAAGTGACACGTGCTGCAATCTGATTGGTTGGTTCAAAATAATATTAATAAAAATATATTTTTATGCAAAAAAATCTTAAATTTATATATTTTAAATTTAAAATAAATTTTTAAAAATAAAAAAAATCTTAAATTAAATAAATTCATAATCTTTCTTCTTCTTTCCCAAACCCTACATCTCTAATTCTACACCAGCCATCATTGTCTTGTTCTTCAACAACTTTCCTTGATATCACCCCAGAGAAGAGTTGTCCCTCACTTCCCTCGTCACTCTAACACCAAAACAATTGCTCCTCCTTTTTGTTGCCCACCACACAACCCTCCCCTCCAACTCTATGGCTGCTTCTGTCAGCACCTTGCACACTGATTCCATCGCGGAGGAACTTGAAGCGGCGTCAAAGTTAGCACCTTGCACACTCGTCCGTCATGGAGGAACTTGAACGAGGTTGAATGAAACCAGAATCGATGTCATTGAAGAACCAATTTTATCTAGATACTACCAAACCTCCATTTTGTCTCACAAATCGTTGGTTTGAGCTTTTGAATTGGGAAAATTAGGACTCTGAAATTTGGGAACTAAATATTGGTTTGAGCTTTTGAAAATTATGGAATTAGGGTTCTAAAAATTCTGGTTTTCTATTGTAGCTTCTGTTGCGTTTTTGAACCGGTTGTACATGGGTTTATATAAATATATGTACTATTATTTGCTCATAAAAAGAAGGTGCTGATGAAGAAGGAGATGAAGATGAAGTTTTGGGCATGATGATGAAGATGAAGTTCTTGGCATGATGATGAAGATGAAGAAAGTTATTGTGTATGTTTCTGGGCATGAAGTTGTTTTTCAGATTTTTTTTTATTTATAAAAATCTATTTTAAATTTAAGATATATAATTTCAGATTTTTTTTTTTGCATAAAAGTATATTTTTATTAATATTATTTTGAATCGATTAATCAAATTGCGACATGTGTCACTTTTTTAAATATCATTAACGGAATAGTAACGGAAAGGACCAAAATGAACCAACCTAAAAAGTTTGAGGACCAAAACGAATCAAAAAAAAGTTTTAGGACCAAAATGAACCAACCTCAATACTTTGTGGACTAAAAGAGTAATTTTGCCTATATATTATTAATTTAACTTTAATTTTTCTAATAAAATAATATTTTAATATTTTAGAGATATTTTATTATTTTATTATTTATTATAAAATTAAAACTTCATATTTTAATAAATTACTACATAATATATTTTACGTGATATAATAATTATATTAAATAAAAACAAAAATTATCATTAAAAAATATTTTTGACTCTTTATTTTTTAATATTTATATTTATCATTAAAGTTTATTTTATTATTAATACGTTATTTTAATTATATATATATATCAGGTTAACCCGTAAATATGCAGAAGTGAAAAAAATAACGTAAACATTGGTTTAGAAAAAATAATGCAACATAAACTACTTTAGGTAAGTGGGGGAGGTAGTTACACTAAGGCATGGCAATAAAACCCGAACCCGCGGGTACCCAATCGACCCCGCCCGACGTTGACGGGAAATCCCCGCTTTGACCAGGTTTTTGTCGGGTTTGGGTTTTTCCCGCCCTCGCTTTTAGTGGAACGGGGGCGGGTTTGGGATTTTAACTCTCTGCCCCTGCCTCCGAACTCGTCCCGCCGTTATAATTCTATATATTTATACTTATTTTCATATTTATATACACATAATACTATTATTACTAGCCATATTAATGTTAATAAAGTTATAATTTTATTATATTTCTAATAATTTTTACATATAATGTGAACTAAAGTAATTAATTTAATTTTTTTAAAAATTTCAAGTATTTAATTTTGTAAAAATATACTAAGAAATTGTATTATTTTTTAAAAAATGTGAGTCTAAATTCTCCGTGGGTTCCCCGCGAGTTCCCCGATCCCTGATGGGGTGAGTTTGGATTTGAATTTTTCATCTCCGCCTTGTTTTTCCCCGAATCCGTCCCGTTCCCGCCCCGCTCTTAGCAGGGGCGGGGATGGGGAGGGCAAAATTCGCTCCCGCCCCGCCCCGTTGCCATCCCTAGTTACACTATTGATTAAAGATAGAAGGTTAGTTTTGGTTTTTCTTGACTTGTGCATGAAACAAGAAACTTTTTCCTTGGTTCAGTAAGGTTCAAAAAAGTGACTATTTATGTTGTTCAATTACTCAAATATTGTGCTTGATAATTTTATCTTGTACTGTACCTTGAAAATTAGTAAATCAAACAGATCCACGGAAAATTACGTTAGTTATGAAAGTTTTTTTTTTTTTTTTTTTTTTTCATATTAACAAACTCGGGTACTAAGTATACTCGAACCTGTGTATAAGAGGACTATTACAACGATGAAAAGCAACTAACAAAAAGTAAAAACCAATTTACATCGGTCAAACCCCCCACACCAAAGTTGAGAATAGAGCCATTCCCAACTTCTAACTTTAATCAAATCAAACATTAGTTATTAAAGTGGTAGCCAAAACAAATAAAAAAGATTCTGTTATATAATATTTTCAGATATTTATTAACATTATTAAAATTAAAAAAAATAACTATAAATATATATTATTTTATCTCTAAAAAAACTATATTTTTTAATAATTTTTTATTATATTTAATATTTAATTTATTAAAGTGTCATTAGAACACTAGATAATATTTGATGAACAAAAGGAAAAAAAAAAGTCTTAGTCGTGTAGCTCAGCTGGTGAGCACATAAGAACATGCGTATGTGATCCTTGATTATACTATTTTCCTATGAAAAAAAAGAAAAAAAAAAGAGATATATTGTACTATGTCATGTCTGAGTTAGTGCATCTGTAATCTCTAATTAAATAATAATAGTTCACTTAATCTTTTTGTAAATTGATTAACGTGAAAACAAGATGCTGTTAGTGACAAAAGCACGTGATGTGGTTGCTAAGCGCCATGTTACCAACTCCGATTGTGTCCAAATTGCGGTGTTAATGTTAAATGTACCTTGACCTTTTTTTTTATTAATAATATCTCTTAGTTGAGTGTGGAAAATTAATCTTTTTGAGTCTTAAAAATTAAGGAAGTGAATTTTATCTTTATCAACCAATTTTTTTTATACACATAATCAGGATTAAAACCCTTATCAACATATTTAAAAGATTTAATTATCGATAATTATGACGAAATTATTATCTCGACGCTTCTTTTAATTCAAATTTCTATTTTTAATTAATCGCTCCATGTATCTATCTAGCTAATATAACTCTCTTCATGCTTTAAGCAAAAGCAAAGACTTTTGTGGGGAAAAAGTTATCTGCAAGGTATAGCAACATGTTACGCATAATTGAACAACTTTATTTCTTTTATTCTATTTTCAATTTCAATATTAAAAAAAAACGGGATATTTATTTGCTAATAAATATGGGCTCCATTCCACTTCAATCTCTCTCTTTTTCCTTTTTTCTTTTTTTAATTATTCATATTCATATATATATGGACCACAATATTTGATCAAAACACGATGGAGTACCTTTTTGTGGTATACTTTCCTTGTTTCTTTATTTGGGAATAAAAATAAAATAACCCCACATCTCATCATGATGAAACACACTTGCATCATCCAGGAACGCATTCCTTGTTAGTAATTAATTAATATCGATTTCTTAATTTCTTTCTCTTTTGACTTCTTAATTAGCAAAAGATCATCAAACATATATACCACACGAGGACCACCACAAAAAAAAAAAAATACGGCATTAGTTATTAATTAATTTTATATATATAATAATTACTAGCAAGCTACTAGAATATAATGAATTTAGTACCCCTTTCCATTGGATTCTTGCTTCACGTATTTTTGGAACTAGAGTGACCAAACAAAAGCTTGTTATTTTATTTTAATAATATGTATACACTTTGCACTTGAATTTAGAATCAATACCATTATATTGTATACTAATTAATATATATCTCCACTCGAATCCAACAAGAGAGGAAATAAATGCATGCATGTTCAATACTACTAGCTAGTAGTAGTTTGGAATTTTGCTACTATAATCGAGTGTATATCCTTTGCTTGAAGTGTTAAATATTCAGGGTCACGTAGCTAAAAAAAATATGAGGGAATAATATGCCCATTTTTTATATTAGTTTTTTTTTTGTTAAAAAAATAGTATTAGAGCCTGTATCTTTGCCACTAAATAAAATTAAATAGAACTGAAGACACGATCAATTATTGTGCAGTGTGCTTGCTTCTGAGCCATTTCACCGATTCCCATTCTGCAAAGAATCCAATATATGTACCAAAAAAAAAAAAAATCCAAATCCAATACATAAATTATTAAATACTCCTATCATCTAAGCAATTAATATGATATATGTAATATGATCCTTCTCTTTGTAATTGATTTCTCTAAAATAAGTTATTCAGCCGAAAAATTAATTAACCAGAAGATGAGAAAAATACGTTGGAGTCAAATCTATATTTGATACAACAAAAATTACACGAATATATTCTTTTTATAGGATGTTATTAAGAAATCACATAGAATAATTATTAAGCACTCACTTTTTCACATAGGAATGCATTTTTTGCCTCAATCTTTTTGGGGGTAATATTTTGCCTGAAAATTTAGTTACACTTAACTCTTCTCATAAAATTCATGTGACACACGTACGTACTTCTAGGGCAAGATTACCTTACCTCCAAATTCTAATCAAGACATAGAAATAAAGTAGATAATGAGACTCTTTGAATATATTGACAGTGTTTAAATTATGATTGTGCACATGAAAAATATTTCGTTGAAAAAATTTGTATCCACTTTTCTTATAAATTTTTTTTATTAAGAGAGTTTATTATACTTATTTTAATAATTTTTCTATCTCAAAAGAAATTATTCTTTGACTATCCAATAAGAGATTTTGAGATGAAATTTTTTTTAATTAGGGCATACAATTGTGCAATTATCTTTTGATATTTCAATTGTTAATTATTTGCAAGATAAGGACTCGTATGTCCATCGTAATCCCTTAGAAAAAACAGTAGCGACTTGCCTAATCTAGCCTCAATGAAGTTAGTAATTGTCATAAAAAAATGAAAATGCATGCATGAAATTATGGTTGGAGATTTGGTAAAGTACTAAGTCAGTTGTGGTGCCGTTTGTTTGATTCATAATGTCCAATTATGCAATGTTGTTGCTGATTTATGGTGAAATTAATTTGAGAAAGTTAATAAATTGTCAGATCTTTTTAAAAATATTAATTAATAATCGAATTCTGAGTACATACAAATATTTGTTAATAAAAAATGTACATACTTCAAAAGTTACTATGTCTTAAAAAATAAAATTAGTGTTAAAACCAAAAAGTTTAAATTTAATCTTTTGGTTTCTATAGTTGTATTTTATTTTTGTCTTAGGCTCTGTTTGGTAAAATTAGCTTATCAGGCTTATATTTGTTAAATAATTTAAAAGGACAAGTAATAATTACATGTAATAAATTATTTGATAAAGTAAACATATGATTAGAGGGTAAAATATGAAAGAATTATTGAAAATTACTTTTCATAAGCTATAAGCTACTTCATACTTGAAGTAGCTTTTCATAAGCTAGCTTATGAAAGCTAGCTTGAGGCTTATATAAGCTATAAGCTAGTTGTTACCAAACACCTCCACTTGACAATAAGCTACAAACTATAAGCTATAAACTCCTAAATAAGCTATAAGCTAGTGTTACCAAACACACACTTAGTCATTACAAAAGAAATGTTTCTTTTAGTTCATATACATATTTTTCGTTTCGTTTTAGTCTATACGTTTATTTTTGATTGGTTACTGCCATTAAATCTCCTAGTTCCAGCACCGTAATCATCATAGACATCGCTATTGTACAAAGTCAGACAAAAGACAGCAAGACAAAATCGGTGATGCAAGAGTTATTGGAGAACCACCATCAAATGCTCACTCATATCGTAAATAGTTGTGATGCTTCGTGAGTGCCGCAAGGAAGAAGCAGCATGTCGCGACACATCACTAGTTTGATGACTACCAAACATCGAGAAGACATACACGATGCAGACAATGATGATCAGAGAAACCATCAATGGCAATGCTCGTGAAATGACCATAGTGGTAGAACTACAAGATTTAATAGTTGGGAACAACGAAAAAGGATGATAAAGACTAAAACAAAAATAAAAAAAATAAGGTGTAAGATTAAAATAAAAGTTTTTTTCATATGGATTAAAATAAAAATGAATAAGTATAAAAATTATAAAGTTAATTTCACCGAATTAAAAAAAAAAAAGTATAAGCAAGGGCATATTAAGGTAGTTCGTTCAACATAGCCGTTTTATAGTTTTGAAAATGTGATTATTACCATTATCATTATATTTAAATCTCTAATTAATGAATGAAAATTGCATAGCTCTGTTTTGCAAATCAAAGGCTATCAGTTCAGAGGGTTTCTCTCTCTCTCTCGTGTTGTGTTGTATTATCATTCTGCCATAATCGCGAAAGCTAAGCCATTTTGTGGTTACTGTTTGGAAGAAAAGAACTCGTAGCGACGAAATCGTTTTCAGATCTGAATCCTGATCCTCTGGCAGATCTCAAGTGGCTGCATTTTCTGTTCAATTGCAGGTTTCGCCGATTTGGATTCTCTCACTTTCATGTTCTTCTCGTGAGTCTCGCTGTTTTATCTCTCGTCGTTGCGTTGCGTTTCATTTCATTACATTTTTTTTTTCTGTTAATTGAATTCTTATTTTTTTGTGATCCTAATATTGATGAATTTGTGCGAAGCGCGTGTGAACAGATCTTGAAAATTGGCGCCCCAACGACGTTCACAGCGCCACGTGGGTGGCCAGATGCCGCAGGGCAATGCCGCCGCTCTGTACGACCACGGTGGCGGTGCCTCTCTGCACAATGCCCCCACCGATGCCGGCGACGCTGTCATGGCGCGGTGGCTGCAGTCCGCGGGCTTGCAGCATCTGGCCTCTCCTCTGGCTTCCACAGGCATCGATCATCGCCTCCTTCCGAACCTTCTAATGCAGGTATCCTCGCCTCTCTTGCGAAGATAACAATGGCTTTGATGTTGCACTCTGAAATTTTCCTCGAATTCTTCTATCAGTTGAGATGATCCCATCGATAACACTGCTTTTCATTTCCTTGTTTTACTGTCATGAATGCAAATATGCAATTGCCGCTTGAGTGACTTGTAAGTTTATTATTATAATATTATTAATTATTAATAATATTATTAATATTAATTATTATATGAATATTAATATTAATTTTAATTTGGTCTTTGCTTGAAGAAAGGAGTTTGATGGATTATGCGTATGGTAATGTCTCTCAGACTTTCACGTTTGGATGAAGTTTGTTTAGTTACTATCTTCTATGACTTGCTTAAACTAATTTATATTATTCTTTGAATTCCGAACTATTCTGCATTTTGAGAAGCAATTATTTTACCATTTTCCTTTTCCGCTAGAAGCTTACATTGATTGGAGAGGGTCAAATTTACCTATTGTTATTTGTTTTTCTTTATGATAGTAGCCTATGAAGTGTCTCAGATGATTGTGATATTGTTGTAGGGTTATGGAGCACAGTCTGCTGAAGAGAAGCAGAGGCTTTTGAAGTTAATGAGAAACCTCAATTTTAATGGGGAATCTGGTTCAGAGCCATATACCCCCACGGCCCAAACTCTAGGTGGAGTTACTGCATCGGATGGTTTTTATTCTCCTGAGTTCAGGGGGGATTTTGGAGCTGGGCTTTTGGATCTTCATGCTATGGATGATACAGAGCTTTTCTCTGAGGTATGAATATGATCCTATATATCGCAGTGTCCTGTTTATTCGAGTAAGTCAACAATAGATTAGTTTGGTTCGTCTGCTAAAGATTATTGCGATACTATGTTCAACATGATGTTGTTATCTATGTATAGGATTGGATTTAGAAATTATTATAAGCATTTATTAGTGTATGATGAAAAGTTTTGCTACTGTTCATGCCATCTTATGTAACAATTTATGTTGGTGATCTGAAAAAGCTAGATTATATAACCAGTAATTTAGACATGACTCCTGGATCTGAATGTGTCTGTTGCAGTAGTAGAGTAAGGATATGTGCTTGGATGTGTTTATTGGCTCTAATTTGTTTCCTGTTTCAGCATGTTATTTCAGAACCTTTTGAGCCATCACCCTTCATGCCTGGTGATACGAGAGTATTTGAAGATGATTTCAATCCTATGAATAGCAAGCTGGAAAGAGAAGCAGATGTTGATGCATCAATTTCCTTACCTATGAATGAGAAAGAGAATAGTACAAGGGAAAATAATGTTGCTAAGATTAGAGTTGTGGTATGTCAATACACATAAATTACCTATGTGTACATGGTGGCTTTATTGTATGCATTAGAACAACATGTAGAAAGATCGGACTTTTCATTTGCTGAATTGGGTACTCCGATATGCATTGAAAGTAGCAGTAACTAGTAAGTCCATATTGGAAGTTTGATTTCTGCCTCTTACAATTTGGGTTTGGCCTTATCTCTAGTCAAAAGTGGGACTTCAACAATGTTCTTTGTTCATTTAATATTTTAGTACCAGATCAACAAACAAAAATCAAAGATACTATTACCAATTACCAATTACCATACTACTCATCATCATTGTTTCGCTACATAGCTGAAGAATTTCACCAAAACAATCATCTATAATTATATAAACTGAGGAGGAAGATGCATTATTTAGTTACTTTTTCTACATTTTAATTCACAGCATTTGAAAGTTGAACCTTTTCATTCTTGAATAACTCCTATACAGTAAGGATTTCTAACCGTGCAATTTTGCAAAGGTTAAGAAACTAAAGAAGGAAAGAAAACATAGCATTTATTGTATGTTACACATAGTCTTATTAAAGTTTTGGTTTTCCCACAAAAACATTCCACTTTTAGTTTCTTATAGTAAATTAGAGTCTTCCCTTGTGAGTGAGATAATCTCTTTTGTCTTATTGTGCCTGGGAAGCATGGGATACGTGATAGTGAAAATGTAATTTGATTCATTAACACTGGTGATATAGTTGTAATTATTTATATCTCAATAATTTTTTGAAAAACATCCTTTTAAATGCATGTCTTAGGTACGGAAAAGGCCTTTAAACAAGAAGGAGCTTGCTAAGAAGGAAGATGATGTTGTAACTGTATCTGACAATGCATATTTGACAGTCCATGAACCCAAACTAAAGGTTTGTGTAGATATTGGATTTAAACACCGTTTTTCATTTGTAACTATATTCAGTTCAAAGGTTAAATTAATTCAGTCTCATATTAACTTATCTTTTTGTTGTTGTTATTTTTGTTTACTGCTCTAAGATCTGAACCTTTATTCTTTCATAAGGTTGATTTGACAGCTTATGTGGAGAAGCATGAATTTTGTTTTGATGCTGTTCTTGATGAGCATGTAACCAATGATGAAGTAAGGCATCTTTTGTCCAAGATTATATGTTTTATTATTGTTTACTAATATAAAAAAACTTTTTCAATTGTTTTTTGGTATCATCTATTGGCTTTGTTATTGCTGGTATTTGAGGTTTATGGAAGTGGATGCTTGTCTTTGTCTTCGTCAGGATTTGTTTGATCTAAGGCACAATTTCTTTATAATAACAGGTATACCGAACTACAGTTGAACCAATTATTCCTACAATTTTTCAGCGAACTAAAGCTACTTGTTTTGCTTATGGTCAAACAGGTGAGAATTTTTCATTTGCTACTGATATCATACCAGTACAAATTATCAGTATTTAGTACTGTCCAATTTCGTGTATTGAACCTTTCTGTTTTTCAATGTTATAATGCTAATATTGATTTACTTCAGGAAGTGGCAAAACATATACAATGCAACCTTTACCACTCAGAGCTGCAGAAGACCTTGTTCGGCAGTTACATCAGCCAGTTTACGGTAATCAGAGATTTAAGTTGTGGCTAAGCTACTTTGAGATATACGGTGGCAAACTTTTCGATCTTCTTAGTGACAGAAAGTGGGTATTTCTTTCCTTATGTATTTCCTATATGTTTTTTCTTACATATATGAATATATGAATACACAGATAGTTGGGTATGTTATTTTAAGTGCATTTGATGACGCTGTACAGTTTGTCCTTAAGCTTTTATGTTTGCCTTTGTTGGTATACGGCCTTTGTATGTGGATCTGAACCTTAATTAGCAGATGACATTTTTGTTTTGTACTATTGTCAAGGATTCGACTGCTTTGATGAATATTACTTCTAATATCCAACTGCACTCCCTAAGCTTATCCTACATCAAGGAAGCCCATTTCTTTGTTTTTGGCTGTATAGGAATATAAATATTTATCTATCTCAATTTGTTTACATCTACAGGTGTCATCTTAGTTGCTCTGTGCATCAACCTTATCTTTTTTGTTCTTTGGTTTATTGTGTTAATTTATGAATGGCGGTGTTTTGTTAATCTTTGAATAGGAAACTTTGCATGAGGGAAGATGGACGACAACAAGTTTGCATTGTAGGACTGCAAGAATTTGAAGTTTCTGATGTACAAATTGTCAAAGAATTCATTGAAAAGGGAAATGCTGCAAGAAGTACAGGATCCACTGGTGCTAATGAGGAGTCCTCCAGGTCACATGCTATCTTACAGCTGGCTGTAAAGAAGCATAATGAGGTGAAAGATAACAAGCGAAACAATGATGGTAATGAGGCAAGGAGTGGGAAGGTTGTAGGAAAGATTTCTTTTATTGATCTTGCTGGAAGTGAAAGAGGTGCCGACACTACTGATAATGATCGTCAGACACGGTACGTCTACATTTAAATTATTTGTTCAATATTTTGAATTACTATTAGTCAACATTGCTTTCAAGAATGTTGTATGCATGAATATTTCTGAACACCTCACTACAGTGCATTTAGTCAATTACTGTGTATAATCTGAAATATTTGGTAGCATAGTATCATGGATCAATATAGAAAATCTCTATAGAGCTCATAAGAGCTTCCTTATAAATGAGAACAGCAGTAGTCTCAGTCATGTAGCTCAGTTGGTGAGCGCATGGGGACATGCATGTGTGGGTATGGGATTCGATCCTCGGTTGTACTACTTTCCTATGAACCAAAAAAAAAGAAAAAAAGAGAACAGCAGTAAGAAGCCCACTGTTTTAGTTTATGAAGTTAAAGGAAACCATCTAATTTTCTGATTCTATTTGCTATTTAATATGACTGGCTGAAGGTTAACTTCTGAAAAGCTTTTCTTGGCAGCTACTAATTTTAGATCTATTATTATGGTGAACGTCTAATAAAGTCGAAAACATCAGAAGTTAATTGTGTATTTTTAAGTTTGTCTGCTTAGAATTGAATTGTTGCTTTGATTTTCAAGATTTTATTTAATTAATTGAGGACTACCTGGTAGCCAAAATTGTTTTAGTAATGCAGGCAGGCTTACTTTGTAAATTGAAGTCAAACGTACATACTTGCCTATTTGAAATTTTCATACGTTGTTTTGATTTAACTGCTGAAAATACAAATTGGTGACTTCGTTCCATTCTTGCCTTTGGAAATTTTACTTGTTCAGATCAAACACCACTTATTATAACAAATCAATTCACTCTGCAATTCTTTTGTATCTCCACTATAGGATTGAAGGAGCAGAAATCAATAAGAGCCTTTTGGCTTTGAAGGAGTGCATTCGTGCTTTAGACAATGACCAGATCCATATTCCATTTAGAGGAAGCAAACTTACAGAAGTGCTTCGTGACTCCTTTGTGGGCAATTCAAAGACTGTTATGATCTCTTGTATATCTCCAGGTGCCGGGTCTTGCGAACACACACTCAATACCTTGAGATATGCAGATCGGTACGTGTTTCCCTATTATGTGCTCTAAAACATTATGTTTCATAAACGAGGTGCCCCTCTTTCTTTCATAGACATTCATGTTTGGGTATACTGTTTCATCATATTGTGAACAGGGTTAAAAGCCTTTCCAAAAGTGGAAATCCAAAAAAAGACGCGGTCTCAAATTCTGTACCACAAACCAATAAGGAGGTTTCATCCATATCAACTATTCCAGCTAATGCTGGTACGGAGGATTTTAATGATCAACGTCAAGATAAAACAATGGATATAGGCAGGAAATTTGTTGAAAAGGAAAGTTTGTTGTACAGCTCTGCTGCTGCTGATGTTGACAAACAGACATCGAGTTTTTCATCAAATTACCAGTCAAATGGGCGAGAGGAAAAAGGGTTGGCTGCTTCAACTGACAGGGAGAGGTTTGAAATGAAGAACTCATACAATGATTCTACCAGTCAAAAGATGAACTCTAACTCTCATAATAATACCGATGAGAAAATGCAAAAGGTGTCTCCTCCACGCAGAAAAGGGTCCAAGGATGAAAAGTCTGAAAGGCCTTCAAACTCAATGAAAAGGGATGCCAGTGGTTCTGATCTCGTCAACACAAGCTCCAAGCAGCAGATCACAGGGAATTATAGCTCTGTTACCACTGGATCCAGGCTATATGAACCGGAAACCTCTGCTGACAGGAATATCAGTGCAGTACTTGAGGTTTGTCAATTGTCAGATATGTGGAATCACCTATTGTTCACCAATTTTTAGTTGAACATAAACTTGTTTGTGCTGTCTGTTGAACTTCTTAATTGGATTTTTGCAGGAGGAAGAAGCACTAATTGCTGCTCATCGGAAAGAAATTGAGGACACAATGGAGATTGTTCGTGAAGTGAGTTATTACGTTTTTATTGTCCACATTAAATTATGAAATTCAGTTTCTAATTGCTTTCCTCAGGTCATTTCACGGCTTGAGTTTTCGTGCTGTTAGCCTGTGACAGTGATTCATCTCTCTCCAACGCTTTTTCAATTATTAAAATTTAGAGAAGGAAAAATTAGTGGTGTTATTAAATTTCAGATAGCCTGTAAACGATTTATATTTCTATGTTCATCTTGTATTTCTTTTGATTTTCAGGAAATGAAACTGTTGGCGGAAGTGGACCAACCAGGAAGCCTTATTGACAACTATGTAAACCAGTTGAGCTTTGTGCTTTCTCGCAAAGCCGCTAGTCTCGTGGGTCTTCAAGCTCGCCTTGCAAGATTTCAACATCGACTAAAAGAACAGGAAATTCTTAGTAGAAAAAGAGTTCCCCGTCAATAAGAGTATTGGTTTCTCTTATTCAATGTGATCTGTATTTTCGGGTTTGTTAGTCATACTTGAGAGGGTTTCGTATGATAAACACATCTTTTGTTTCGATATCTTATGATTAAACTTACATGTATATTTCCTTGTATGATATTCTGGCCACCTCATGACTCTGGTGAAGTCCATGTAGGTTATGCCCCAAAATTTTAAGTTTTAGAGGGCAAAGTATAAATAAAATAGAATTTGGTGCAGATACAAAAATAAAAATCCAGTTTATATTTTTTTTTGCCAACAGTAAAAATACAACTTTCAACCTATGTTGTATGTTTTCTTCTTTCTACCTATAGTCCAATAAAGTTTTTGATACTTATAATTTTAGGTTTAAGTTCAACTATACAGTATCACGTATTCGATAAAGAAAGATTTTTTTTTTAATCGGCCAAACACACACCCACGCTACACTATTCGATAAAAAAAAATTAACTCTAGTATCAAATACTACTTCATAACATTGATTATTCTTTTAATAAAATAATATTGAGTCTTATTTTAAAATAACACATCTTTATAATTTGAATTATTAAAAGTAAAGTTTAAACTTTTCGCAAGTTACTATAAGTTACAAATTTTTTAGTTTATGATGATTGTCTCAAATGTACCAAAGCGAATAAAAAAAAAAGTGTACCAACGCGAAATTTGTCCGATGCATGTCTCCATTTCAAACGGTGCAATTAGCACAGTACACCACACTTCAGTGTTCTACAATCCACTAGTTCAGTCTTACTAGATTCTAGAATCCAAATTAGCATTTTCTCAACTATTGGATTCTGAAACCCAAACAAAGTATGATGCACCCAAAAGCGGTGTGGCGTGAATTGGGAGGACCCATTACAATGGGTTACGCTTATAGATTTAGTACAAGTCACAGCTTGCCATGACAAAAAAACAAAATCAGATATTATTCTCATTCCTCTTAAATATCCTTGTCATCAGGAACAAACAACATCACTAAGCTAGCTAAATGAAAATAAAATTGGGGGAGGAAGCAGTATTATCATTACATAATTAACACCTCAACCTCAAAACAATGCCTCAATCTAATAGTTCACTTATGTATAGCATATACAACCTATTTCATTCTACACTAAAAACATGCTATACCAATACACAAAAACCATGTGTAGTCAGTTCAGTATTCAAGCTACAAATGCTCCAAATCTAGAATTTAGAATGGCCATCTTTAAGATACTGCCAAAAGAGAAGGATCCTTCGTCAATATTAACGACTCATAACAAAAATCCAGTATCAACGACAAGTCGACAATGTATATACTGCTGCATCACTCTTTTGCTTACTCAGCTTTCAATTTCAAGATCTCCATAGCCGTCCTACGCCGGAAGTAAGGCATGTGTTCCTACAAATGGAAAGAGGGAATCAATTCTGAATCGACACAGAAAATAGCAATCTAACAAGAACAAATTCCTTTGTCAATGTTATTATGCTATAAATATGCATCCATTGGATTTTTCTGAAGTGGCTCTGGCAAGAGAAACATTGCACGCCAAGTAGACGTACAAAGGCCACCGATTTTAAAGAAGTGCATAGATTTCAAGCAATTGATAATACTTGAAATATTGTGTGCAGATCTATTTTGACAGTAAAAACTACAGGACGGGCGAATAGCTAGAGTTAACGTCTTACAGATTTTGAGATTTCAAAGCGAATCATCAATTATGGAGTATGGGAATTTCAATAGTCAATATGAGTTATGGGCTCAAGAGAAAAGAATATATGTAAACACAACAAAGTATATAGAATTTAAAGCATAAAATTCCAGCTACAAACAAAACACTCCTTGTCATACCTGTTTAAAACACAACCCCAGGCCTCTGCTATAAAAGTCAGCATATTTGATCATAAAGACCCCACAATCAAACCTGTTCAGATACAAAAACTTTTGTTCACAATATAATTAACCAAATACTAAAATAATTTAAACTGCGATAGAACCAGAAACTTGGGTGTGCAGAGGGAAAATGCAAGGAATACAAATGAAGGTATTTGAAAACTATAGATGTAAAGCATTTCACTATCAATTTATCACTCCTTAATTTTCGATTGTGCCAAGCTCACATCAGAGAAGCTCTTGCAAGAAAGTTCAGATAAAAAAGTTACAATATCTTTCTTGAACTAATTGAATGCACGAAAACATTTTATGATCAATATTCATTTCCCTAATTCAATCAATCACTCCAATAAAAATTTCTCTAGTGACTTGCCATACTAACAAGTTTTGGCAACCAAGAATTATGTGCGTTAATACTTACACCAGTAATTATTACCTATGACTGACTTCATATTAACCTTATAGAAACAGCAATATTCAAACTTCGGCAAGCAAGATTCTAGAAATAACTCTTAATCCAAACAACACCTCAATGACAAAGCCAAAGCTCGATGTAAACTAAAAAAACGTCAGTGCATAACATATCAAATTGTTTAGTCATTAAATACAATGACTTTTCTCCCTCTTATTAATCTAATTATTCCTATTTTTTATCCACACAACAAAATTTTAGTTTCAATTAAAAAAATGTAAGAAAAATAGATTATTTATAAAAGGGAAGCAGTTTGAGACAATAGGATATAAATTTATAAATTTCAGCTTATTTTCTTCAGAAAAACCTGTTAGTTTCTTGTCTTTATGGAAGAAGACATGCCTTATGGATGGATCTCTTGGCTTTAAAAAAATATTGGCAAGCTACAACACTCATTTTTCATTGTAAAAGATCAGAATACAAACCCATTATCCTGCTCAGGAAGGTCTTCAACAAATTCTTTTTCCCAAGTACTAACATCAATATCTTTTCCGGTCTTGTCCTTAACTTCATCCACAAAATATCTAGCCTGGGAGACATCAATATGACAAACATTAGATGAACCATTCAACATCCGAATGTAAATACATCTATATCATTCCTCAGTTTCTAATGCAATAAATTCCTGTTAGTGTGTCAATACTCAGGCCCTTGGTGAAACACTGAGTAATGACGAAGTATAAAATTCCAAAGATTCAAAAATTTGTCTGTTACTCAAACTAAGAAGAGATGGCACTTGACACAGTGACTCCACGTGGAGTTTTAACAAGTGCAAGGTACACTTAACCACCAAAAGCTAGACCAAGGCCTGCACCTGACCAAAGAAACTTATATTTATTTTGAGCGTTAAAGATTTAAAAAAGATGACAAGATAATAATAATAATAACAGTAGTAATAAATAAAAAAATAAAAGGGAAAAAACTGAAGTTTACATTGCAACATTAAATCTAGACGAATAAGATTAAGACCAAAGAAAATGGCCTGACTTTGAATACTTCCAATCTCCTTCAATTTGCAATATGCAGCTTGGAACATAAATCTTATGATTAAATTACATAGACCAAAGACTTTACCAGCACTTTCAGCACATGGTTATCCTTTCCTTTCAATGAGTCAAGATACTGGAATTTTTCATCTTTCTTATTGATAACAGCCAAGCACCAATGGATTTCTCTATGAATAGGTACAAATATCTGGTAGTGACAATGAATCATGTAAAAGATCAGCACGAAAACCAATTTAATTGGCTATAAGAAAAAGAAAAATGAAAGACTAGTTTTAAGATAATTACTTTATCACATTCATGTAAGCCATATCCCAATTTCCTTTGGCTCGTCCATCTTCTGACAGATTTGAAATCATAACCATTCCGGCCACTTATTAACTGGCAATTAACGTTAGCATTTCAAATTAAAAAACATCAAAATCAGACCAACGTGACTAAATAACAAATTACAAATAGAGAAAAAATGCAGATTATATGAATGACATTTCAAGGTGTCTTGTTCATTAATGAGTGCAAATCAAGAAATTCTACAATAAAAAAAGGTCAAACTGAAGCACTAGGAAAACAAATAAATTTCAGACAATTATATATTAGAGTTGTGAAATACTAGCTCGAAGCCCCAAACCGTTTCTGTATCCTTTCTAGTGAAAATAAGATAAGGACCAAAAAAAGGGAAAATGGGTATGCAGATACATGAGGTAGGATTCATTGACAATGATAAAAGAATGACACATACATCCCATGGAGCAACAAAGATATACGCTATGAAGGAAGAGGAAGAAGGGGAACAAAATAAAAACTTCGAAGGGTTAGATCTACAATTTAGAGGGCGGGGTCACCTCCTAAGAGGGAATACACATGGTTATACTACTGGTTAAATCACCTATATCGCCTTAGAGAAAATAAATTAATAAAACCAATTGATTATTTGTGCACTATTTTCATGTTAATCATGCAAACTAAGGGTCAGAAAATACAAATAAAAGTATGTGATAAAACAGTGCAGAGTTTCAATTTCTATAGAAATTCATTAATAAATTAACTTTAGCCTTTCGAATACGCTTATAGTGTAGAAAACAATATTTAATTGAAGTCTCATGAGCATGATATTCATGGAATATGATTTCAATACAATACAGCGGTAGAGATTGTAAAAATTCAAAAAGGAATTAAACATGGATTTCAATTTGGGATTCGATTTGTGAATCATAAGTGTGATTGGATAAGAAACCCCTGTCTAGGCTAAGTTTTTGGTGCCATGTGTAAAAAAAACAAGGCCTCAACATTAAATAATCATGTGATGTGAAGAGGTATTCTACCTTTTTGTAGAAAAAGGTATTGAAAAAATGACATTTCAGAAACTTCTTTGGTTCTCTTCGCTCCCTCTCTTTCAGCAACTCAAGGTACAAATTTATCACCTGAAAAGTTATGGTACATCTATCATTGAATTTTATTGTGAATAATGTAAAATAATGATATAAATATAATTAGGTATCAAATTGTTCTCTTCTACAGTAACTGAACTCAAGGATAATTGGATAAGCGGAAAAAAAGAAACAAGATCACCTCATCATTCAACCATGCACCCGGCTTAAGGCACTGAAACTTTTCTACCGTGATCTCAATGTTAGAATTCTCATGGGTAACCAAGATCATCTTCCTGTAGAAGCAAGCAATTAATGAGCTACTATACAGATTAAACTCTTCTCAATGACAAACATCGAAATCGTCAAAGTATACCGGCTAAATGAAAAGGCACGATCAACCTCATTTTCTTCCTCATTTGTAAGAGCGACAAAAGGCTCCTCCGGCACTTCCTGAAAGCCATAATAACAATTGGGTAAGTTCCAATAACATTTAGTCTGTTTCTCATTTCCCAATCAACCACACCAACCCACTGCTAATCATTTGTAATAAAAATTAAACATAACTCAGCTCTTATTTGATTAAAGAAAACATTTTATGATCCCAATGTTTCGGTACAGGAATTCTGGGGTAAGGTAAAAGGACGATGCTCCAGTACAAGGTAGCGAAAGCTTCCCGACTCAAAAGCTATTACAATTTACAAACGAGATGAGTGCAGGCCCTCAAACCTGTGACTTATCAGCTTCAAGATTACGTTTCGCTCCACTTGACCAACCCCTCAGATTAAACATTTTCTGTTATCACCGCTAATTATAAGATAACGTCTACTTTTCATAATGTTTATCATTATTACGATTACGATAAAACCAATATACATCCTTCAACCAAACACAAATAAGGCCTAAACAGCCAAATACGCAAAAATGGGTGAGTGAAACAAGCCATTACCTCCTCCACTAATTCCTTCTTCGGGTGCAACAAACTAAATGTCTCCCTGCGCTTCTCATTCAGTTCAATTTCAAAATCCAGTCTATTGATGTTGTCATCTCGCCTCTCAGCAGCCGCAAGCAACTTCTTATACACATGAACACTCGACAAATCATGTTTCTCAGATTCCCACACCTTCCCACCACTCATCACCTTCAAGTTACCATTGGTCAACTCAGAAGCAGGCGATAACGTTGACTGTTGCAGCTGATTCTGAATCCCACCGTCCACATCCATGGCATCATCCAAATCAAGCACCTTAACCACCTCTCCCGCACCCGAATCTCTCGAAACCTTGTTGCCATGACTCTCAGCGTCCACGTCAATCACCTCCCTCTCCTTAGGCACCAAAAACCTGAATGTGGCAAATGCAGAATTCTTGGCCTTCTGGTAACTCAAAAAAAGAGCGTTACCCATTTCGTCACCGGCACTAGTCCTATCCCTGGACCTCGAAAGTTCGAACTTCCGGGGTCTGCACGGCGCGTGAACCTCCCTAACCAGCAGCGGCTTCGCGTCAGGGTACCGGGAAAGTCTCGAAACGGCGCTGTTGAAGGATGGAATGGGTCGGGTCAGAGTGGAGGATAATTTGGGTCGTTTTCTTTGGGAATCTGGAGATGAAGAATTGGTGCAATTGACGTTCATGCATTCTTCGGGGCGTTTCCGGTTGCTAGTCATCACACCCATTGATCGGAAGAAATCGGAATTGGAGAAGGAGCATGTCCAGCACGTGAATTTGGGGAATTAGGGTTTTTATGTTGAGAGTGGCAGAAGAGCTGGAAAAACACTAGAACAACGTGAATTTGATTTGATATTAGATACTACACAACATTCAGTGTGGCTTTGGTTTGAATACACAGAAATTGTGTGTGTGCTGTTCTGTTCACTAACCTCGAAATTTTACAGTGTCAACAATGAGTTTTGGCTTCTGGTGGTGGAGCAAAGGGGTCAATAAAAATTATTTTATTGAATTTATATATATATATATATTTGCACTTCTAAAATTAAAATTATAATTATGGAAATCCAACAGTAGAAAGCTAGAATTTTATTTTAATTTTTTTTCGTGGTAAAACAGAAAAGAAAAAACAATCTCTTGATATTAAAATGTTTTTTCTCTTTTTTATAACCAAAATTATGGTAATCCAACACTAAAAGCCAAGCTTTCTTTTCCTTATTTCACATCAATTTTGTAATAGAGTAATCTACCTTATTCTATTTGATCTGGAAAGCCCGAAGGCTAACCCTCCAATGGTCCTCTGGCGCGCAGTGGTGCAAGTTTTTCGACATCTCACTTGGTGGAGGTAGTAGGGTATTTGCAGGCACTCTAATGCTAAAGTTAGAATAAGTCCAATAGTTCAAGTGTGAGAATAGAGAATGATAGCATACTAATAGTCAAGTGTAGGCTATTTATAACAATCATAATGGCAATAAAAGCAAAATCATGCTTATGTAAAGTGCGATGTGACACCTGAATTCTTGACCATCAACCCAAAATATGTAAGCTTCGTTGTCATGTCGGGAGATCCCGACATGCCTACATGCCTCCGACATGGGATAATCCGACATTGGCTGATGATCTGTTCATCGCGTGAGGTTATCATGTGATGCTCTGCCGGATTGGTCCATAACACCGTTAGAATAAAATGAGTGATTTCTTTTTCTTGAAACAAAAAAGAGCACAAACGCCGAAAGCTCCTAAGACCCTAACTTCGGTGATATTCCGTCATTTGAACTATAATAAGAATATTGTGTTTTATTGTGAGTATGTGGTAGATATTAGAAAATGAGTTTTGTTCCGCTAGTTTTTTTTCGAAACTCTAATTGAAGGTTGCATTTAAGGTAGAGACTAAATCTTTCGAACTATCGGTATGGACTTAATGGTTACCGACAATAACAGATTTAGCAAGTTAAATGCTAGCTTTGGACAACTATGTTATAACCCCAATATATTTTAATAATTTGAAAGATTCCCTTACATAGATTTTTTTATATTTCAAATCACTCATAGCTCATGACAGGTTGTTAGAGTGAGAAAATTTTCTGTGGATCAGAGAGGAGGGTTCGCCATTGCAACAATAGCAAGTTGAGGGGCGTTCGCCAAAGGTCTTGGGGCAGTGGCCTGCCGAGATCCGACTCGTGGGAAACGTCTTTTGCTTGGAACATTCGACACGGCGGAGGAAACCGCCACAGTTTACGGCGAGGCAGCCGTGAAGCTTAAGGGCCCCAACGCCGTCACCAACTTCCCACACAAAGCTGTAGAGAAAAAAAAGGGAAATGCGGGGGCAGTTTTCTCCCGCGACGGTTTCGTGTCTCCGACGTCTGTCTTAGCCTACTAGAGTGTGATTCCACGGTGTTTGTATATACAGGGGATGCTTTTTTAAACAAAAAAATGGTTTCTTTAAATGCTTAAAAGGCCATGTTTGTTTAGAAAGGATGAAATCAACAACCATTTTTCAGTGGCAGCATCGCCACTTATAGCCTTTCATATGTTAATTGACGGTTCAATTCAAATAACAAAGAATCAAGAGTTAATAATAACAAAACACAAGAATTTGTTAGGGATTCCATTGCAACAACCATGTTTTTTGCGTTTTCACCGACACTCCCAATAACAAGTACCCATGGTTGTCGTTGATTTCAAAACACACACATCCAAAGGATGACATCATCCGGACTACCAGTAGTGCCCAAAATTTAGGGTATACCTTAAATGCAACGTATCTTGGTACATTATAAAAAATAAAAGTATTTATGACTTAAATAATGATAGTGCAACGCGAATTTAGCGTCGCGAGGTGGACATATATTGGTGATCTCTCTTTTGTCTTGAGTTGAGGCAGGTCTATTGACGAGTATTAACCGGGACCTAAAAAAACGTTATATTATTAAAAAAAAACTATTATTAATCACTTAACATTTCAGTCTTTAACTTTCGCTTTCTCAAAAAGAGCTCTCAATTTTCCTATATTAACGCTTTTACAATTATTAATAGAAGCAAAAAAAAAAATAGCTATCATATATTTAAAAAATCTCTTTTTTATTACCGCACAAAATCTCCAAAATTTATCCAAATTCATGGGACGGTCCTAAGTTAAGATATTATGAATTAGTTTATATTAAGACCAAACGTTACATTTATGGATCATAAATTTAGGATGAATGAAAGATGTTCAGTTTTTTTAAAAAAAAATGTTAAATTCAAAAAGTGTTAAAAGATAGTACTTACATTTAACTTACCTACAAGCCCTGTTAGATCTTATCCCACCTAACCAATGAAGTTATAAAACACTAACACCTGTATCAATTGTCTTGTTGAACACCGTGGAACAGTTAGCACATCTTTTATAATATATTTCTTTACCGATATTTAATAAAAAATAATTTTAAATTGATTTGACACTTCAAGTCAATACAATACATGTCTATAGTTTAACATTTTTGAACCGATTATATGTGACTCAACATCACTTAGACACTTATCATAATTTTTTTTTTATATTTCAAATAAAATAATAAAATATATTATAACTATGTCTTTTTTGATTTTTTTGTTTATGTGGCATTTAAAGACAAAGATTAAGAAAAATGTAAATCTTATGTGGTAGAAAAGAAAAAATACTTACATTATTATTAATGTCTCTAGGTATTTTTTTTAAGGAAATTTCTATTAAACCCTCCACATGGAGAGGGTAAAATCACCCTTCCATTCATTATAATTTATTTTGACATGTTATTTTAATACTTTAAGTTTTTAAATTTGTTAATTAATCCTTGATATAGCTAACTCTTATTTTTAATTTTGTCATTTTTAACTACACTTTAACTCACCCATATTAATCACACTTAGATATTCTTTTTTCTAATTTTTTTGTTTTTCTGAATGAGATTTATTTCATCGTTTTTCTTCTCAACGTAAAAATTAAAAAGATTTTGTTTCTTTTTTTAATCTATCTCTTTTCTCTTTCTAGACCCAGAAAAAAAAGGCTACCCAGTTTATAGTGATTATTGAAGATGGATTCACTTTAATTTGGATCACTACATAAGTATGCGTTTGCATAACGTGATTCTATATTATAGTTTTTATTCAGAATCACAAATTAGAGTTATATATGCCTACACCCTTACCTCTGTTTTTTGCTCTATTTACATTTTTCTTACCCGATTAGTAAAATTTAATTGGAGTCTATCATAAGTTTGGTATAATTTGCAATTGTAATTCTAATTCCTTCAAAAACTTTAAGGGATTTTAATTCCATTAATTAATTACTGGATACTATGTTTTTGGCAAATGCTCTATTTTCATCTTTACGGCCATGGGAATCGGGAAATGTTAGGAAGAATTGGATGATAAAAAATCATCAGATAGACCACGAAAAATAAGGAATTACTATATAGTATGATCAAATTTTAGAAAAAAGTAAGTATTTCGTGTTAAAAAGGTCGAACATACATTATACATACCAGATATATAAATGGTAATACCCAAAAGAAGAGGAATACATGAGATTGAGAAGAAGAATAAGAAAGTTTGTTTTTTTTAAAAAAAAAAGAACAAAGAACAAAGAAGAAGAATCGATGAACTAGGGTGGTTTTTTTTCGTTGTTTAGAAAGAGAAAGGAGATAGATTTATAAAAAGAAATAGAAAGCCTTTTAATTTTTAGGTTGAGAAGAAAAAATATTTAAGTGTAGTTAACATAGGTTAGTTAAAGTGTTGTTAAAAATAACAAAATTAAAAATAAGAGTTATTTATATTAAGGATTAATTAACAAATTTAAAAACATAAAGTATTAAAGTGACGTGTCAAAATAAATTATAATAAGTGGAAAAATAACTTTACCCTCTCCATAAAAAGGGTTAAATAGAAATTCTGTTTTTTTAAAGTTCCTTAATCAAATAAATTATAAAGTTTAGTTAGATAGCAATTGGGAAGATTAATGCAATCACTGCAAAATGGATGTTAATTTGAATCATATACTATAAAAAAGAAATTCCTTCTTGATTCATAAAAAATCTATTTTGTCATGTATCATATCCACATTAATTCAGTTTCCCTCCAAAAATTCATTTAATATTATTTTATTTTATTTTCTCTTTGTTTGATTTTTAACATCCAAGCTTAAAAGGTTTGATTTTTCATGTACATTTTTGGTATTTTGGATTGTTTTGAGATTAAAAAAAATTAAAATTCAAAATTTCAATGATAAAATTAAATATAATTATTAAACTCTTTTTCTCTTACTTCTTTTTTTCCTCTTTCTTTTCTCTTCACTTCTCTTCATTTCAAGTTTATTTCACTATTTTTTTTTTCTCTATTTTCCATTCTTTCCTTTCCATTTTTTTACTTTGTTTTTTGTGATTTGTTAAAAAAAAATTGGTATAACCACAAGTTTCTCTATCCTTAAGATGAGACTAATCTAAATCATTAAATTTTGAATGTTATTTGGTTAAAATATGATCAAACTTATTTATATGTTTTATTGTATATTCATTATAAAATTATAAAATATTGACATAACCTCACAAACACATAACGACGAAGACACGGGCGAATTTTGTATGGAATGCATGTATTTTGTTTCCTATCTATTTTCAATCTGGGAGAATGATATACCCTTACATGTACACGTGTCATCCTTTGCTGCATCCTGCTTGCCGTCTAAAAATTCACCAGCTTTTGGACCCATTTGTCCGCCTAAAAATTCCCACTTTTCAAATTCAAAATAATGACTCAAATCAGAAAAAAAAAAAAGGTTATTGATGACCCATTTATCTCTCTTTCTCTTTATCCTCTTTCTCGATCCCTCTTTCTCCTTCTTTTCATCATTTTCCTTCTCTCCTCTTCCCATCTGCAACTGCCCTTCTTCTTCATCTTTACAACAAACAACAAATACAATTTTGTTTTGCATTTGAAAAATTTTGGGAAAATTTCTATGATTAGGTCACTCTGATCTCTATCTTCTTCTCCTCAATCTTCCTTCATACCTCCACCGTGAACAGCTATGTTTTTCTCCCTATCTTGGCTACCAGATTCACTGAACGATGGGAGGATGTGTTGGATCGTGCTCTTGCAACCTTTATAATAGGTATGAAACTCAAAATTTTGAAGTTTCTTTGCGTTGTCTATTTTTTGGTTAGACCAAAAATCCATTCTACTTGAACCCTTGCATTTCCTCTTCATTTATTCTTTACCAACGTTGGTCTCATATCTCACCGTCTCTTTCTAATCCCTTTTGTTTTGATTTTTTGTTGTTGTCAAGTAGTTAAGGTTGTATCATATATCCAAACGGAGGGAGCAGATTATGACGGCAGAAAGGGAGCAGATTGTGATTCAAACGGGATCTTTGGAATCGCAGAGACGGTGGTGGTGCCGAGATCGAAAGGGAAAAAAAGTGAGGCTTTCAATATTTGGAGGATGGAGACACAACCTTAAGTTAGCTTATGTCTAACTTTATTATATTATTAAAACTTTATTTTTTTAGAGTCATTTTATCTGGATGTTTGATACCTCTAGCTTTTTTCCATATTTTTTCAAATAGCAAGGAGCACAAAAGCTTAAAAGACCACTTGAAGCACTCCGTCCTAAGTTGCAGGTAATATTATGTTATGTGGATGTTTTCTTTTTCTTTGATTATATCAGCAACTATTGACATAATCCATTGGGGTGTGGTTTAGGTAACAGAGGTAATTATGTTTGCATTGCATCTTTTAAGTATGTTTGCAATGGTTTTGAACCCCCTCCCCCCAAAGAGAATCAGGTTATATTGCAGAACCATGTCGAGATTGGGTTTTGTTGTTGTCCTTTTGGATCTCATCTCCATAATGTTGTTGCAGATGTGCTATGCACTCATGCCAATAACTTAGTTTTTTTTTTCCCTTAACTTCATTCATTCTATGGTTTTGATTGCAATTAGATCATTCTACTTATGTTTTTCAAAATGTCGTAGTTTAGTGTTGCAATTCTTAGTTGTTGTTAATTTGTTATCAATTTCTGACTTTGTTCAATGTTGAGTTAACCCTTCTTTTGCTGCAGGTATTACACAGACTACTCGCAAGAACAAGAAATGGAGCTTGAAGCATTAGAAGCTATACTCATAGATGAGTTCAAAGACTAATCGTTTGATCTGACCTAACTACTGTTCTTTTCTATCTTTGTTATGATAGAATCAATTCGTGTTTGAGTTATGTTATTGGAATTTGATAGTAGATACTTAGATTGATAGTTTTCTTTTCCTTTCCTTATTTGACAAAATTCTTCTGTCATTGAAAAGATGAGCAGAATATTTTTCTGCTGTATGTAGTGTTCTGAACTCAATGAAATTATATTTGTGTTCTTTTGGTAAAAATGTCAATTGTCATGTACAGTTTATTTGAGTTTGAGCCTTAGGAAATTTAGAAGTTGGTTTTATTTCCATTAGTTTCCCCCTTCCTTTGATCTATGGCTGCAATGTACACATTTTATCTATATCTATGTTTTATACATTCTTACAGGATGATGAGGCTCATGGATCAACTAATAATCCAAGTTTTCTCCCCACTTATCCATTTTAGATTTCAGTTTTATTGAACTTATACTTTAGATTTTGCATTGTCTTATGTTTTTCTTACAAAGACATGACTTTACTTTTGGAGCTTATTTATGTTTTCTACATTTAATCGTCTGATGTGTAATACATAAAATATTTGCTTGATTATTTTTCCAGCTAAGCTGGCTTTGATATTCTCAAACACAGAAAAATATCCTAATGAACCTCCACTCTTAAATGTGAAAAGGTCAGTGTCTCTATTGTAATGATCTCTTATTGTTGCTTTTTTGAGTATTCAGTTAATGGCCTCTTTTGTTTGATTTATTATTCACTAACTTTAAGATGTTTTTCCTATACTTCATCTATGTTCTATACTTTACAGCTTGCAAGGAGTACCTGCGGTAGATTTAAAGGTTTTAAAAGAAAGCTACAACAAGAGGTGGCTTTTTACCATGCAATTTTATGTTCAATGTTTAAGCTGTTCTGGTGTTTCTTTGTGCTATTGTTGCTCTGGTAGTCATCCATATTGGATCATTTTCTTAATGCTGTTTTGAATTTTATTTGTCTCCAGTTATCATGTGTGTATTTTCATTCAGCACATTAGCTGGTGGTTATACACTCAAGATTTGTGGTATTTTCAACTTTCCTCTTTTGGCTTTTTGGCAGATTTGTTCATGTATTGCATAATATATCCAAACATGCACTCAGGTTAGACAGAGATACTCCATTGTTACACAATGAGGCTGGTGACAAATATGACCCCTTGCATTTCATTTTGCAAATTGTGTTCCTGTTCACCTAATTATACTTCTTGCTATTCACTTAGCATGTTCATATTCATGTTCATAGTATTTGTGCTATAGGTTCTTTATAAAATGTAGGATTTTATGTTTTCTAGGTTTAGAGAATTTGAAGGGAAGCTTACTTATTTTGAGATTACAAAAGGAAGAAACGTGAAGACTTGAGGACAAAGATGATAGATTTGGGCTCAATCTTAAGGTTAAAGATTAATTAAGTTATATTCAATGGATAATACATGACAATATCTCATTTTTTTCTTTTTAATGATGCCTTTTTTTTTTTTTTTTCATTTTTATTTTAAATCTTCCTCTCATATTTTGCTATTTTTATGGTTCATCTAAGATTGATATTGAGGTAGTTCATTGAAATAAACTATTGGGTTTGATTCTTACTTATTTTAGGTTATATGTTTTTCAGGCTGAAGCAAATCAAATTGGTGGCTTTGATATGAGCTTATATCACTTGCACATGTTATAGACCTTTTGTTGGTTCTGGCCTCAAGGTGAAGAAAAAGCAAAATTCTAAGAGATTAGAAGAGTTGGATTTGTTGGGGAAGGATATAATGTCATTGCAAGTAGAGGGTCATGCTTCATCTATTTTGAAGATGAGAAGTAGTTCTTTATAATGACTGCAAGGAAAAAACTCATCTAGATAAACTAAAGGCCAAGTGTTTGAGCAGTTGTAGAGTTTGTGTTTCATTAATATCTTCTTCAAAGAAAATTGTAGATGCCATTAATAAAATTTATTTGTCAGTTACATTACTTATCTAATTCATCTATCACTTATGCATTAAGGTAAATTACCGTTTAATGTTTTCTATTCCCTTTCCTCTTCTCTTGATCTTGCTTTTTCTTTGGGAAGTTTTGGTAGATGTGTTGTATATTATTGTAATAGTAATAATTACATTGTATATCATTTCCTTTGAGTATATAATTTACCTCACCATTGTATATTATTGTAATAATAATAATAGTATTACGTTATTTTTCAACTTTGATAATGCTAACATGTAATCATCACATTTACTATGTTAATCTTATATTTTGATTATGAATTTTTTAAATATTGCAATTAAGAAACCTAAGAAAGAAATAAAACATAACATTTATTGTATTTAATACGTAGTCTTATTATATTTTGGGGTTTACACAAAAAAAATCTTTTGATTATACGTTAATCTTATGATTATGTCAATCTATTAGTCTTGCCAAATCTATTAGTGTATATATTGTAAATCATTAAAAAATATTAACACAAAACCACAAATGCATCAATGAGGACTTTAAGTTTGTTGTCTTTACACTTTCACTAAATTTTTATAGCCACAAATTACATATATAATTGTGATTTTCTATATAAATGATATCTAAATTTGAGGAGAACTTTTGAATACATGCAAATATAATTTTGATTTTCACTCCATCTGAATCTAATTTTAATACTTCATTCTCCTATTTGATATCAAGAAATCAAATCAAGATAATTCTATCAATAAGATTTAATATTACATGTGGTTAATAGCAAAAGTAGCACGAGTTTGAAAAAAAAAAACATAACATGTTTAAGAATGAGTGCTACTCAGAGTGATTTGTGTTCTTTTCACATTCACTAAATTTTCATATTTTTATAGTCACAAATTTCATATATAATTGTAATTTTCAATATAAATGATTTCCAATTTCAAGAAAAACATTTGAATACACACTAATATAATTTTGATTTTCACTCGGTCTCAAACTAATTTTAATACTTCATTCTACTATTTGATATATCCAATCAAGAAATCAAATCAAAATAATTCTTTCAATAGAATTTAATGTTACATATGATTAATGGAAATAATAGTGCGGGTTTTGAAAAAAATATATGGTGTTTAAGAATGAGTGCTACTCAAATTTAGTATAGGGTTCAATAAAAGTAATTTAATTTAATTATTCTTAATTATTTTTCAAATAGTTCATGTTAAACTTTAGATGTCTTTCACTCATTTGAGATTTTATTTTACTAGCCAAACTTTTTTTTCTTTTTTAGGGGAGGGGAGGGAGAGTTTTGCATTTAGCAAGATTTGATCCCCTTCACCTGATATCCCTGTAGCACTTTCGCTAAACTACTATCAAAGTGATCTCACTCATTTGAGATAATGGTGTTAATATGTTAATACGCTAAATTATTGGAAGATGATAAATTAATATTGTTGTCCTAATTCAATATAGGTTTTCACAAAAAGAGATAATATTTAATGAGTACTATCAAAATTTAGTACGAGTTTTGGTAAAAAATAATTTAATTAGATCATTCTTAATTATTTTTTTTCAAAATTTATCATTTAAAGTTAAATTACTTTGATTATGCTAATGGTTAGATGTCTCTCACTCATTTAAGATAATAATGCCTATGTGCCAATGCGCTGAATTCTTTCAACATGGTAAAATTAAATTTGTTGTTGTAATTCAGTACGGAGTTTTGGAAAAATATATAATGTTTAATGGGTACTACTCAAATTTAATGAGTTTTGACAAAATTTAATTTGATTAATTATTCTTAATTAGTTTTTCAACCTTTATAATTCTAAACTAATTTAATTGAAAAGAAATCATTTCTAGAAGTGTCATCAAACACATTATTTACAACATATTATTTTTTTTCATAGATGATTTGCAAAATTAGTCTATGCAGTCATTATCATTATCATGATATTATTTTTTCATACATTATTTACACTTGGGATTCGGTTTCATTTTGTTTGTATGTCATTACACACCATGTCCACCTTATTGAAATATTACTTATTCTTATATATCATTTAATTATGGAACAAAATAATTATTTCCCGTGAAATCGCATGGGTTTTATTATGTAAAGTCATACATTGCCTATGATCTACAAATAAGATAAACAACAATGAATACTTGAATTTTTTTTGTTTACACATCCAATAATATCATATATACATTATTGGTCAATTATACAAAATTAAATATAAATTGCATATGAAGAAAAACAAATTCATCCCGTGCATCGCACGGATTTGTAACTAGTTTACGTATGAAACAATTATTTTTCCGCTAGTCTAAGTCATGGTTGACCAGTGAAAAAACAAACACACCCTTGAGAGTCCAATTTATCTCGGATTACCATAAAAAATACAATGCTCATGCAAGACTTGAGAGGATCTCACACTTCACAAAGTAAGAAAAATTGTAGAGTTGTTATATCATTATCTTATTAAAAATTGTGATTTTTAATGTGTGACACTTTTGGTTCTTTAGTTTTTTACGTCAATTGAGTTTGGTCCTTTAATTTTTTTTATCTATTTTAGTCATTTAACTTTTATTTTAGATTCAATTTAATTTATTCAAAAATAATTTTTGATTTGTTAACGTCCTTGATGGATATAACAGTAGGGATCAAATTAAATTTAAAATAAAAATTAAGGAATTAAAACAGATTAAAAAAAATTAAAATATGAAAGTGAATTACGGTAAAGAATTAAAGCATCAAAAATATTATTTTATCATTGTGATTGTCAGATATTTTTTATTTTCTTTTTCATTGTTTTTATCGAACGATTCTTATGGAAGGAGAGGACTATCATGTACAGTAGACCATCTTAAACAACCTCAAAATCATAATTGAATGAACACGAAAAATAAAACAGTATAAATTGATATGAAGCCTCTCAATGATTGACAAGTCAATAATAGTCCATATAGTCATGTACTAAGTCTTACTTGTCTGAGAGTCGGAGGTTTAATATTTAAATTTTAATGGTGGTAATTTAAATTAGGAAAATATTGATAGAGTTAGTTTAGAATGGGCGCATGTGTAATTGCCGGAAAAAAAAAAACAAACCTTTCAACCATTGCATCACCATTTATTATCATGCTGAACAAAATATCTCCATTTCCTAAATCCCAAAAAAAAAAAAAAAATCAAAAGCAAAAATATTAGACCATATACAAATACAATGCACTTATTTGTACTAAATTTTCCTTAGCAAGATTTTTTTAGTGTGGTCTTTTGATTTAGGGACTCGCTTTTATTTTATTATTAAATATCGTAAATTTTATTAATTTAATCATTGGATTAATTATTCATATAATATGATTAACTATATAAAAATTTAACCAATTTACAAATTGTTTGATATTTCACTAAACTGATTCTTTTTATGAGCGTATAATATATACTTAAAATATTTGCGGTTAGATTACATACCTTTTAAAATTTCACATAGTTAATTTGTAATATTTAAACTTTCAATCTAACGGTTGAATTGGTAAAAAAAAAACTTAAAATCTTAAAGGGTCACCTTAAAGGTCACCCTCTTAAAAAATACAACCTCATTGCAGTTTGTTGACCTAACTTAAGTTGCTTAAAAGAAAGTGAAACATTTATACCAAATTTTTAATTAAAATAATCAAGTTTTTAGTTTTAAATTATAAGTTTTAAATATTTTTATTTAATATAACAAATTTAAACTAAATTTTAAATTTTAATTAAAAATAATAAATAGGAGATAGTTAATTTATGAAGTATGTGCAGATCCGTGTGAGTTGCTTAACAATCAATCTTACATTGTAGTATAAAATAACTTAAATTAATAGAGTAACGTGTACTTGCGAAACCTACCAAAATATTAATAAAATATAAGCTAAATAACTTAACAAGTGTATTTACATTATACATGTTCTGATATCAGCTTGAATAATGCTCTTCCAAAACAGCGATGTTACATCTAACATGATAAGATTCAAATCCTTTTATTAATATTACTTCTCGTTACGTTAAAACCATAAAAATTTAATTAAGACAATAAAAGCAAGGAGAATAATGCACATGAAGATGAATAATGATAATAAAAAAATAATAATGATTGCAGCTAAACTTCATTTCTATAATAATTTAAATTTTCTCTTACACTTATCCTTGTCATCAAATCTCAAATTTGACCTAATAACAAAATAATAATAATTGACCCAAAAAAAAAAATCAAATTTAAAATTATTTTATTAAGACATTACAAAAAGGGTAGAACATCAAAATCTTTGATCAACCATCACAACTAGATACTGTAATTGATGTCTTTGACCGAGAAAATCTTTGAAATACATGATGGTTTCCTTCCTTCATGAGGATTGAAGTTTGGAAACTTTTTCTCAATAAAAATAATTGTTTATTTTTCAAAAGTTCATTTACAGAACTTATAAAAATAAACAATTTTTTCTTTAAAATAAAGAAATCTAAACGCATATCTAATTAAGCAGCTGATCTAGTGGAGTACTCCTTAACCAATGCCCCAAAAAGTGAAGGCCTTTCTAACAAACGTGATGGCTTGTCAAATTCCTTTGCTAACCCTGTCAAACAAATCAAATAACCCCCACAAACTCTTCATTATTCTAGCAAATATAAATGCATATGTTTCTTTGATGCAACAGTTGAAATTTGTAAAATGCTTAAATGCTTATTATATAATTTTTATTGTTGTTTTTAATATTTTCTAATGCAGAAGTTCATGATAAACATAAATAACACATTAATTATACCTGCATCTATGACCAAAACTCTGTCACAATCCATGACAGTTGGTATTCTGTGAGCAATGCTAATAATTGTACGGTCTGCAAAATCTTCTCTGATGATCTTTTGTATAACAGCATCAGTTTGTGAATCAACAGAAGCTGTAGCTTCATCCATGAATAGAATTTTGCTTCTTTTAAGCATGATCCTTCCCAAGCACAACAACTGTCTTTGCCCTACACTCCAATTGTCTCCACCATCAACCACTGCAAAAATAAAGAAGTAATTGAACTCATGTCAGCTCATAATATTTGACACATTATTTTTATTTTGCTTCTTATTTCCTAAAATTTATATAGGAACACTAGAAACAAGATGGTAGTTTTATATGTAATTATTGATTATTGATGAAAACAGAAAATGAAAATACAAACCAAACAGACATCAGGTGAGAACTGTTTTCGCAAATCGTTATAAGAATAATAAATCATGATCACACAATTGAAATTGAAATTGATGGTCAAGAATGAAAGTGAGTAAAATGGATCTTGAACATTCATGTATGGTTGTACAGTTATGAATTTTGTTCTCATATAAAGTTGTGAGGACGGTTCTCACTTAATATCCCTTATATACCAATGTGAAAATATCTAAAATGTTGAAAAGATATTTATGAGAGGAGTTGACACCTGAAGCCTCAAGTTTTTCAGGCTTTGCAGCAACCACATCTTTCAGTTGGCAACGCTCAAGGCTCTGCAGCAAATAAATAAATAAATAAATAAAGGAAAAAAAAAAAGAAAGTTATATATTAGCATAGAAAGCTCAAACTAGAGTATGTTTGAAAATCCATTGACATAAAGAAACCGACTTTGATCTTTACGTAACAATGTGTATTTGACCGAATAAAAGCAAGTTGGCTAAATGAAAAATATTTTCAAACTAACGCTTAACCAACACATCACTTTCAGCAAATATTATGATTCAAAACAAGCAAGAGAGTTTGTAATGCACTTGATACCTTCCAAATTTCTTCTTCTGAGTACAATCCAAGAGGGTCAACGTTGCTTCTAACTGTTCCTTGAAACAGGACAGGTTCTTGTGGAATAATTCCAAATCTTGACCTGAGATCATGAAGGCCCACAGTGCAAATATCTATGCCATCAACAATTATTTTCCCAGCTGAAGGCTCAATCAACCTGAACAACACTTGAATTAGGGTTGATTTTCCACTGCCAGTTCTGCCAACAACACCAATCTTTTCTCCTCCTTCAAAGGTGAGAGAGATTCCCTTCAGAACTAGAGGAGTATTTGGCCTATACCGAACCTGATCATCACCATTTGATAACAAAGGATTAGGCAAATATTAACAAGTGCTAAGTGCCTTAAGACATTGGTTAAGAAAACAAAAACAGATCATTTTTATGGTAAAGAAAAGTATTTCTTGTTAAGGAAATAGAATAATCTTTAAATGCATGTAAAATTGTATGAAGTATTTAATAATGCATATTTATTGCAGAAGTTTATATTCCATATACCTAAAATGATTTCCTTTTCATGCAAATTCCATGTACCACATCTTTCTTTACTTTCAACATTTCATGTTGCTTATTATCCTCAATTTTAAATAGGCATATTGCCCCAAAAAGTACCCAAAAATAAAAAAATTAAAAATAGAAGAGATAGTACCATTTGCATAGTGTTTAACTTGTTAAAAAATCTGTCAAGTGAAGTGATATATAGTTTCTAAATGGTGTACTATAACTTTATTCAACTTCTATATGTAATCATCACCCCAAATGATCTACTTTCAAGTGAAATGATAATGAGACCTACTTTGTGAGTTGTGGCTATTAAATACCTGCAAATTTTGCATCTCGACAGTGCCATGATTAGGCCAATTCTGAGGAGGGGACCTATCAGCAATTTTCCATGGAGCTTCTGATGGAAGGTTGCTAAATTGCTTTATTCTTTCAACTGAAACCATCTTGTTCTCAACACTACAAGTCATTGTTATGGTAAATGACAAGAGACCACTTAGAGCCAGACCATAGGACAGTGACAAACCAACAAATTCTGCAACAAGTATAATAATTCTTGGTCAGTAACACAAATTTTCTATTGTACTTGTCTTGTTAATTTTATATGATCATTTTTTAAAACTTGTGCAATTTTTGCACATATTAAGAAATCAAAAGTGTTAAGTTTTTATTGAAAACGTATGCTTATTATACAATGCAATAAATGCATTTATTCCCAGTAAGAACTTATCACTTTTGATTTCTTAAGCAGCGCAACGTGGCTAAGGTTAGGAAAATTGTTATATAAATAATATGCATGAGATTTCATACATAAATAGTTCTATACTACAAAAGCCATTTAGTTCATCTTTCGTCTCCTAAAGTTACTGAGATAGTGGATTAACCATGATGCTTGACAAAGAATAACTAGGTTCAATTTGCACTAATGCTCTCCATTATAGCACTTGGCATAAAAGGTTTTCTCAAGGGGTTATATATACCTGGCCTAATAATAGCACTTGGCAAGAAGATCATGAAAACTGTGGCAACACAAAGGAAAACAACTCCCATAAAGTCCAGGCGAAAACCAAGCCATTCATTCGCGCCATTGTTATGGAAATCCATTCTCAAACTCGCGTTGACCCTGTCAATATTCTCCTGACAAAATGAGTTCTGCTTTCTGAAGCCGCGGATTGTCATAACACCAGAAATGGTCTCTGAAAAGTGATGAATCACAGGAGCTTTTGTGATGGAATCAAGGCGAGTCAGTTCCCGTGATGATGTAATGTAATATTTCTGCAAACCAGAACAAAAAAATGTCAAAAAATACACTGATATGTTGTTTTGCATGTGATATCAAAACTGGCCTTTGAACTCAGTTTGCACAAAGATCATGTGATTCATATTGTTTACCGAAATTCAAATATCAATCATCAACTGAATTAAATGAATATCTATGATTACTAAGAATAAAGACACACCAGAAAAATCCATCATCAGGGTTTGGATTGTATAGACTAGAATTGAAATAAGAGTGGAGTGGACATAACATACCCGGTACCAGTTATTCACCCAAATTAGAGGAATTAAAAGGAAGATTGTCTCCCAAGCATTCTGGGATGTGACAATGAGGATGCTGGCTAATGAGAAGTAGGCAACCATTAAAAAATTTACCAACATTGGAATTGTTATATCAACCCAAAGTATGTCAGTAGATACCTAAACAAATCATAAGAAGTAGAGCAAAGATGGTTAGTCCAAACACTATTCTTTAAAGAATTTGCTAGTTTAGGGTACGTTTGATCTGCGTTACTATTTCCAGTTTTCATATATATATACAGAAGTGCAACCATGTTATCATTTTGTTTCATGTTTTCCGAAAATATATATAACAAACACCAGAAAAAACTAGAAACAAGATTTTCATGTTTACAGCGTTTCTTATACAAATTCCAGAAAACAATAACAGAAAGAAAACAATGTGATAGTTTTGTGATAATTTATGAAAACAAGAAGCGGAAACACAAACCGAACAGAACCTAATGTTGTTTTACTAGCAGAAAAAAGCATTAAAAGGGATGTTGAAACTCACGCGACTCAAAATCCTGCCAGAAGGAGTGGTGTCAAAGAATGACATTGGAGCATGGAGGATGCTTTGAAGCATTCCAATAAAGAAGCTTTGAGATGTCTTGAGACCCCAATATGTAAACAAGAGTGATCTAACCATCACAACCACACACGCAACAGCTGCTATGACAGCATAGACAAGAATGAATGTAGAAGAAGGAATGGCTGAATCTTCTGCAGTTGCAATTGCCAGCCAATAATCACCAGCCAAGAAAGACAGAATCCATGCAAGAGACATTACTAGCATGAGTGGCACTGCCCACCATCCAAATGCTTGAGTGAGGTAATGTTTATAGACTTTTAGGCTCACGCGGCCCGTTTCTCTTTCTTCGTCTTCTATGATCTTTGCTGTATCAGACTTTGATTGATTTTGAGGCTGCTTTTCGCCTGCACTTTCCTTTTCTTTTGAAGGAATACGAGCTAGCTTTGGAGACTGAGCAGAATCATCATCACCTTTGTTGCTAGCTTCTACGATCTCCATAGAGGATTCATGAGCAGCCACAAGTGCACCAAAATCCAGGCCGTCTTTGAGAAGCTCATCATAATTTCCACTTTGCACGATTCTCCCATCTCGCATCACCTTGATGTTTGTGCCAAAACAAGTAAAGATTCTTAGTTGAAAGAACTTGAATGTTAAAGGCTATTTGTTGCAGAACAATGAGCTTTGAAATACAAACCATGCTTTATAATAACATGGTATGAGATAGGTGAAACTGAAAAGAACCATCATTAACAGAAAATGCAAGTGAAGACTTAGCTTGTGAGAATAAGCATACCTTTATAGAGTCAACATTATGCAAGAAGTCAACTTGGTGAGTTACAAGTAAAATTGTCTTGTCTTTAAGAGCTCCCATGATACATTCCTGCAACAAGATAGACAAACCAGGAATCACATTTTTGTGATTTATTATGGAAGCCAACATCAATTTTATAGATGCAATGTTTATGGCAAAACCTTTCATAGTGTTTTTTTTTTTATTTATTTTATTTTTTTATTTTTTGTTTACAAGAAAATTACAACATGAGGGATTGAGGACTTACTGGACAAACCTTTCATAGTTTAGAAGTGAATAAAGTTTTTTCCCCCTCTATTTTTCTTCTGGTCTGAGAATCATTTTATCAATATAAAGCATAAACATGTTAGGGACTAAAGCTATTCAGCAATGTTTGATTGTTTGTAACTATGTACTTACCTTAAAAATGAATGATCCTGTTTGGGCATCAACAGCACTGAAAACATCATCAAGGAGATAGATGTCACAGTCTTGGTATACAGCTCTAGCAAGTTGTACACGTTGCTTCTGGCCACCACTAAGGTTAATACCGCGTTCTCCAATCTCAGTTTGGTCTCCATAGTCCATCATTTCAAGATCCTTTTCCAGACAACACACTCTTACAGCTTTCCTGTACTTCTCTGTGTCCATTGGTAAACCAAACAATATGTTGTCTTGTATGGTTGCATTCTGAATCCATGATGTCTGCGCTACATACCCGATCGTCCCACAAACTCTTACCTATAAGATTTTAGAAAGGGAAAAAATTAATGATGACCACAACTGTGAAAAATCAAGTAGTAACACAATGACAAAATTATTGAAAATGTAATCTTGAAGAGCCTCTAAATCCAATTTTAACATTCTAAAAGAGAACTTTAGATATGTATTGACCCTTAATAAAGCTTCTGCTAATTGTGACAGATAATTAAAATCAAATTCTGGTCATACAAAATGTATGAAATATAATAATACTTTTGTCACATGCTAACTGAATTAAGAGTCCAAATCTTCAATTAGTTTTGGCTTAGTAATATACATCATCATTAGTCTGTCACAAGTTACACAGATTGTTGTTCATCTTATTTATGTAATCCTAAAATATGAGGCTTATACTATTAGAAAAATTGAAACAAATGCATAAGTAAGTTACTAATCTTCTTCGCAACAAGAAGCAAGCAACTTGAAGTGCATAAAACAATCTAGAGACTGAAATCCTTATCCCACTATAGTGTTTTATTTCCTGTTCCCCACAAATAAGAAATTACCATGTCATAAAAAAAAAAAAAAAATAACAGGAGACGGAATATGAATTTTTAAGTACAAGTAAATGAGTCCAAAGGCAAGAAGCATACCTTTCCAGAGATCTTGAACATTTCCCCTAACACAGAAGCCAATAGCGAAGACTTGCCTGATCCAACAGTTCCTACAACAGCAACATGTTCACCTTCCTTAATTTCCAACTCTTGAACTTCCAGAGTTCCATTCCCATCTTCATCATCCCAAGAGAATTTCCCATCTTTTATCTCCACAGCCATGTCACTGTCACTATTCTCCTCTCTCACCACAGCATTCTCATCCATTTCCTTAGACTTCAAAAACTCATTCAACCTCCCAAGCGAGATCATCGCTTGAGAAATCGATATAAGAGCTTGAGGGAACGTTCTCACAGGCTCTTGCAGAATCTTGATCACAGAAGTTATTGTGAAAACAGTACTAGAATTAAGACGAATTCCAATAAAAGTTGCAGTTCCAAATGTAAGAACAGTCACCATGAGAGGCGCAGCGGTCAAAACTCCCATGCTAATAGCAAAATAGTACAAGAACTTGCCAATCCAACCATGTTCAGCTTTGCGAAACTGCTGAATTTTGTTACCAAAATACTCCTCCCAAGCTTGAAACTTAATGACTCTCATATTGTTAAGCAACTCATTGGTTGCCTTCATTCGCAAGTCGCGACTCATCATGATCCTAAACTGAAAATTATTGGTCCTCTTGGTTCTAATGAGAGTGAAGATAAATACCAAAGAAGATCCAATAAGAGCTGCAAAAGCAGATATGCCAACATAGTAATACATAAGTGATAAAGCAGCAGCAACTTGTAAAGGCATTAACCATATAGGATGAAGCTGAAGCATCAAATCTGCAAGTTGTTGAGCATCAACAGACATGTGATTAACAATTTGTCCTGTTCCATGAGCTTGTCTTGAAGAACTTGATAATCTCAAACCCTTTTTATACACAGAAGTTATGATGCTGGATCGAATTAGCATTCCGAGTTTCTGAGAGTGGAAGTTGAATTGGTGAACACTAAGAACTTCAACTGTTTTTCCCACAAGAAGGATTAGTATCAAACCAAGACCTTCATAGGGAGAACTATCTTCTTTTGAGGTGAATTCAACAAAACTTTGAATCAGCATTGGACCGATATACATAACCCCGAGTCGAATAATTGCAAGGAATCCAGTGAAGGCTATGTGCTTCCAAAAGCATCTAAACAAGGTTACTGCAACTGGGTACTTGCTGTTTTCTTCTGGTTTTGGCCAATTTCTATGGAACAATTCCGACATCTTTTCTGCTCGAAATTCGTATGGAAGTGAAGGAACATCTTCAAGTTTAAGTGGTGATTGGTACCCTTTGTTCAGCAGAGGGTTCATCCAATGCCAAGTTGTTTTGGACAAAAATGAAGCATTACCATAAGGACTCAAAGTCCTATCATTTGAAAGCCATTGATATGATGATGATCTTACTACTTCATTAATTCTTATTACTTCAATCCCTGAACACCCTTTCATTGCAACTACAGAAAAAAACACAGAAACTACAACATTAACCAGTGATAACACATCATCTATTCTCAAATTAGTCTCTGATTTCGCTTCTCCAACCAAACGAACAATTGCTGAAGCAGCAAACAAGCAAGAAACCACCAAGTTTGCTACCCAATAGACTCTTAGCGTTAAAGGGTGCTTCAAAGATTTGAACTTTTTCTCATGAACCATAAGAATCACTATCACTAAGTTGGAAACTGCATGAGAGAATCTAAACACAGCTTCTATCTTTTTCCATGAAGCAGAATCACTTAAAACGAAAGCCAAAATGCCAAGAACAGCATAGGTTATAGCCAAAAGGATTGTCACAAACAAGGGAAGTTTGAACCACAGGGTTACTTTGTAATCAGAATCCTTTTTGTCTTGCAAAAGGGGTTTTGTAATAAAGGAACCAGAGTTATCAGAATTGGAAGTGAAACGAGAATAAAGCTTTGAAATTGCAAAAGCTAAGAAGCAGAGCAAGAAGAGAAGATCAATAACTGTGAGAAGAACACGTTGAGGACATGGAGATAGAAAGATGAACCTTAACCATTGACCAACAAGTTGACCTAAAGGAGAAGATGAATCTATGAACGAAGAGGAAGAACATGAAGGAGAAGTGATCCATGAAGAAGACATGTTCAAAAGAGACTATCTGTACTACACCTTAGTGTGTGTGTGTGTATATATCATAAGTATGTAACTAAGAAATTTTATACATGATTATGATGAGGATGAGGATTATGATGCGTGAAGGAATTGAATTTGAGTCTACTATGATTGAAGAAAAGGGGGTGATTACTGATTGGAATCAATGTAGAGAGTAGAGACAGAGAGAAAAAAAGTGTGAACGTATAATATGGAAAAGGGAATGTGAGAAAGTGGTGTGGGGTCTTTGATACAGCTATATATATATAAATGCGTGTGAACAGAAACTGGTTTTTTTATTACTTTTTCTAGTCGGCTCGCTTTAGGAATGGATCATTAAATGATAATTAAAAATTATCCATGTGAGCCACGCTTCTAGAACGAGATATTGGAAAAAAAAAATAAGAAAATGTTAAAAAGTGTTCTAAATACACTTGTTAATAATATAAAAGTAAAAATATTTTATTGAGATTCATAGTATTTATTGTTTTCAAATTTCAAATTCTACTTAAATGCTACCAATTTTAATAAAATATTTTTACTTTTATATTTTTAGCACACTATTTAGCAAGACCTAATTAAATAAAAAGGGCATTTTTTAACCCTGGTATAAGTTAACAAATTAAAGAAAAAAAAACATAAGTTTATTATAAGGTAAATTGCAATAATCTCTTATCGGGTTTGGGAAAATTATACTCCAACTCAAACTTCATCAAAATTAGCATCCAATCTCATTTCGGTTTGTTAACTAGAATTTTTGACCAGTCAATTTATCACATAAGTATTAAAAATAATTTTTAATGTTAATGGAGAGTCCAAAACTTACATATGTGTCAAACTGGCATGACATAAACGTTAGTAATATAACAGTTAATTAACGTTTTCGCTTCGCCAGTTTGCTACATCAACCTTAAAAATAGTTTTTAAAGTTAACAAATGGACATCTTTGTAGATGTGACAGATGGAAACAATAGAAACGTTAGCTAGGTCAACAATCAACAATCAACGGTTAAAAAATTGGGGTGGAGTGCTAATTTTGGTAAAGTTTGGAATGGAGTGCAATTTCCCCAACCTCAAGGGGTTATTAGACCATCTCCAATGGGGGTGTTTAAGTGAATTCTTATCATTTAAGCATCCTACCTAAGCACCTCATCTCCTTTGGAGCATGCTGAGTAAAGTTGCTTAAATTAGCAAAATTGCTTAAATTAGCATCTGGTTCTTATAAAAAAAGTGAGCCTAATTTGTATTAAAAATAAAAAAATAAATATGAGATAGTTAATTTGTGAGTACATGTGAGCCTCATCCGAAGTGCTTATTTAAGAATTTGCATTGGAGTGTTTCAGGTGCTTACATTTATAAAATGATATATACACGTGAGACCCAGCAAAATATAATAAATTAATTCATAAGAACCTAGTTAAACACCTTTCCATTGAAGAGTGTCTTACAATTTATCCTTTATTATATGTAATACATATTCTGTGTAACATTACACAGCTTAAGAAATTTATAAATAAATAAATAAAATACTAACAAGTGCCTTAAAAATATTTTTAAAAAAATTAATTATGGTAAAATATTGTTAAAAAATATAATTTTTTATATTTTAAAAGATAAAAGAATGTATACTTATAACTAATTTTTTATTAACACTAAGCTTAATACCTTTAGTACACTCGTCAGTGACACTCAATAAATAATAAGGGCAGCAGTATAGTAGCACGTAAATGTCGTTGGTGGTAAAAGTTGCTTTTGGTATAGTTAATGCAAATATTATTTAGAATGAAAATCTTTGACTTTCTTAAAAGGTGTTTACGCTTTGTTGAATAATAATAACACAATATGTGTATTTAGTTTAAATTTTAATAAAATGAAAAATAAAAAATATATAAATTAAAAAATTATTAATAGTTAATAATATTAATATTTAAAAATTAAAATAATTCATTAAAAATAAATATTTTTAGCTTTGATTAAAAATAATTTTAACCAATACAAAATTTAAAACAAAAGGCCCTTAATCTTTTAAAAAGCATATACTGATTCTTAGCGTAAAGGTTGATTTTAAGATCGCAACGGATTAGGTTTACTTTTTTTGGAAATTTGTAGTGTATAATTTTGAGTTTTTTACAACTTGTACAACTAAAATTTTACTGATATCTTATGTGGTTTTTTTAGGAGCTGTTTGGTTTGTATTTTTATTTTCTGTTTTCAGTCTATTTTTTGTTTTCTGAAATTTTATAAAGAAAAAACTGACCTGTGTAAAATTTCAAAAAATAAAAAATAAAAAATAAAAATGCAAATTAAACAGCCTCTTAATTTTTTATTTTTTCTTAATAAAAATAATAAAATAATTGAATTGTACAAATTGTACATGATTAAGATTGTATCCCAAATATTTTGAGTACATTATTGTTATTATTATTCTTTTCGTTCTTTTTTATTTTATCCAGAGATGAAGAAAATTCTTATTTTTATTTATTTGCATTTTTAATGTAACATTAATTATACTTTTACTAATTATAACCTTATCTTTGATTGGATGTTAATCAATACTCCACTATTAAACCAATTAAACAATGAAAGATAAATGGTACTCTCTCTCTTGTTTTTTATTTAGTATTTTAAGATTATGCACGTGGATTAAGGAAATAATCAAATGTTAAAAGTTTTAGGAGTATTTATTACATAATTTTCTTTTATACACTTATTTATAGATAGTGGATCATAAATATTTAGTGAAAACATGCATCTATTATAAGGGTGTAAGTGAAAAAATGACATTAATAGTTCATGGTTATTCTAAAGAGATTATCAAATGTAAACAAATCAAAAATGCTAAAGAGACTAACATAAAAAACAGAGGGAATATTATGAAGAATTTAAAATTTATTTTGAGAAAAAACTATAATAATTATTATACTCTTTAATACATGTGTTTTTTTTCTCTCCGAACAGTCAAATAGGAACGGAGGGAGTATTTTTTTTTTTTTTTTGCTTATAAGCAGCTATGAAGTAAAAGATGGAAATAAGATTTTTTAGGGAAAAAAAAACTGAAATCTCTTAGGCACTTTTATTATTATTTTTATTTTATAAACTATTTATAAGGAAAAAAATTGCTTGATAAAAATGTTTTTGGTTAACTTTTTAAGTTACTTATCATTAATTGTCACATTTCTTTTTATATAAAAAATAATTTGACAATAAAAATTTAAAAAAAAAAGTTGCAATAAAACAATAATCCTTTTATAAAACTCAATATTTTTATTTTTTTTAAAAAAAAACCTAAACACAATATAAATTTAATAAACTAATAATTTAATATTGAAATTCTTGAATATGTAAAATTTTAAATAACCATAAAATTCATAAATATTAAAGTGAAATAGATAATTCATAAACTAGGAGAAGACTTTGAAGGTTTTAGCAAATTGTTATTTTTACGAAGAGAGAAAGAAAACATATTCAAGATTCTTATAATTAGTATATTTAGGTGTTAATTGCGATGAGCCTATAAAATAAATCAGTTTTTTATTTATTTTTTTAAAAAAACCTCTTATTTGTAGCTTCTTTAAGCTAGCTTTTTGCATTTAAAAAAAAGTTAAGATCTCAAAGCAAATTGGCGCAAAGAGTTAAGGGACCAAAAGTGTCATTTTGCCTTAAATAAATTACTAAATTGGATCTATTCACTGTTCTTATTCAAATTTTTTAAATAAAAAAACATTTAGGTGCCACCACGTGGCGGGACCTGGATCTTTGTAATAAAAAATAATATTCAATCTTTAAAAATTATTTTAAAAACTAACAAATATTTTACAATATTAAAAGTATTAAATATATCAAAAAGTATAAAAAATCATGTATACTCTAATCATGTGAAAGTTGTACTTGAAATTTTTGTTGCGTTTTAAAACTTTAAAGTATAGTAACTTTTGCTATACTTGTTAGATTTGAGTTTATTATATAACGATTTGGGTAGCTCAATGTCATCTATGCACCCCAAATTCCCTTTGAATTTCAAAAAATGTCATTTTCTATAACTTTTCTAATTTTATAATATTTTTAAGTTTGTTTTTTTAACATTTTTATGTCTAGTTCACGTAGTTAGGTTTTGAATTTTAATTAGAAATTTTTTTGGTTGCCTAATATGATTTTAGGATATTTATTATGCATCTGTCTTGTTAGACCTTTTTACATCTAGTTCACATGGTTAGAGTTTGAATTTTTTAAGTTTTTTAAATATTTTTGATAATTTAAAATATTTTTAAATACTATTTATTTTTCAGTTTTTAAATAACGTCTTATTGTTTTTATTAGTTTAATAATATTTTTAATATTTTATTTCAGTTTTTGATATTTTATATTATTTTTATTAAATTTCTTAAAAATTGAATATTTTTTATTATTATTATTTTGAAATCATTGTTTAATATTTAAATTTTTTGAATATTTAATATTATTTTTAATAAAAAAATCCAAATCCTGTTATGTGGCAGCACCTGATTTTCTTTTATTTACTAAAATTGGAGATGATTAATGAATTTACCCAATTTGGTAAAAAAAATTTAAATACCAATTTAATAAAAAAATTAAAATATATTTTTTTTGATAAATTTGCCTTCAAATTACAAGTTAAAAGGTATATTAAAAAAAAGGATAAAAAGAGATTTTAAAGAATGAAATTTTGTATACAAAAAGAATTATTTTATAATTTTTATAAATAAGAAATAGAATCAATTTACAATTTTGTAAAAAATTGATATAATTTACAATTCATTATGATTGATACTAATTTGTTAACTAAAAAATTAATATTAATTTATAATTCATTAATCTTACATGTCATATTTTGATTGGTTAAATTTGAAAAGACATATATATAAACTCTATATTATAAAATAGTTTGTAAAACACACTCTTTATTTTATTATTACATAAATTTACATATCTCAATCATATAATTCAGTTAATGAGCATATAAAAATATATGTAAATATTCGAATTCAATTTTGAATTATCATACTTTTCTATAATAAAAAAAATGACAACATTTCAATCTGCTTAATGCATAATTGCGGTTTTAGAACATTTGTTATGATTAACGTATAATTTAGTTCTCTTTATTATGTCTAACATGAATTTGGTCTCTAAATTGTTACAGTGAAGCCCTCCGTTAGTTTTCATCTAAAATCTCCATGTTCTACTCAAGTACTCCCTTCGTTTTCGAATATAAGCAAAAATTACCTAACTTACACTATTTAAGAAAATTAGTTAGTCTCATTTAATTTTTTTGAATCTATCAAAAAGTCAATTTGTTTTTCTAAATTACTCTCCATTAAGTTACTCTCTCATCTTCAAAATCACTATAATAAATGAGAGAATGAATTGAGTAGAAGGTATAATAGAAAATTTTTCATTAAATGCAAGTGAACATAGTTAATTTTACTTATATTTAAAAATATAGTATTATAAAAAATTTTGTTTATATTTAAAAACGGAGGGAGTACTAATCGAGACATTTAATACTCAAATCTAAAATTTGATAAAATTTAAAGGAATTTGTCGTGTGCGAATAGTACATTTGACCCATGCCATTAGGGTTGAAAATGAGTTAAGCTCAAATAAGAATTTATTCAAACCAAATTAAAATTGAGTTTTTTTATGAATAATTTTTAAGTTCAAATTTGGCTTATTTATCGTACACAAATTATTTAATTCGATTTACAAATTTACGAGTTGAAATTAACGACCTTTTAAAATTATTATTAATTTCGTTTTTATTATAAAACAAATGTACAAAATAAAATTAAAAATGATTAAATAAATTATCTTATCGAATTGTCACTAAAATAAAAAAAAATAATAGATATAATTTTATAATAAATATATTTATTATTTAACTTATTTATTGAGTTAAGTTATAAACCAAACAAATTAAATTATACTTTCAACTTACTTAATTAACTAACTTAATTCTTAATTTAAATTTAACTCATTTATTTCATTAATTAAATTCATCAAACTAATAACGAATCAGATATCAAATTTTCTTCAAATCATTTCCAGTCCTACATTCCATTATGACCAATCTTTGACATTCCTGTCAGAATATAATGCCGGTTCAGCTATAAAAATGGATTATTGAACGGTGGATTCATCCATGCGGTGCGGTGGTGGTGAAAATATCTAATACCAGTTTTTGAAAACAAAGTTTTTTAAAAAAGTTTTTAATTTAAACCATGTTTAGAATAAAAAGAAAAAATAAATTTATTTTATTTTATTGTATATTATTAATTTCTTATATTTATAAAAAAGTTTTTTTAAACAAGTTAGAGTTTAGAGTTTAAAGTTTCTTAATTAAGTTTTTTTTTTAATCTACTTTCTTTTTCTATCATTCAAATTTATATTTTTAAAATAACAGTTTATATTCTTAAAATAATATGATTTTTACAGGTAATTTTTATTTTTTAGTTTCCCATCTTTTTGGATATAATTCATCCTTTCGATAGTGATTTTCTCAGCTAAAATTTTTTATATTTATAAAAATTAAAAATCAAACCCTTAATCATTTATTTAAGTGATACAATCTTATACCAATTATGCCGACACAAGTTGATTTTTCACAACTAATCTAATGTTTTTTTATACATACGAAAGAAAGAAACGAAAGAAACAACAACCACACTCTAACTAATCTTTTGTTTCCTAATTAATCTAACTACATACACTCTAACTAATCTATATACACTAATAAAAAAATAATATTAAATTATCTTACTAAAATCTCTTATATAAATTTTTTTATTTACTTAATTTTAACTAATATCTTTTATTTTGTACTAAGTATTAATTTATGACACTTATCAAAACTAAATGAGTAAAAAATATAATAAAAAATTTTAATAAGAGAATTTAGCGTTAATCGTATAAGTCGGCCATGTTAATATATATATATATACACGAGGATATTACGTGTCTGAATATTGTAGATCTTGAATCGTGTTGCCTTAGAACACGGATTTGCTCCATTTATTCTGCGAACTGGAGCCTTCTGTCAAGATATTATAAATACTAGTTTGATTGTATCAAAGAATGATAAGACACATAGCATGATTTTATTTAAGTTTCATTTTTTTCACTTCTCCTAAAACACTACATGATCATTGAATTCTATTTTCCCTGCACCGTATGTATGGCTTCTCCATTATACTAGTATATGTTTCAATATTTTTTTTTTGAGAAAAATGCCCCTGACTTTTCAAAGCAACTCTCTAAGTTACACGAATGTTTAATTTGTATAGGTTTTTAAGTTAATTTATAATAATAATTTATATAGATTTTTGAATTTGTATAAAAATTTACATAAATCTCTAATTTGTAATAGTAATTTATATATAACTTCTTGAATTTGTAAGAATAGTTCACTTATATCTTTAAAATTATCAAATTTTTATTTATTTAGATCTTTAATATCAGGTATCTCAGTGAACTAATCTCGCAAAATTCAGGAACCTAAGTGAATAATATTTAATTTAGTAATCTGAATGACTTAAGTGAACTATTTTTACAAACTCAATGACATATATGAACTATTCTTACAAACTCAATGACCCATGTGAACTTCTCTTGGAAACTCAATAATCTATGTGAACTATTATTAGATACAAACTCAAGAATTTAAGTGAATTTCCCTTACAAAGTAAATGACTCATGTGATGCTTTACCTATAATTTTTTAATTAAAACTCTCTACTTATAAATTGAAAAGCTTATTCAATACCTAAAAGCAATTTAGAATATTGCCACTTCAAAAAGTTATTGTTACTTTTTTAAGAAATTCATAATTTCAAATATATTGTTAACCAATTAAATTAAAGTATTAAAACATAAATAATATCAAAATATCCATTAAATTATATTTTTTATCCTTTAAATTTTAGGTTTTATTCGATTTTTTCTTCTAACTATTTTTTAATTTATTTTTGTTAAAATTTAATAAAGGGAGACTAACATCATTAAACCTTTTCACGTGTCACTCCGTGATTAGTACGTAAATAAAATATTTTTAATAATATATTAAGAGTTATATTTTTTTGGAATAGAAAAAATACTTTTAAAATTAAAATATTTAATGTATCATATTGTAAAAACTAAAAATTCATTGTACACTTTTATTGATGAATATAAGTAAAAGAGTTCATTGTACAAAAATTAAATTCATTTAATATATATATATATATAATAATAATAATAATAATAATAATAATAAAAAAAAAAAGAAGCACTGTTATATATGTTGCATTACAAGAAGTAATACGGGAGCATTTCAATGCAATAAGAAAAGTTTGACACAAAGTTCAATTAAATATAAATTTCAAGAAAAAAAATCAATAATATTCATATTTTATTTTTAAATTGTATTAGTTATATTTATAATTTTACAAAATTATTAATTTATAATATTAACGGGACCATGAACATTATTAATTTATAATTATAGGATTTTACCAAAAAAAATTATTATGTTACTATTTTATTAACATTATTAATTTACATTAATGGACCGAGTCAAGAAAAAAATATTATTATAGCAAATTATTAATTTATTGAGTATTTCTTCTTTGGTGCAGTTTTATTAGAATGTTGTGAATTAGTTGCGCAAAATTATCGGGGGTCACGATAGCGTTGCAAGTTGCTGCGATGCAGCCGTTGTTAACGCGACGCAAATTAGGCATGAACATAAAAACAAAAAATGAAAAAATTTTGTGTGGGCCAAGTCGCTGCTAATATTTGCGCTACCGCTACGTAACTCAATATTTTTTTTAAGAAAATAAAAGTTGTACTCAGTTAGTAGCGGCGGCTACTGCCGCTGCTAAATCTGACCGTAAAAAGAAAAATTGTTGGTTGTCGCTCATGTTGTCTGATTTTAAATAAAATAATTAAAATTGCAAGTTTGCGGTGCTACCACTAAGCTGACAAAACCTGCTAAAAAATGAGATCTTGGCAAGTTGAATTAGCGGCGGCCTTTTAGAGGGGGTCTAGCCGCCGCTAATCTTGTCAGATTTTAAAAAATAATAAAAAAGTGCAAGTTTGCGGGGGCTTTTCCCACGCAAAATATGCGGGGGCTTTGGGCCCCGCTAAATTTGCGACGGCTATAGCCGTCGCTAAACTGACAAAACCTGCTGAAAACTGATATCTCGGTAAGTTAAATTAGAGGCAGCCTTTTAGAGGGGGTCTAGCCGCCGCTAATCTTGTCAGATTTAAAAAATAATAATAAAAATTTTCAATTGTTTGCGGGGGCTTTGGCCCCCACAAAATTTGTGGCGTCTATAGCCGCCATTAAGCTGACAAAATCGGTTGAAAACTGACATCTTAATAAGTTGAATTAGTGGTGGCCTTTTAGAGGGGGTTTGGTCACCGCTACTTTGTTTAAAATCAACAACTCATATCATTTATCCCTCATTTCTCTCAAGTTACAAAACACATTTTCCTCATCTTTCCCTCTTTACTTCGTCCGATCAGCGACCATAAGCAACAAATCCGCGACCGCCACTCCATTCCGATGACCACCACACGCTCCTCCTTCCTTTTCCAATCGCGAATCTTTCTCTCTCCTTCCGGTAAGCTCGCGGTTCTTCTTCTCTTCTCTCCCTTTGTTTTCCGGCGTGCTATACATGGTGGCACCGCCACTGTTGCAGTGTCACCGCCACGGTTGCGGTGCCACCGCCATTATTGATAGTGGTTCTACCACCTATTATAGTGCTTATAATTTCTAAGCCTATTTTCTCTTTTCCTAATTTTATTTTGAAGAACCCATTTCTATTATCTTTATTTTATATTTATGGATAATACTAATATTTGTATTTGTATAATTTTTTTTATTTTTCCAGTTTATATTGTTTTAGATTTTTTATAATATTTAATGATTATTTATGGTATGTTTAGTGTGTAGGATTAATTATGGCTTATTTTAGATACTTTAGATTGTAGTATTTTGGATTAATTTCTGTTAATAGATTATAGTATTTTAAGTATTTTAGATTGTAGGAAGTGGTGAACATTAGGTCTATTGGTATTTTTTAAAATATTTAATTAATGTATTATTAGATTGAATGTTTATCTCATAATTTAAATTAGGTGTTACAAATTAATTAGGTCTATTTGTATTTTTTTAAAATATCTAATTAGGAGGTGTTGGACATTAAATTTATTAGTATTTTTTTAAAATATTTAAACTGTTTGTGGGGACTTTGGCCCTCGCTAAATTAGCAGGGGTTGTTCCGTCAGTTTTGTGGTGGCTTTTGCTGCGTAATTAGCGAAGCCATTTGATCATAACTAATTTTTAACATCGCAGAATTTTGTGACCGCCCGATGACCGCCACTAATTGTGATTTAGCAAGAACTTTTACCTCATTAACAAAGACTTTAATCCCGCTAAAAGATGTTTTTCTTGCAGTGTATATAGGATTTTTCCAACAAAAAATTGTGTTACTATTTTATTAATATTAATAATTTACATTAAAGGCCCGAGTCAAGCAAAAAAAAATATTATAGCAAAATTATTAATTTAATTTATTGAGTATTTCTTCTTTGGTCCAGTTTTATTATTGAGCATTAAATCATTAATGTTATTGTAAAAAAAAAATGCTCTACTTTAATAGGGTAATGTCGGGGATACAATCTTAAATATGTACAACTTATACAATTTATTTTTTATTGTTATTTTCTCCAATCAAATATTTTTGCTTTTTTTTTCTCAACCAAAACAATAAAATAAACAAGTTGTACAAATTGTACAAACTTTAAGAGTTGTACACTAAATTTTATGGACTTTAATATTACTATTACTATTATACTAATATTTGTATTGTAATGTAATATTATTTTTAGTCCAAAATATAAGTCATTAGTCATGTTTCACACAGTTTAAAAAAAAGTAATTGAATTATTAATTTTAAAAGTATTAATTATTTTGGTCTAATTTTAATATTATAAATTTTAAATTCTATCGTCTCTTATTGGTGGTCTAACTTTGAAAATGTCAAATAATTAAAAAAACATAATAAATACCTTTAAATTTATATGTAGGGACTTATAATATTGAAAAAAAAAACAAAAAAAACTAAAGACTTATTTTAGCTAGTAGGTAATGACCCTTCTAAAGATAGGCTTTATTTTGGAGAAAAAAAAAAACTTCATTACATTACTCCTCTCTACTATATGTTGTTAATTACTATATGTAGATGACAACTATTAGTACTTTTTATTAGATTATTATATATTAGTATTATATTTAGTATTTAATTTAAATTATATACGATAATGATAAGAAATATGAAATATAATAGTGTTCACAAGTCAAATTAAATCGGGTTTAGACAACAAAAATTCATCAGATTTGATCAATTGGGTTTATATTGAATTAGATTGGATTGAGTAATCTTCTTTTTTTCTTTTTTTCCTCTATAAATCACATTAATAGTCGATGTTAGTCATTTCTATAGATTCTTTTTCTATTTAATTTTTATTAGCAAATTAAATCTATACCAATATATATTTTTAAAGTCTTTATTCTTGTATCACTATTATTTGGGGGTGTAGGGTGTATAGGAAAGAGATAGAAAGAAAATAATATGGAAGATATATCATAATCTAGACATTGAGTAAAAGTATAAAACGCAATTGATAAAACAAAAATATGTAGAATAAATTTTTCAAAAAAAATATAGAGAGAATAAAAAGAGATGAAAATTAATTTTAAGTTGTTTTTTTATATATAACCACGGGATCTCTAATTAGCTATTAAATTAGGTACGAAATATAGCTATAAATTTTTTTTATAGCTAATTTGTATGTAAATAGCTACTAATTAGCTATCAAAAAATCTTTTTAGCTAATTTTCTTAATTACTGATTAACTACTAAATTAGCTACTAATTAGTTACAAATAATTAGTTATGAAGTCAATAATAAATCAAAGTTCTATATTAGATAGTTAGGAGCAAGTGAAAAAATTTATAAATAGATGGACTCGTGCATCTATTGTCTTAAGGAATAGGATTTATAAGTAAATTTAAATTAAATTGGGAGCTCTAAGAAAATAGTTCGAAATATATACTCTCTATTTAAAATTCAAATTGGTTTTAAGGTTGAGTTATTCAAAATTAAATTATTAATTTATTTCAAAATAATCATAATCTATCTAATATAATTAGTTCTTTTGTGGTAACTGAAATGGATTAGATACATTAATGTTTTGTGATAACTCAATAACTCCTTTAAGAAGATCAAAACTATTTTCAACTTTTGATTGGACTAAACTTCTAATTATTTGACGGAAGGTTCACCTCTCATTTTATACCCTAAATCTAAACTCATGTAATGTTCGGCCTTCAATTATGCAATAATAATAAGAACACATATGATTGAATTAAAACAAAAGAAAATTAATATAGAAAAGTATAAATTCAATACATCATCTATGCTTACGGGTAACTAAATTATAAACTAAAAGTACTACTCCGATGTGGTTGAGAAAAACAAATCAAAGTAAAAGACATTGTACAAAGAAAAGAGTAGAAAGATAATAATGTAAAAGCCTAACGTTAAGCATCACAATAATTGGTTCCCTATTTATAGATTTTATCTCTTTTCAAGATTTGAAAATTATCTAAGTTAAGCATCACAATTCTTGCATGACCATAGAAAAATTCCACAGCTTGGCTAAAAATGTTACTTGATAACAATAATCCGCAATCTAAATCTCCAATTTCATGTAAAAACACAACAAACATGTGATCATTCGAACTAAGAGTTAAAATACATGTAAAATGCAAACATAAATGCATGAAAATGATGCAATCAAACAAGATTTTAATTGGAAATAGTGTGACTTTGATGCTCTCAACAATAACTTATACAAATTTAAAGCAAAAAACAGATCTAATTCAAGCAAAACAAAAACACATCGGATCGGATCATATTTCTTTTATAAATCAAATTGAACAAGCCAAACCCTAGGTGTAAGAATTAATCAAATCTGATATTCTTAATTACCTCTCAAAACTAATCCGATCTGCATAGTAAACATCCTCAATTACAAGTATGCGCCTAAATATTAATATTCCCTCCATTAGAAAATAATAGTAGTAGTCACTTTCAACAAAAGAAAAATATTCTTTATCACTATTACAATATCGAAAGTGCATTTACTTATTAATTTTTTTACCTTTATAAATTCTCCATCACTTTTCACCTTTTACAAATTCTCCATCACTTTTCACTTTTGTTACCTTTAGCCTATTCATTTTATTTGTTAATTTTTATAGGAATTAAGAAATCCTCTTAAAATTGAGATTTGACTTTTCTAAAATAAATAAATAAGTGTATAAAGTGAAAAAGTAAGGATGTACCTAACATTTATTTAAAGTGAGTCAAAAATTATGATATATTGTAATTCAAATTAGGAAAATGTTAAACAATGTCCTTATGACACTTTTTAAGAAACTAAATATAATAAAAGAATGTTAGAAGTTGTAATTTTTTTGTATTTTTGAGACATAAAATATTGTATACTTATAATTAATTTTCTTAATCTAATAATTTTAATAAATACTTTTAAAGCATTGTTTAACATGACCTTTTAAATTAAAAATAAATATACTTTTATTTTCTCACTTTATACATTCTTATTTTAGTCCCTGGAGGGAGTATTAATTATTGTGATATGCGAATCTATTACGGATGATGAACAATAATTAATGTGGTGAATCTCATAAATTAAAGGCACACAGCTCAGCTCGCTGCATCCATTCCAGTAGAGTAGATAACTAGATATACATTAACAATGCAGCCCGTAAGTATTATTACTTCTCTCGATTGTACTTCATTCCACTTGAGATAAAATTATGTATACTACAAAATACTAGTATATTAATAATTAACAATAATTAATTTTATTTTCATTAAATATTTTTAAATTCCTTATGACACTCTTTATATTTTGTTTTTGGATTAACATTGAAATATTAATTATTAACTAATAATTAAATATATAAGGGTAGAATTGATAAAAATATAATTAATACTTCTTTAAAAATATAATTGGACAGTTAAGTATGAACACACTTTTATATTTTAAGTGGACACTTAAAAAGAAATAAAGGGCGAGAATATGTTTTTATCGTGGTTGATTAAGTTGTCAATCGCCATTTTTTTTGGAGAAAATCATACTCCTTATTAGGAGCGTTTGTTTTAAGGTTTGAAAATACATTTCTGGATATCTTGATCCCAGGAATACATTTCCAGTAACGTTTATTCCCAGACATTTTAAACAAGTTGTTCGGGTTTTATTTTTTATTCCTAGTAATCTTTTGAACAAATTTAAATAACATTTAAAATCTATTTAATTTACAATACATGTTACATATGATAATCATAAAAATATTTTTATTGCATATAATATTATTTATTTATTTTAATTATTTAATAAATAAAAAAAGTAATAGATAATAAGTAGCCGGACAACAGTGTAATACAATTATAAAAGTTAAGTAAAAAAATATACAATGAATTAGATACATAACATTGACAACTTAGTTAGCTTAGAGAAATAAAAAATATTTTCAGGCATCTTATTTTTGGTAATATATATTTCTGAAAATGTGTGGTTTTTTAGAACTTTATAAGAGAGTGTTCGGCATAAATTAACATCATTAGGAATACCTTTTGAATTTTAATTAAAAAATTTAAAAAGAAAAATAAAAAAGTAGTGGTTACAAGTTATTAAATATAAAGTAACTACTTATATTCTTATAGGAAAATAACTTACCCACATTTCACCATGGGAATGAAAATGGTAGAAAATACAAACGAAAAATATTCTCGGGAATAAATGATGCCCGGGTATCATTTTTCAAACATGGAAACAAATATGGGAATCTCACATTCCAAGTATACATTCCCATAAATATTTTTCTAAACCTTGAAACAAACGTCTCCTTAATAAAATAATGTTATTTAAGACACTTGTTAAGTGCAATAAATACACTTTTTAATGTTTTTAATTACTATAAAAAAGTATTTAATAACTGATTTTATAAAATTTTTAAAACAATAAATATTATGAATAGAAATAAAACATTACTACCTCCGTTTCTAATTATAAACTCCTAAAAAAACATTACACGGATTAAGAAAAGTGCTGACATTGATATTTTAAAAAGTTATCACAAATATTTAATTTTACCCCTATTTAAAATTTACTTTCATTTTAAAATTAATCTTCTTTATATTCATTAATTAGGGATAAAAATAAACACTAACTTTTTTAAGGACTTATATATGTTTATGAACCAAGATAATATTATTTTGGTATATTTAATAAGTGTTCTTAAGATATTCTTTATATATCATTCTCCTAAAACTATCACCATGTGAACAAACAAAAAAAATAGAAGCATTTATTACACATGCTTAGAAACCAATTTGAAATGGAAAGGTTTTTATATCACACAAATTAAGAAAAGTGATATTTATAAAATACTCTACATTATTGATATTTTAAAAAGATATTATAAATATTTAATTTTATTTTTATTTAAAACTTACTTTCATTTTAAAATTAACTTCTTTTATCTTTATTAATTAGGAATAAAAAATAAAAATCATAATCAAATGCCCTAATTTCTTTTATTGGGGGCTTATAAAAAAAAACATTAACTTTATTTAATAAGAACTTATATTTAAGAACTTTCATTTAAAATTAATTTTACCCCTCTTTGTATATCATTCTACTAAAGCTATCACCATATGAACGGAAAAAAATATAGAAGCATTTATTACACATGCTTTGAACCCAATTTGAAATGGAAAGGCTTCTATATCACTAGACGATAATACGTGCAATACGCGGAAGATATAATAAATGACATTGTTTATAGATTATTATACTGAAAAATTTGTTTATAAAAAATGAATAATTTATGTAAATACATGAAGAAAATATTTGTGAGTAAACATGAATTATGTTTTGATTTTAATATATTATTAGTAACAGACCCGTGCGAATGCACGGGGAGTGATTGTTTTTTTTCAAACTTAATAGGAATAAAAAAATGTGTAATATATCACAAAATAGCATATTGTATGATAAAGATAATTTTATGAAATGAATATGATGACAATGAATTACTTTGTTATCAAAGAAGATCCATGCACTACATATACATTAAAAAAATATAACATGATCATACATGAAGCACTGCTGCTCTGTATGATAGAGTACTACATATTTCTTAAAGACCCGTGTGATTGCACGGGGAATAATTTATAGAGTTTAATGTGTTTTTAAAGTTTTTAATTTGAAAGATACGTGTAGACCTTTTATATGTCAATAATAAACTAATGTGTCAGTTAAATTACAGATATAAATTTTATCCATTTTATTTCTTGCTATTGTTTCTTGAGTACTATCTTTTATTAAATAGGAAAATAGATGAATTTTTCATCACATTGAAAATAGTAAAATATTTTTCTTTTCAGAGTAAACATCCTCTTCTTTCATCCTTCTTAATGTGTTCTAATATGTAGAAGTAATTGTTAAAAAAATATAATATGCTAATTATTTTAATAAGCAAAATAATATAATGATTACTTGTAATTAAAGTGCATCAAAAGCCATTCAAACATTAACTATTCATGTCTGGCAAAAAAAATAGTCTCATAATAGAGTCAATTTTTTTATTGATTCTTTCTAATTTTTAAAAAGTTAAAGTTTTAATTAAACTATTTTTAAGCTAAAATTATCCAAATTGAACTTTTATTTAATCAGTTTAGTTTTTAGAAAATACTTCAGTTATATTCACTACAATTATACCATATATTTAAAAGTATAAATTGCCGTCAACTACTTTTTTTTATTGATTCTTTTCAATTAATTTAGTTTAAAAATCTTGAAATTTGTATACATGCATATCCATTAATTGGTGACATTTTAATTTTTTAAGCGATTAATTTTTTTGCAACATAATAACATAGTTCCGTAATAGAATCAATTTCTTTTTACTATTATTGAATTTTTTATATTTTACAAAATTTAAATCTTAATTGAATGATCTTATAAACTAAAATTATTAAAATAAATATCTCATAAGAATGAAAGGTTATTTAATAAAACGAAATAACAAAATATACTTTTCTTTTTCTTTTCTTCCTTGATCCGTAAAACAATATATCTAATCTAATAAAATATCCTACTAATAACTGTAAATAATATTAACTAATAACTGAAAGGAGATTCATTTTTCTTCATTCTTCAACTTTGACTGAGATTGAGAGATGCACCATTTTTCCTTGCCCTCATTGGGTGATTTCCTTCATAATTCAGATTGTATCTTGTGTAATGGATCGCTCATAGAACATAGCAGCTAAAAATAATCAATGAATTCACTAAAAATCTCGAAAAACACAAAAACAATATTAGAAAATAAATTAAACCAATGCATTGTCACATAACTGACATTTTTCGAAAAGCTAGAACTAATTCGAAGCTCGCAATTGAAGCAGGTGGGTATCGCTTCTTCTTCATAGTTGCTACCAAGAAGATAAAACAATGCAGAGACAAATACATGGGAGATAAAACAACAAAGGTAACAGTTCTGTGTAGAGACAAATAAGCTAAGTAATAATTAGCAGACTTTCAACACAATAATTGTAGCTAATTTTAGTCCACTTCATCACATGCTATATTAATTAGTATAAAATGGCAAAGTAATAAAGCTTAATTGTATCAATTTGAAAAACAAAATTAGAGCTGAAATTGGACAAAATTAGAGAGATTTTGACCCCAAACATATTAAAATTTTGAATAAAAGAGTTATTTGCATATCTAAGCATCCATCTTTCTAAAAACTTATATTAACTAAAACTATATAATGTTAATGTGATGAGAAGCAAACAATGGTATACTTGTAATGATTCCCTATACTAATACAATAGACAGATTCATAAATAGAAATGGAGATTTAACAAAAAAAAGAAACACACAACTCTTGGAGTTTTAGAGACCAAGCATGTTCAAATAAGTCTAATAAATTTTGGTGAGCAAGCATGTTAGGATCTACTTTCAAATCATCAAAAAATGGATTTCTGACCAAGAAATTGTTTTTCACAAACTTGTATCAAATGGAACCTTTATCAAACTTTCACCAGGTTTAAAACTTGATTAGCAAGACCAATTTGAGGTCTTAGTGTGGTACTGATTCATCTTGGATTTGCAATCAACCAAAACAACCGGTTGGATCTAATTTATATTAGTATCTTCACTGCAGTTGCCAGTCCCAGTAAATGAGACCTCCTGGTAATATACCAACAAATGCAATTTACTTACGAAGCAACTATGGACACAGCTCATCAGATCTTCATGAAAAAAATAAAGACAACCGGTTCAGTTGCAGTGAATAACAGGTTAGGTAGCCTTCATAATCCTAAAGATCAGACCAAAATTAATTTTAAGAAAACAAAATTAATTGTGAAGAAAACATTCAACAAATGCGGTGTGCTTACTTTAACCATCATCCACATTCCACAGGAAAGCAATTTACCAGCAATTAAGGGACAATTTTCAGTTTTAACTTTGAATAATAAAAAATATGCACAAGAATAAGCAAGGGCTCAAAAGTTATGAGCATAGAAATAAAAACAAAAAACTGGTAAAGCATAGAATACATATCAGGGAGTGCATGTTTGCTTTTCTGCTGAACCAACTTCACTCGCATTTCGATTTACAAAAATTTATTAACCGTTATAATTTATTTGGACAGAAATCATATTCAACTTCAAGTACTTTCCGTTTGAGACAAAGGTAAAACAAACACAAACTAAAGAAATCAGATATCAAACCTCAGAAGGCATGTAAAGATAAAAAATAAGGGAAAAAGGCGGAACAAACCATAGTGGAGACAGCAGGACCCAAAATCCTAAAGCACCACCAACACTATAGATACCCGCTGTGTGTCTCGTTAGCCTAGAGCAACGTTTTGCATCAGACCTCATCACCTCTCCATCAGAATACCCTAAGAAACGCTTCAGCGACATCGTTTTAGATACCTGACAAAGTTCACCTATACCCTGCAGTTAACACCTAAACACCTTAACATGGCAAAGTAGATCAATATTAATCACATGCTATATTAATCAGTATAAAATGGCAAAGTAACAAAGCTTAATTGCATCATAATTTGCCAAAAAAAAAAGTAGAGCTGAAATTGGACAAAAGTAGAGAGATTTTGATCCAAAAAATATTTAAAAATTGAATAAAAGAGTTATTTGCATATCTAAGCATCCATCTTTCTAAAAACTTACATTAACTAAAACTATATAATGAGATGAGAAGCAAACAATAGTATACTTATAATGATTCAGTATTCTAATACAATAGACAGATTCATAAATAGAAATGGAGATTTGACAAAGAAAAACACAACACTTGGAGTTTTAGAGACCAAGCATGTTCAAATAAGTAATAAATTTTGGTGAGCAAGCATGTTAGGATCTACTGTCAAATCATCAAAAAATGGATTTCTGACCAAGAAAAAAAATTTCACAAACCTGTATCAAATGAAACCTTTCAAATATATTATCTGTCTCATTAATAGAGAATTTTATTCAGCAGCGAGCATATAAAAACAAAGAAAAAATACTTCGCAACCTAGGCCTTTCATTTTGATTAAATTCATAATGGATGTATAATGAAGGCATAGACAGGACAACTATAAATGAAATTAACAAATCATTGATTATATTGCTTCTTCGATTTCTATTACTTACTCAGTGATCCAGGTGCCATGTTCACTCCGCAAATCAGTCAAGAAGAAGGCACCATCCTTATAGTGAATTCGAGCATGCCTTGGGGAGACCTTAAGAAGATAAATCATTGATTATATTGTATTATGATCTTGAAGAACATCTACTGTGGAACCATGTTTAGTTAAAGGTCAAATTGATCTACCTGGGGTGAAGATAATGTTATTGAAACGCCTTTATAGTCTTCCTGCAATGCACTCCTGTAATTACAAAATACATATCAGATAAATAGGTTGAAGTAAAAATCCAATTTTAACATGATAATCGAGAATGGAACCGTGGAATACTTGATATAAGGATCTCGGTGGGCTGCATTTTTATATATGATATAAGTATTTGGTGAGTTCATTCTTTTTCAACCGGCTACTTGTTCAAACATTAACAATTTCAATGAGATAAGATGAATCATATCTAAAAAGGGAGTTTCAGAGTGAAGGGGATTTACTGCAATAGAGAGATATGGATAAACAACTTATCTTTTTTATGGTTGAGGTTATCAAAGGCAATTTATCAAACATATTTTACAATTGAGGGGAAGAATCCTTTGGTTCACAAAATAGTGATTTTCAATCAGAGTGGTAACAGATTCCACATAGAATTTCACATTCCAGAGTCTAGCTAGTTGCTATAGCTACCACCTTGTAATTAAAATCACCTTATTTATTTTGAAGGAACTATATCGGTATAAAATCAACTTAAATATTCTGATAAAGCTTTTCCTCTTGTTTGGTAAGCATTTGGAACTGATAAAGATTGTGGCAATCAAAACAGAAATAGCATAAATATAAATATAAATATAATACAAAAGACAACTATCCCAGTTTCCAACGCTTCTAATATTGATATATCAAAGACTCTGGGAAGCTAATAATTCATAGAAACATGACCAACAAAAGAGAAATCAAGATACATTCGCTAGTGACAGCAGCTATAACATGAACATCAAGGCATGTAACTGTAACTCTAGCAACCTAAACCTTACCAATTTATAGTTTTAGTTAGATACCCTTTTTTTATGGTCTCATATCAGGTAAGTTTTTGGTATGTATTTGGCTTCACTTCTAGGACAATTGCTTGAATAACATTAAAGAATCAAGAGAATCTACCATGATCCATGTATCCTAAAAACCTAAATTTTTAGGTGAAAACATATGAATAATTTCTAATATTGTATAGCACACTCCTATGTAATGCAAAAGTCTACCTATCATGAGCTCAAATTCAGCTTTGTTTTATTTAATTTAGAGGACTTGGGATGGTAGGAATCAAACTCTAAAGCATTTAGTTACAGAAGCTTTTATACTATGTCATAAACCAAATATTCAAAAGCTTAACTTGTTACGTGAATGGTTTTTAATATTAAAATTGAAGTACCTGACATGCCAAATAAACATCAGAAAAGTAGAAAAATATACCTTCAGTGGGGCTAGTGATGTTATTATGCTGTGCAGCAACCAGTAGGAAATAGCAGCAGAACCACAATATGAACAAAACTTCATGCCTGCAAACCTTTGAAAGATACATCCCAAAAACGTAGAAATCACTTGTGGTGCGGGTAACGTTCAAAATCAAAACCCAAAAAAGGAAAGGCAAAGTGATTATCCGACAGCAAAAAAACAAAAAACAGAGACCGAATCAAATAGCAAATATACACATCTAAAGCACTATGATGAAAAAAGAGGATCCGGAAACGAATTCCCTTCAAAATCAGATTTTGAACAACAGAGTAAAGGTTTCAAAGGCACGCGTGTCTACAAAAAGAAGAAAGCAAAATAGAGAAGCACCTGGTTGATCATTGGAAAGCAGTTTCGTCGAGACCTTGGGTGAACATTTTTATGATGGGAAGAACATAAAAGAGCGTGAAAGCATAATCGACATTTGAAGAAGCTATGGAAAAAAGAGAAGACGATGCTAAGGAAGCAACACAGGTGAGGTGATACAAACACAGTAAAACCCGCGTCCGATTTTACAGATTACAGCATCATTGTTTCATTGTTCAAATATAAAATTAAAAAAAAAACACAAATTTTGTACTTGCCTTGACTGATGGATCTCATTCAAGAGGAGGCTTCGATTGGGCGAGTTCCTTTGGGAAATTGGGGTTTGGGAGTGTGATTGCTTGATTGTTGCAGCCAGCGATAGTTAATCGATGGGAGCAGTGTTTTCGGCGTCGGATTTGGGGAGTTTTGGGTTTAAAGTGGAATTTTGTTTGGAAGACAGTGATTTGGGAAGGTTTTTGAGAGAGATGAAGAGGAAATGCTTTAGAATGCAAATAATCAAATGGATGGTTGTTCACAGAGAGAGAATGGATTCAAATTTCATTCAAATTCAGATTTAAAATTTGAAATTTGAAATTTGAAATTTAGAGATCAAATGAAGCCATTTTTTTGTGGGTCCTGTTCCAAAAATTTCAGGACATGTCAATCAAAGAATGCATAAGTCAATCCTGTACGTATTTTTCCTATGTTAAGAAGATAAGAAGATTCAAATTCAGATTTAAAATTTGAAATTTAAAATTTAGAGATCAAATGAAGCCATTTTTTTGTGGGTCCTGTGCCAAAAATTTCAGGACACGTGTCAATCAAAGAATGCATAAGCCAATCATGTACATGTTTTTCCTATACTAAGAAGATTATTAATAAAATTATATAATATTAAAATAAGATTGATAAGAAATATATAAAAATAAAACATATATGAATGTGTCCTATATAGTATAAAAATAAAAATAAAAATAAGAATGTCCGTTTTGTTTAAGAAATCTTCTAAAGAAATAGGTTGTTGTTTCGGCTGGCAAAAATGGTCGGGTCCATTTAGGTCGGCTCGAATAAATAACCAAATGGAAGGATATAAATATAAAAAAATGTAATCTCGAATTATAGATGACAACTATCAATACCTGCGGGTATTTGTGGGTACTCATTAAAAATAATGAAAAACATAAATTTATAGTATTTAATTATTTTTTCTTTAATTTCTAAAGATAATATTAAATATTTGATATAAAAAATATGTTATAATTTTATTCAATATGAAATGTCTTAAAAAGTATAATATCTTCTGATTTAACTTTTAAATTAAGAAAAAAATATAAACATTAATTGATAATTATATTATTTAAATATTTATTTATTTCTTATTTTATTATAATAGTTAATATAATTATTAATACAATTTTTATATTAAAATATGATTTTAGGTGCATTTTTTTTAATTTTTTGAAACATTTTTTCAATAATTGTTTAATTGAATAAAATATCCGTGAATACTCGACGGATACTGGCAAACTCGCGGGAGCGGGTAGCAGGGGGCTACTACCCGCTTCCGTCCGCCCCATTACCATCCCTATCTCGAATAAAACTAGACATTTAGCCAGATTCATAGAAGTCCGAAAAAAAAAGACTCAGGACTACTTGCCCATTTTACTTTTGTATTGTGCTATTGCATATTTATATATACACAAAACAAAATTAGTATTTGTTTCTCTAAATATCAATATGTATATACAACCAAGAATAACAAATGGTAGATTATCTTAAATGAAAAAAATGGTACAAAAAGAAATAATAATATATTTTTTTAGAAAATGATAGGTCATTTTTTGGAATGATAAAAAGTATGGATTGTCCAAAGAAGTTCGACACCAGCATAGAGTCATATTGGACTTTTAAATTGAGAGTCTATATAGAACTGATTTTTTAGCTTGAATTATTAAAATTTGCTACATGAATGGGCAGGCCTAAAATGGATCAGCTAACTATTTTGACAATTCTAGTTGTTTTGTTTTTCTCAAAAAAGAGAGATAAATTATTGATTTGTTTTTTAAATAAAAATATTTCAATAATGATTAACTCGATCAAACTTTAATGATTTCGTTCTTTTGTTATATTTTCTAGTTTTGTACAATGGCGGACCTTGTCAACAAAATTTAAAAAGGCCAAAATAAATACTAAGCATATAAATTAAGGTTTGGCTCGGCTTATTTTTGGTTTATAAGTCGCTTTTAAGTAAAAGCTGAAAATAAGAGCTTTAAATAAAAAGCTGAAAGGTGTTTGACAATTTCATTATTTTGTACGTTATAAGCTACTTATGAGTAAAAAACTGTTTGTTTATTAAAAGTATTTTGTGCCAACCTTTTAAAGTTACTTATCATTAATTGTTACATTTCTTTATTTGTTAAAAAAAAAGTTGCAATAAAAAAATTGTTTGATAAAACTCAATATTTTTATTTTTTAAAAAATAAATGCAATATAAATTTATTAAAATAATAAAATAACATTAAATATTTTTGAATATGAAAAATTCCAAATAACAATAAAACTCATAAATATTAAAGTGAATTAATAATTCATCAACGAGAAAAAAACTTTTAGCAAAGAAAGAATGAAAAGATATTCAAGATTTCATATGTTAATTAGAATATTCAGGTATTAACAAATAAGCCAGATTTTTTCTGAAAAGCTCATATTTCTAGCTTCCGGCTTAAAAGCCAGTTTTTTGCATTTTGTATATAAGAAAAAAACCAGCTTAAATTTAAGAGTTTTACCATAAATACTGTTTGGTCTATTTTTTTTTGTTTCTCTTCCTCTTATAAGTAAAAGCTAGACAAACACTATCTAAATATATAATATAATCTTAGAGTTATTCAGTATTCTTTCAAAAAGTTGAAGTCATTACTGACAAAATTAAAACAAAAATTGATTGTGATTTTTCTTCCAAAATAAACTACAATACTATTTTTTTTTTGAAGCTTAGCTTTTATGTTGTTTAATTTTATACTGTAATCTTAATAATTTTCATTGCCAAAAACAATTCATCTAGTATAGTAGCTAACCGTAGAAATTAGAAAAGGATAATATTAACTATTTTTTATTATAGCTGAACATGTACATAACTCTTAAACAATGAAATAATATTTTTTTGTCACAAATACAAATTTTGTTAATATTAAAATATTTATAAGCATTTCTTGAGTGAAAATTAAATTATGAATAATTGATTGCTAATAATATATATATATATATAAAGAAAATAAAATCATTTGAAAAGCATGTAAAAGATAAATCAGTATGTGACATATAAGTAAATTTGTAAAGGGATAGTGATTCTGCTACAACTCCCGTAACTAATTACACCCCACACTTTTTAATGTAACAGATTTACATTTTTAGCATATGCATGTATAATTACATTAGTGGTACAAATACATTTTTCCATTTGTAAACCATCAGGACACCTACAACTAATTTTGCAAAGAAACCCTCATGCCTGGCCCACCAATACCAAACTCTGTTACACTATCTTTGCAATTTGCACATCCAGTCATCCACTAAACACAATTCTGCAGTAGTAGGATGTGACACGCTAAGACACTACTAAAGTCCCATATCAGCAATACCTACCTAGCAGTGATTCCCTATATGTATAAAGTATTCTAGAAAAGCCAATCATAACTAAGGTACGCCTCTAGTTTTAAAAATTGTGATATTTCATGTTAATTTATTTTACGTTGATGGTTTTATAAAGAGTATAAAATGTAAGGAGTTAAAATTAATAATTTGTTACAATTTTTAGTTATATTATAAATAAATTATAAATTAAAATAAATATTAATTGATTTAAGTATATTTAAATATAAAATATTTAATTTTAACAATTAAATTATTTAATTATTTTTTTACATGTTAGGTTCATAATCATTCAAACCACCACATTTTCTATTAAAAAAAATAATAAATGATTTTTTTTTATAAGAAAGTATTATAATTGAGGATTGAATCACATATCTAACGTGCATGTCTTTATGCGGCTCACCAACTAAGCTCCATGACTAAGATAACAAATAATTATTTTGAATTATAATCAAAATAAATTAAATAGAAGAAAATATAAGAATTATCTTAATCTTACATTATGAAGTATAATCGTTTAAAATTTTGTAAAATCGTTACACACAAATTGAAATTTAAATGCTAGAATGAAAAGATATAATTTATTTTTTCTTTCAAAAATATCTCAACTTTTAATTTTTTTTTCCTAAAATTTAAAACAAACACACTTATTATGATCAATTCCAAAAAAAAAAAAAAACACACACACACTTATTATGATCTTGTCCCGGTGGGCTTGGGCCAGCCAACATTTTCAAAAAAAAATAATTGCCATCCGATGAAGCATTTCAATTTTTTTTATTCAACGCCTTTCTCATGTTACCGTTGCAGACACAGGAGCCCCAACGTCTCTTTTCATTTTCATTTTATTCAACATTTTGAAAATTGAAGTAAAATGGTACGATTTTTATACGAGTAATCAATCCACAAAGGCGAACACTTCATTATTCTCTTCTCCTTCGCTTCAATCGATCAAAATCCAAGTTTTTATCCTCTTCCTCTGCATTAACAAGCACAAAAATCACCATGGCACTCAGACCGATTGATAACGCTCTTCCCATTACCACTGATAGACCCAAAAAACAACCCAAAATCGCTTTTCCAACCCAAAAAAATTCAGAAAACCAAGTTCCATTGCCTTCATCTGGGGATGCCACCATTGATTATGTCTCCTCTGACAACCTTAAACCCTTGTCGGATCCTGAAGCTAAGATTCAGGTAGGTTATTCTTTTGCACATTTTCTGCATAAAAAAACATTCTTTTTCCCTCTCTTCTGATAATAATCTCTGGAAATGCAGAGTTTGATTGAAGACTTAGATTCGAAAAATTGGATCAAGGTGTGTGAGTCACTGAACGATGCTAGGCGATTCGCGTTGTTCCACTCATCTCTTCTATCCCCCATCTTGTATGCCATACTTTCTTCTCTTTTCCTTTCAAAATTTTTTGAAAAGTTTTGAACTTTAGTTCTGGATGCAATTGGGTATCGAGGAATTTATGAAGTGAAATTGGGTACAGGGGAAAAATTGTGTTGGTGGTGGCAAAGACAATGAAGAACCCTAGAAGTGCTCTTTGCAAAACCTCTATTATGGCTGCTTCTGATATTTTCAATGCCTTTGGTGACAAATTGCTTGACCCCTCTACCTCTGATGCTTTTGATGCCTTGGTAGGTGCTGTTTGGAATTAATTCAATTTCCTCTTGTTTGATCTGATTTCTTGGACCATGATTTTGGAATTGACTAATTTGATTGTGTTGTTTGGTTGAATTTGAACAGCTGTTGCAGCTGCTGTTGAAAGCATCACAAGATAAAAGGTTTGTCTGTGAAGAAGCTGATAGGGCACTTGGATCAATGGTGGGTTCAATGACACCTCTTCCCCTGCTTCAGAAACTAAGGGCATATGTGAGTCATAAGAACCTTAGGGTTAGGGCTAAGGCTGCTGTTTCTCTCTCCAATTGTGTCTCCAAGATGGTAAGTAAAAATTTCAGTTTTATAGAGTAAACAACTAAATTAGTCCCTAAACTTATACATGCTTACACGTTAGTCCTCAAACTATAAAAAAACCTTTATACTAGTCCGTAACTTGTCAATTAGTCAGTCATATTAGTCCCGAAACTTGCAATTTGTGGAGCATGATCCTTGTTGAGGGACTAAAATGTCCAACAAATTTGAAGTCTTTTTAGTTTAAGAATTAACGTGAAAGTATGTACAAGTTTGTAGACTAATTTGGTAGTTTACTCGAGTAGTCTTTAGGGATTAATGTACCTAATTAGTTGCCAGTCTAAGAACTAATCCTTCAATTTGAGAACTGAAGTAATTTGAGAACTGAAGTAACAACATCGTAGAAGTTTGGGGACTAAGTTTTTTATTCAATAATTTGTATGATAGTTAAAACTTGTTTCACTGCAATATATCTTTCTTTGGTTGGTCTTTATAATTATGCACTATACGCATGTGAAGCAGGGGAATAAAGAAATGGAGGAATTTGGTTTAAGTGAGCTGATTGAAGTTGCAGCAGATTTGTTGAATGATAGACTTCCAGAGGCAAGAGATGCAGCAAGAAATATTGCAACTTCAATGTATGAGGCACTCACAAAGGATGTGGATGATGTAGAACAGAAATTGGAGTTGTGGCAGAACTTCTGCCACTCCAAGTTATCGCCAATTCATGCTCTTTCTATTTTGAAGATTGTTAAACCTTAAAGATTTGAACTGTTTAAGGAGTGTTTATGTTGTAGTATCTCTAGTCATGCTTGAGGGCAGAAGCTTAGAAATTTGGTTTTATTTGTAGTAATGAGCTCATGGTTCTTCATGAGTAGTAGTAACTAGTAATGTTGGAAATAACATTTCAAATTCTGTTTCATTCTTTTGGTAGTAACTAGTAAGGTTGGAAATAACATTTTAAATTCTATTTCATTCCTTTGGTTTGCTGCCTGTAGTTTATTCCTTTTACAGTGTTCCGAATATGAATTAGCCCAGTTTTGAAGGCTTTCAGGGTTGCGTGATTTCACGCCGCAATATTATGATTTATGTAGTTACTGAAGTCACACTATTGAAATGGAACATCTAATCATATTCAAGTGCATTTAACGCAAAGTGACCATGACCTTATCACAATTATATAAGTCTGAAATTCTTTACAAGAAAAATGTTGGGGTAAGGGCTCAAAGAGAAAGAATTTGCTACCTGTCAAATAAAAAACCATTAAGAACACTAAAAACAGAATGAAAAAGCTATCTCAAGATTATCCCACAACCGAAATTTGAAAACTTTTCATATTGTTTCCATCTATCTCATTTCTATGTCTCTATGTTATCATACATTGTATCATAGTTAGTTATATTGTACCATCGGTAATGTACTCTCTAAATTAAGAGTTAGTTAAATGTTAGGCAAAATGATACTTTTGGTCCCTTAACTCTATGCGTCGATTCACTTTGGTCCCTTAACTTTTTTTTGATTCAATTTGGTCCCACAACTTATATGTTTGGCTCAATTTAGTCCTTGCTGTTAGTTCCGTTAGTAAACTTAGTAGATTTCTCTAACACCGTTTCATTTCCATTATCTTTTAAATCTAACGGCTCAAATTAGAGAACATCAAGACTGATAATAATTCTGGAGATTTTTTTTTAAAAAAAAAAAAGAAAAAAAAAGGAAGAAGAACGTTCTTCCTGTTCTAGTCTTCCTCTTCTTCTTTCAATCTTCTTCTCCCTCTTTTTTTCCCTTCTTCTTCCTCTTTTTTTCCTTCTTCTTTGTTCTTCGAGTTCTGGTCTTCCTCTTCATCTTTCAATCTTCTTAGGTGTTCTTCGATCTTCTTCTTTGGTATTCCTCTTCGATCTTCTTCTTCGGTATTCTCCTTCGATCTTCTTCTTCTTCGATCTCCTCCTTCAATCTTCTTCTTCGATCTTCTTCTTCTATGATATCCTCCTTTGTTCAGAAATTTGGGGGTTAGGGTTCAAAAATTTGGGGATTAAATTATGAAATTGAAACTAAACAATCAATTTGGGATTATTCGATTCTGATTTGGGATTTGGGTTTTGAAAGTTAGATATTATTTGATTTTAATTTTTCATTCTAATTGGTTTCTTTGAATCTGATATTACCGGTTTGACAGTATTAAGATTGCTAAATCGTGGGTTCTTCTGAGCAGCCACAATGAGAGGGTCTAAATGTTCTTTGGCTTACTCATCTTGCTTGCAATTAGTTAGAAGGGATGCTCTCTCATTTGAATATAGGTTCATTGTTCTTCTTGTACCTTTCTCTTTAACCATGTTAATGGATATGTGACTATTACCCTAGCTAGGTGTTGGTTGGTTCTGTTTCCATATGATTCTGTTAGTTGCTCCTCTAAGATGAAGAAGACAAAAAGGAGATAGTGGTGGTGAATCTAAGGATGCAATGAAGAAGGTGGAGGAGTTTAAGAACAAGAAGAACAATTAGAACAAGATGAACATGGTGATGAAGTTTTTTCTCTTTTTTTTAATAAAAAACATATCTTCAGATTTAATCTTGACCACTGATCTGGAAAAATCTGAGTCGTTAAATTAAAAAGTTAACGGAATATAACATCGTCCCTTTCATTCCGTTAAATTTACTGACGGAAGTAACGAAAAGGACCAAAATGAATCCAAAATAAAAGTTAAGGGACCAAAATGAACCTAAAAAACGTTAAGGGACCAAAGTGAATCGGCGCATATTGATATTGCCACTCTCATTTAAAATTTTTTAATCAATCTTGTTTTGCTTTTTTACAAAGGAGAAGAGAAAAAAGAAGTGGCAATATCAATTATTGGAGTGGCAATATCACTCCCCAAATGTTATTATCAAAGTTAGTTACGTAACAGATACAGTAAGTTATCACTATTCTCCCTTTATATATACCAATTTGTAAGTTCATTTATTATAATCAATGAAATCAATTCAGTGTACTTGTTCTCTTTTCTTCGTTCCCTCTCGGCATTGATTTGTTTACATCCAAAGCTTTTCTTGATCAACAATGAAGATTTTTACTTTGTAACACTCTATATCAAGCTAAATGTAACTTTTAAAAATCTAGTTTTGTGTTAAAAAAATGTGATGTGACTAAAAAAGTTATAAATTATCTTTTATCTGATTTAAAATACGAAAATAAAGATATTTAAAACATGACTTTTTTTTTTTGGTAATATAAAACTTGACTTTTGCTTACAAAGTTAAAATCCTAGTCGTGTGTGTAAAAAGTCTTTACTAGGAGATGCAAAACTCATTTTATTGATCTCTATGTTTTTAGGTATCTTTCGCAGTCGACTAAAGTTACCCCTAGTATAAAGAAACTTGAGTTTTGAATACTTTATAACTATTCGATATAATATTATTTTAGAGTAAACTCTCAAATTAGTCCTTGAGATGGTAGGTGTCATGCACATTTGTCCTTGAGATTATGAAAACCTCAAATTAGTCATTAACTTTGCAAAACGACATGCTTTTTAGTCCTTTTACCTATTAAACGAATTTAAAAAACTAAGTAAAAAAGGACTGCAAAGTCAAGGACTAATTAGGTTTTCATAACCTCAGGGACGAATCTGCATGACTCCTATAATCTCAAGGACCGATTTGGAGGTTTACTCTATTATTTTATTCAAAGAGTAAGCCCATCAAAGTTATGATATCTAGCCTAAGACTTCAAAAAACCTCAAATAATTTGAGTACATAAAAAAATATGTTTATATTTATTTCGAAAAACACCTTATTCTTCAAGTTTATAATACACAATTTGTAAAAAAAATTATTGCAATTTTAAAAATATAAAAAATTATGTATATGGAGCTAGAAACTTCAAAGTGAATAATACATTGTTTTTAAAGAACTTCAAATAATTTAGGTAATTTAAAAAACACGTTTTCATTTTTATTTCTAAAAACAACCTATTATTCGAGTGTATAGTAAAGATCTCTAAAAAAACTTTTGCAATTTGAAAAATACAGAAAATTATGTAAATTGAGATAGAAACTTCAAAGTGAATAATACATTTTTTTTTAAAAAAAACTTCAAATAATTTAGGTAATTAAAAATAACCTATTCATTTTTATTTCGAAAAATACACTATTTTTTAATTATATTATACACAATCTCTATAAAACGTTGCAGATTTAAAAATATAAAAAATTATACAAATTAAACTAAAAACTTCAAAGTAAATAATACATTATTTTGAAAAATCTCCAAATATTTAGGAAATTTAAAAAATGTATTTTCATTTTTTAAAAATATTATATTCTTCAAGTGTATATAATGCACAATCTCTAAAAAATTGTTACAATTTTAAAAGTATACAAATTATGTAAATTGAGCTTGAAACTTCAAAGTGAATAATAAATTCTTTTAAATAAAAAACTTTAAATAATTTCGGTAATTTAAAAACACCCTATTCTTCAAGTGTATAATATACGATCTATAAAAAACCGTTGCAATATTTAAAAGTATAAAAAAAATGTAAATTGAGCTATAAACTTCGAGGTGAATAAGACATAATTTTCAAAAAGCTACTACTAATTTAGGTATACTAACAATTGCGTTTTTATCTTTATTCAAAAAACACCATATTCTTAACTGATGGTACACAATTTCTAAAAACATTGTTATAATTTTAAAAATATAAAAATTACTTAAATTGAGCTAGAAACTCCAAAGTAAAAAAAAACTTATGTTGTTTTTTAAAAGCTTTAAATAATTTAGGTAATTTAAAAAACACATTTTTATTTTTATTTTGAAAAACATCATATTCTATTTTTTCAAATGTATAATACACGTTCTCTAAAAAATTGTTGGACTTTTAAAATATAAAAAATTATGCAAATTGAGATAGAAACTTCGAAATCAATAATACATTATTTTAAAAAAGTTTTAAATAATTTAGGTAGTTTAAAAAATGGATTTTTTTTATTTAAACAAAACACCCCGTTCTTTAAGTGTAATTTTAAAAAATAGTTGTAATTTTAAAAATATAAAATTTATGTAAATTGAACTTAAAACTTTAAAGTGAATAATACATTATATTCAAAAAGTTTCAAATAATTTAGGTAATTTAGATAACATGTTTTTATATTTAATTCGAAAAAAACCTATTTTTCAGGTGTATAGTACACGAACTCTAAAAAACTGGTACAATTTTAAAAACATAAAAATTATGTAAATTGAGTTAAACACTTCAACATGAATAATACATTATTTTCAAAAAACTTTAAAAAATTTAGGTAATTTAAAAACACCCTATTTATTTTTATTTTAAAAGATACCCTATTCTTCAAAAGTAGTACAAGATCTCTAAAAAGCTGTTGTAATTTTAAAAATATACATATTATATAAATTGAGCTATAAATTTCAAAGTGATTAAGACATTGTTTAGAAAAAGCTCCAAATAATTCCAATAATTTAAACATTTTTATTTCGAAAAACACTATATTCTTGAAGAGTACATTACACGATCTTTAAAAAATAGTTTGAATTTAAAAATATAAAAAATTATGTAAGTGGAGTTTGAAAGTGTATAATACTTTTTTTGTTCAGAAAGCTTCAAATAATTTATGTAATTTAAATAATTCTTTTACATTTTTATTTCGAAAAACACCTTATTCTTCGTATAGTACACTATCTCTAAAATACTGTTGCATTTGAGGTAGAAACTTCAAAGTGAACAATACATTATTTTCAAAAAGCTTTAAATAATTTTAGTAATTTAAAAACACACTGTTCATTTTTATTTCAAAAAATATCATATTCTTAAAATGTATTATACACAATCTCTACAAAAGTTTTAAAAAAACTTCAAATAATTTAAGTAATTTAATAGACGCATTTTGATTTTTATTTCAATAACATCATATTCTTCAACTGTGTAGTACGCTATTACTAAAAGAAACTGTTGCAGTTTTAAAAATATAAAAATTATGTATGTTAAGCTAGAATCTTCAAAGTAAATAACATATTATTTTCAAAAAGCTTCAAATAATTTAGGTATATAATTTTTTTTATTCAAAAAATACCTTGTTATTCAAGTATTAGTATACAATTTCTAATAAAACTGTTGCAATTTATATAATATAAAAAATTATGTAAATTAAGCTTGAAATTTCAAAGTGAATAATATGTTGTTTTCAAAAAATTTTAAATAATTTAGGTCATTTAAAAATCGTATTTTTATTTTTATTTCGAAAAACACCGTATTCTTAAGTGTATAGTATATAATCTCTACAAAACTGTTGCAATTTTAAAAACATAAAAAGATATGTAAAATAAGGTTGAAACTTCAAAGTGAAAAATATTTAGTTTTCAAAAACTTTAAATAATTTATATAATTTAAAAAAATCCTATTAATTTTTATTTTGAAAAAACAACATACTCTTTAACAGTACGCTACACGATCTCAAAAAAAAAATTCCACAATTTTATAAAGAATTGTATAAATTAAGAATGAAACTTCAAATTGAATAAGACATTTTTTTCAAAAAGCTTTAAATAAATTTGGTAATTTAAAAATGTGTTTTCATTCTTATTTCATAAAACACCTAATTTTTTAAGTGTATATCACAATATCTCTAAATAAATTGTTACAATTTAAAAAATAAAAATTTATGCTAATTAAGCTAGAAATTTCAAATTGTCATAATACATTGTTTTAAAAAAATTCAAATAATTTAAGTAATTTAAAAAATGCGTTTTCATTTTTATGCCAAAAAACAAACTATTCTTCAAGTATATAGCACATTATCTATAAAAAAAAGTTATTGCAATTTTAAAAATATAAAAAAATTAGATAAATTGAGCTATGAACTTTAGAGTGTCATAATAGTTTGTCTTCAAAAAACTTCTAATAATTTAGGTAATTTAAAAATACCCTATTCATTTTTATTTGGAAAAACATCTTATTTTTCCTATGTATAGTATATGATCTCTAGAAAAAATGTTGCAATTTTTAAAATATAATTTTTTTAAATTAAGTTAGAAATTTCAAAGTGAATAAAATATTATTTTCAAAAAATTTTAAAAAGTTAGATATATTGAAAATAGCATTTTCATTTTTAATCGAAAAACACCTTATACTTAAGTCATACATGATTTCTAAAAAAATTGGTGTAATTTTAAAAATATAAAAATATTATATAAATTAAGCTAAAAATTTTGAAATAAATAATATATTATTTTCTAAAAGTTTCAGATAATATAGGTAATTTAAAAAAAAAATTATTTCAAAAAACACAATATTCTACATACATGTTCACTAAAAAAACTATTGTAATTTAAAAAAATATAAAAATATGTAAATTGAGCTATAATCATCAAAGAGAATAATATTTTTTTTTTAAAAGAGGTTCTAATAATTTAGGTATATTAAAAATCATATTTTTACTTTTATTCAAAAAACACGATATTCTTCATACACGGTTTATAAAAAATTGTTTAAAAATGTAAAAAATTAAGTAAAATAAACTAAAATGTTCAAAGTAAATAATACATTGTTTTAAAAAAATTTAAATAATTTAGGCGATTTTAAGAACTCATTTACATTTTTATTTCAAAAAGCACCCTATTTAAAACATGGTTTTTAAGAAGATTCAAATAATTTAAGCATTTTAAAAATCACATTTTCATTTATATTTCAAACAACTCTCTAATCTTCAAGCGTATAATACACGATTTCTAAAAAAATTATCGAATGATCTCCAAAAAAATCGTTGCAATTTTCAAAATATTAAAAATTGTGTAAATGAAGCTAGAAACTTCAAAGTGAATAATATATTATTTTCAAAAAGCTTAAAATAAATTAGGTAATTTAAAAATACCCTATTTATTTTTATTGCTCAAAACACCATATTCTTCAAATGATAATACACAATCTCTTAAAAAACCATTACAATTTTTAAAATAGAAATAATTATATAAATTGATCTAGAAACTTTAAAGTAAATAATACATTATTTTCAAAATATTTCAAATAATTTAGGAAATTTGAAAACGCATTTTCATTCTTATTTTGAAAAATACTATATTCTATAATACACTATCTCTAAAAAAATGTTTATAATTTTAAAAATATAAAAAATTATGTAAATTAAAGTAGAAACTTTAAAGTAAATAATATGTTTTTTACAAAAAGTTTGCAATAATTTAGGTAATTGAAAAAAACTCTATTAATTTTCATATTGAAAATACCTTATTCTTCAATTGTATAATACAGATCTCTAAAAAAGTTATTGCAATTTTAAACATATAAAAAATTATGATAAGTGCGCTTCAAACTTCAAAGTAAATAATACATGATTTTAAGAAAGCTTCAAATATTTTAGATAATTTAAAAGCAACCTGTTAAGTTTTTTTTCTTCTAAAAATATCATATTTTTCAAGTGTATAGTATATGATCTCCAAAAAAACGGTTTCAAATTTATAAATATGAAAATTATGTAAATTGAACTAGAAAATTCAAAATGAATCAAATTTTTGTTTTAAAAATGTTTCAAATAAATTAGATAAATTAAAAATCAGTTTTCATTTGTATTTCGAAAAATATTCTATTCTTAAATAATCTCTAAAAATCTTTTGCAATTTTAAAGTATAAAATGCTATATAAATTGACCTAAAAATTTTAAAATAAATAAGACATAATTTTATAAAAACTTCAAATAATTTAATTAACTCAAAAACACATTATTATTTTTATTTTGATAAATACCCTTTTTCATATAGGACACAGTTTCTAAAATAACCGATCCAATTTTAAAAATATAAACACCATATTCCTGTCATACCCGTAGCTATCAAATTTCTGTGTTAATTTTTAAATTTTTGACCCGATGATATTATAGATAAAATTTGCTTAGAGTCAGAATTCATTCTCATTCTCAATTTGTGATACAGGACTTTCTTAAGGGAAAAGATGAAGACAAAAATGGAGGGTCGTAGGTTCGATTTATCCGAATGATGTTACAATTTTCCCTCGCTGCACGTTGAGTTGAGGATGGAGTAGCAGAGAGAAACCCATCAACAGAAACATGTCCCTTTTCAAATCCTTCACTTCCAATTCCTCTGCTGTCACTCCAATGGAAACCACTGTCTCACTCCTCATGCAATCCTCTTCTTATAGGGTATTGTTGTGTTTTTTCTATGATTTAATACAAGCCACGGAGCACTGTATTTCTCACCTATACTGTTGCATTCCATCAATAATACGGCTCAAAATTGAGGTCCTCTCATGGGTTGCCCTGCTTTTTGTGACACGTTTTAAATTTTAAGGTCTTCGTGTTGAAATCGAATCGGCTCTGATTTCAGATAATGTATTTGGGAGTTGCCGAGTTAGCTTTTGTTGTCGCAGATGATGTGCTCGATAAATTGTCAAAATGAAAGTTGAAATGTTTGTTTGCTTTTCTTGTGTTGTGCTGTATTGTTCTACTTACATGCTTTTGTTGGGAAGGTTCTTTTGTTTCACATTGTCCATAAAGCTTGCAACTTCACTGAAAAGGGCTTAACAATCTCGAGAATGGTTATCAAAATATCAAAATATATAGTAACAATAATCAAGTGAAGTCTGTAATGCATGTACCCTATAAATGTCTAAAACCTCTAGAATCTAGAATAGCACTGCTTTAATGCTTTATACCTTATGGTCTGTATTAACCTGGAATGTGATGCTACAGTTCTACTTTTGATTGATATGCTTTTTAATGTATATAGGTGCTCTCTCGAACTGCTTGTTCATCCTATAGGAGACCTTATTCTAATGGCTTGCTTTACTCCCGGGGAATCTCATCAACTAAAGTAGTGCCTCTCTCAAACGTGTCAAAGTACTGTACTCATTCTTCGGATGGGATATGTTCCTCAAAACGACGATCACGTGGGCCTGTTTTCGCAGGAAAAAAGGCTGCAGAAGGTAGTGTGTTTGCTATCTCATGTTTATTACTCCTAGTACTTCTTTTTTTTTTTTTTATTAATCTTGTCATGTTCATTTGAGAGAGTAAGCATGCTTCTCCAACGTCAGTTACATAACCTGCCTCAACTTTAGGAATCAAGCAAGAAGATGGTAAATACAAGCATACAGTTGATCTTCCCAAGACAACATTTGGTATGAGGGCAAATTCTTCAGTAAGGGAACCCGAAATTCAGAAAATATGGGAGGATAAACAAGTATTCAGAAAAATTGTTGAAAAAAATAGTGGAGTAAGTTTCGGCTTCCGTTCTGCTTTTCCCTAGTTGTTATTCGAACTTACTAATATACTTCAAATAATTTGACCAGGGAAGTTTCATTCTTCATGATGGTCCTCCATACGCCAATGGTGATCTTCACATAGGCCATGCTTTAAATAAAATTTTGAAAGATATTATAAATCGTTACAAGGTATCTTTTCCTTCCTTTAAGCCAAAATTTCCAGTTTATTGCTATCATATGGATATGAGCCACCTTTTGTTTTAAGTCTGTTAGACACATGTATGATCTACGGATATATGTGGTATTCTAATGCCCTTGCATATCAGAACTAATATTTTTCTGAAATTTTTATTCTTGTTTTTGGTGGGCAGCTTCTTCAAAACTATAAAGTTCATTTTGTGCCTGGATGGGATTGTCACGGCCTACCAATTGAATTAAAAGGCAAGTGTTATTTTCTTAGTGTTAATATGGTAATGACAGGCTCCAATTCGTGTTTTCTTTCAAGAGCATTATAGTACTAAAACATCCTTTACTTTTTTGCCGTATATCAAACATGAAGTGAAGTATATGTGATACAAACTGTACCAGAAAATGAAAGGAAAGAAGAGTTCTTTATCAATGAAAGAATGTGAAGAAAAAATTCCAGGGAATTCAAGAGTCCTGGTCTCTCCACAAACAATCACTCTGACTTAAGTTTCTGCCATTCTCCCTGTACTCTCCTTCTATTTATACATTTATTATGCCAACTTAACAGAACATTCTGTTATGCAGTTACAAGATCTTTGGGGTCTGATCCCCTGCTGACCCTCTATTATGCCTAGAGTAGACCCTTTTAATAGTGGGTTTCCTAACAATATAGATAGTTCTATGGGTAATATTCATTCATATATACATTAAGAAGACACAAAAATTAATAAATATTTGTGGATGTTTATAAATTGAACTAATTTGTCACCCTTCATTTTTTTTGTTAGTTATTCATCATTTTATAGGAAGTTTGATTTTTTGATGAATCAACTAGTGTGTCTCTGCGTGTGTACATTTGAAAGATATTAGTTTTCAAGTTTTTATTAGCAACTCTAATCTCTTGGTTGATACTTTTCCCAATATTTTCTAGGTCCAATTTTTAATTTTTTAAGCAATAAATTCTTATGGCATGACTGACATGATAGTGAAACTTGAAAATTCCCAACTGTCCTTGTGGTTACTCCCTTTTATTTCATTCACCTTTTTTTTATCACCTTTGTTTCATTTACTTGAACTATAAGTTTTGCAACTTCACTTGTATATTACATTTCAGCTTGTATCTTTTATTACATACTTGCATTATGATTGTTTTGAATCATTTCAGTTTTGCAGTCAATGGATAAGGAGGCTAGAAATAATCTTACCCCATTGAAATTGAGAGCAAAAGCTGCAAAATTTGCCAAAGACACTGTTAAAACGCAGATGTCATCTTTCAAGGTACCTTCTTAGTTTGTACTTATCTTTGTGATTCCATGAAAGACATCAGTTTGCACTTCTTAGGTAAATTTTCCAAAGAAACTGTTAAAACTCAGATGTCATCTTTCAAGGTCCCTTCTTAGTTTTCACTTATCTTTGTGATTTCCATGAATCACATCAGTTTGTCATTTATAAGTGAATAAACAACTTGGAATTGATATCGCGATTGAGTTTCCATTTTGATTGGTGGGCAAATGTTCATACCTAAAATTTTTCATTTCCTTTTTCTTTTGGTAAAATTAACCTTAATTATGTTACTAAATGTTTGCAGCGTTTTGGAGTATGGGCAGACTGGGATAATCCCTATCTTACTCTTGATCCAAAATATGAAGCTGCCCAGGTAGCTGATACAGCCTTTCTCATTTATAATTTCAGATGTCTAATAGCCTATTCAATATTCATGGTGTGTTATAGATTGAAATTTTATGGCTGCACTAAGCACTTCCACAATTTGGATAATTGTAATATGAGAAGTCTAATAGAAAAATTGATCCTCAACAGACAAGCAAGACCCACCTAGCGTGATGATAATTTTCATTTGCACCTAATTTTATGCTATACCGGTTGTTATTATGTAGTCCTCAGAATTTGTATCTTATAATTTGCTAGATTGAAGTATTTGGTCAGATGGCCTTGAAAGGGTATATCTACAGAGGCAGAAAACCAGTTCACTGGAGTCCCTCATCGCAGACAGCACTTGCTGAAGCCGAGTTGGAGGTAAGTTGATTTATTATTATGTGGAAACTCTCATCTAATGCCTGGCATTAATGCATTACATGACCTGAAGGTATACACTACCAACATGGTGTTGTATAATGTGGGTAGTAAACTGCATAATTCCTGGTCACTTAAACATGTCACCTTACAAATTTGTGTTTCCTCAGTGTACATATAGATGTGAAAGCACACAGTTTCCTCTCTAAAATTTGATTGTTTGGGTTAGAATATTTATTTATTACCTATATGGTTTCTATGTAGTACCCTGAAGGGCATGTTTCAAGAAGCATTTATGCTATTTTTAGAGTTGTAAATGCTCCCTCATTACCCAGTGGCCTACTAGAAGAATTTCCTAATTTATGCTTGGCCATATGGACTACGACTCCGTGGACTATTCCTGCCAATGCAGGTAGGTTTCTCTTCTGTTGCATTTTCCTTGTTGGCTATGGATATCTTTCTGATTGCTTTTGCTAATCATAATGGTCTCAATTTCTATTCCTCTACTTGTTCTTCAATTCTGACATACAGAGATGTCTTCAATTCTGTATTTATGGCAGTTCAACTTTCTGCTTAATCTGTTGTATCTATCACAAGATTGTTTTGTGCCACTAGTTTTGTAGGTTTCCTTCCTTAAGTATTGTGTATTTGAAGATATAACTCATTATTCTTTACAGTTAAGAGTTTGCTGAAGTACCTAGCTCCTTTTCTGCCAGATGTATTATTACTTGTATTGTTCTTGAGTATGTATGGTAAAAGTGGCAAAGAAACAAAAAGAATAATGTTACTGTTTGAGTGCACTTTTTTCCTTCAGAAACATCATATCTGCACTTGTGTTTGTAGCTGGAACATAAAATTAGTGAAGTTTGTAGCAGAAGTTTATTATTTAGTCTTTCAAATATTTTAATTTATGGAAAATGCTAAACAGTGCCCTTAGGGCACTATTTAAGGATACAAAAATAGTAATATTTTATCGGGATTGATAAAATTTATTGTCTTGAAAGTTGAAAATTATTGAATGAACATTTTTTATAGTAAGTCAAAGCATTAAAGAAGGTGTAGTTATTACACCTTAACAAGTGCCCTAAGGGCACCATTTAGCAAGACCCTTAATTTATACATGTCCCTTTCTCTTCTTTACGTGTTTGGTTTCTTCTATGCTCAGCTGTTGCGGTAAATCCGAAGCTTGAATATGCTGTTGTTGAAGTAGAGTCATTAAATGAAGATGCCTCTTCATCTGGTGAAACTAGAAAGAGAAGGATTGGACTTGTTTTAAAGGATGAGAAGAAACTGTTTCTTATTGTTGCTTCAGAACTTCTGCCAAAGTTAGAGGCAAAATGGGGTGTGAAGCTTGTTGTCAAGAGAAGACTGTTGGGTTCAGACTTGGAAAACTACAGGTTATCAAAATGAACATTTTCTTTCTTCTTCTTCTTGATTTCTCTGCTGCTATTTGTGTGTTAAAAGTCTTATTATCTGTAATAAATAGGAAAAAATTGTTCTAAATGTATGATTTATTATCATGTTCTCAGATACATACATCCAGTAGATGATAGGGAATGTCCAGTTGTACTGGGGGGAGATTATATTACAACAGAAACAGGAACAGGACTGGTCCATACAGCTCCTGGACATGGCCAAGAAGATTATGTGACTGGTCAGAAGTATGGACTACCCATACTTTCTCCGGTAGATGAGAATGGAATATTCACTGAAGAAGCTGGGCAGTTTAGTGGGCTTGATGTTCTTGGTGGAGGTAACACTGCTGTTGTTAAATATTTGGACGAAAATTTGTCTCTCATCATGGAAGAATCATACGGTTAGTTCTTTCTGCGTCATTATCTTAACGTTATACCAATCTGTCTATAATTATAGACTCTATCTTCATCCTAGGTCTCTTATTTGTTATGTGATTTAGAACACAAGTATCCATATGATTGGAGAACAAAAAAACCAACCATATTTAGAGCAACGGAGCAATGGTTTGCATCGGTCGAGGGATTTCGCCAAGCTGCTATGGATGCTATTGGCCTAGTAAAATGGGTTCCACCTCAGGTATTCTATTCATAATATCTAATTCCTCTGTAATACTGTTTATTTTTAAAAAATAAAATCATTTTATCTATCATTGTCTTTTTCTGACTTATGTGAATTACTTAGGGAGAAAACAGAATCTCAGCAATGACCTCTAGCCGCTCTGATTGGTGTATATCACGACAAAGGACATGGGGTGTCCCCATTCCAGTTTTTTATCACCAACAGTCTAGAGAACCTCTTATGAATGAAGAGACAATTGATCATATAAAATGTAAGTAAAAACAATTAACAATTAACAATTAACAATAGCAACTTCATGGTTTCTTATTTCTCAACTACTTTTTATGTTTTGCAGACTTGATCATTTATAAAACAAATATTATTTTCAATATATAGTAGTAAATATTCCAAAGTTTATTAGTTGCTTATGCTCTTCTAATGCGAGTTGGCCTACGAAGTTGATACATCCTAATATTGATCTTTTGCTTTTCTTTCTGAGACTGTCAGCTATTATAGCCCAAAAGGGTAGTGATGCATGGTGGTACCTAACAGTAGAGGAACTTCTCCCAGCTAAATACCGTGATAAAGCGGCAGAATATGAAAAAGGAACTGACACTATGGATGTATGGTTTGACTCAGGTACAACAGTATTCTGGTACCAGATCATTTTAACTTTAACGATTCATGGTTTCACAAGTTCGTCAACCACCCCTTTTACCATTTTCCTGCACAGGGACAATTCTATGAACATAGTATATCACCTATTACTCATTTGTCAGTGATAACTACTCACATATTACAACTGGGATAATATTCACATCCATGTCCATAGTTGTGTAACACACTAACACATTTGTTTGGTAATATCCTTGTTGAGTTTAGATCCCACATTGACTAAGAATTGTGGCCAAAGTATTCTTTATCAGGCTTGGAACAATCCCCTTTTGAGCTAAATTTTGGGGTAGAATTAGGCTAAATTTATATCTAATATCAAAACCTATTCAATTCTTATGGTAGGCCACCTATGGATATCTATTCTTGTAAACTTCACACTTCAGATATCCAGTTCCAAGTGTGAGGGAAGGGGAATAGAGATCCCACATCAACTAGAAATATGTCCGAAATATTCTCTATAAGGCTTGGACAATCCTCTCCCCCCTAAGGGCCTGTTTGGTTTGCGTTTACGTTTCTTGTTTTCAATTTGTTTTCTGTTTTTTGAAATTTGTATAGGAAGAATTGGAAATAACTGAAAACAAGAAAATTTTGTTTTCAGTTATTTCCAGTTTATTCTATACAATTCCAAAAGATAGGAAAGGAAATGAAAATGCAAATAAAATCGGACCTAACTTTCCGGTTTAATTTGAGCCCAATCCATTATTAATTATCCCTTTCTCTCAGCACTCTTTGGACTGCAGTAGCTTGAACCTAGGACCTTAGTCCTACTCTCCACCCCCAGATACCTGAGCTAATCCTGCTGTCACATAGTTGTTATTAATTCTATTTCATCAGTTACTTTTTTCAATTTGGTGTAGCTTAGCTATTTATTGTTACTTCAGGTTCCTCTTGGGCTGCAGTCTTGGGAAACAGAGATTCCCTTGGCTTTCCTGCAGACTTGTATCTTGAAGGAACAGATCAGCATCGAGGGTGGTTTCAGAGTTCGTTGCTAACAAGTATAGCTACAAGAGGTAATGGGTACCTTTTATATTTGTTTGTTAAACCAATGAGTCAAATATTTGTTTGGTACTGTTAAATGTAATCTATACTTTTATTTTTAAATTTAATAATTTTTTTCCAAATATCAATTTTTAAAAAATTAGCAAAGCAAAGCTTTAGGAATTATCAAACAACTTATATAGTTTAATATATTTCTTAAAATCTCATTAAGAACTAGTATTAACCCTTGTTGAAAGTTTCGCCCCTAAGCGTCATCCTTTTTCCCTTCAATCATTGGTTCAGTTTTCAAATCAATCTTCCTGGCTTCAATGAATATCCATTGGGCTTGAGCTCTAGCTAGAGTAGGTGTTATTTTGCAGGAGAAATTTTTCCTTCTTATTATAAGCAAGCAAGATGATGCATGTGGATACACAAATATAGATTCATGCTTGGTTTGTGACGAGGCTGTTTGGGTGAGAACTTCTTTAAAATGTTGATACCATTCAGAGACTATAAGTCTGTCATTTTTGTCTGATACAGGAAAGGCTCCATATTCTTGTGTTGTAACTCATGGATTTGTATTGGATGAGAAAGGCTTAAAGATGAGCAAGTCTTTGGGTAATGTTGTGGATCCACGCAATGTGATTGAAGGAGGTAAAAATCAGAAGGTAAGTTACATATATGTATAATTTAAAATAACAGTTCTATCAAACTCAATAATTTCCCTTCATCAAAGTCATGGTACAAAATTTTCTTCATTGATTTATTCTCAGGAAGCACCTGCATATGGAGCCGACGTCCTCCGACTGTGGGTTTCTAGTGTAGATTATACAGGTGATGTGATGATTGGCCCCCAAATTCTTCGTCAAATGTCTGAAATTTACAGAAAATTGCGGGGAACTTTGAGATACCTCTTGGCAAACCTTCATGATTGGAAAGTAAGTTCAAATTCTACTGTGAAGTTAAATTGTATTCTGGCTTCATATTCTAAAATATTTCTAATTTTATTGCCTACCGGTGCATACCTTTTTCTGCTTCTTCTGTTCTTCATACTTCTGAGTTGTGTGATTATTTTGTTGACAGACTGATTATACTGTTACATACGGTGATCTTCCCCGGATAGATCAGCATGCACTTTTTCAGCTTGAAAATGTTGTAAAGAGCATTCAAGGGAATTATGAAAGTTACCAGTTTTTCAAAATATTTCAGGTAATTTATTTTGGATCCTTGAGAATATTCTATATATAGGCAAAACATGTTTATGTGCTAATGCCTACCGCTGTGAGGCTGTGCCTGAACCTTTCTCGTGTATTAGTTTGATTTGCCAAAAACTAACGTGCTTTTTCCCCATTGTCAGATTTTACAGCGGTTTGTCATTGTTGACCTTTCAAATTTCTATTTTGATGTTGCCAAAGATCGACTTTATGTTGGGTACGTGCCTTTCTCATTTTCTTGTTGTATCCCTACATTGTGCATATGCAAATACAATTATAGACAGATGGTTGGATCTTGATTGATACGCAACAGTACAAATTCACACTTGTATGACTATGGCAGGGACGAGATATAAATGTTGCCTGTTTTTCATTTTATTCTGTGTGTATGTTTTTTTTCTCCCACTAAACATCACTTTATGCTGATTTTCTGCAGTGGATCAACGAGTTATACAAGGAGAAGTTGTCAAACAGTTCTTGCAGCCCATCTCCTTTCCATTGTGAGAGTAATAGCACCAATATTGCCCCATTTAGCTGAGGATGTTTGGCAGAATCTTCCTTTTCAGTACACAGCTGGATACGGTTCCTTTGCGGAATATGTATTTGAATCAGGATGGCCAACCTTGAACGAAAGATGGCTTGCTCTCCCTGTTGAAGAAATTGAATTCTGGGAAAAGATTCTTGAGGTACTCTCTATCTCATGTTTTATGGGTAAACTGATATTTCATGACAGAATTAAAGCGGAATTGTTCTAACAAAGAATGTTCAGAAAAAACTTTTCTTGGTATCTAATGTTTTAGTAACCAAAATTCAGCATCAATTTTTCTGTTGAACATTACAAGTGATAAATAAGAAAATGGCTACATAATCACTAAAAAATGATCCGATTAAGAAGTTCAGTTATGTTCCAAAATTAGTCTTTGTTTTACATCATAACATATGTCCAGAAAGCTTTATTTGGTGAAAGCTAATGTATAATTGTATACATCTAATACACCCTTTCACGAGAGGAATTGATTTTGGGGGTGAAGAATCTTAACCAAACAGGCACCAAGCAGTTAAGCCTTTAGGTGAAGAAGTCCCAGGAATGGTTTTATGACAATATATTTATGATTCATAAATAAATGACAGTTGCAATTTGCATTTTCAAATGTAAAAAATGATTGCAATTTTCATTCTATGAGTGTAGAAAATAATTAATTATGAAGACAGTAACCTTTCTTGATTTGTAATTTCATAATTTTCACTTGTTAGTGATGTAGAGTAAGAATGTGAAGATGTTGGACAGAAAGGAAAGAAACATAATTATTTTGTTATAAATCAAAAGTTCCAATGGTTCTAATCATTTGGTTCTTCTGTAAATCTTCATGAGTTTTTTTACATCTTAGATATTTGCTTTACGTTGGTGTACCTGCATCTAACTGAAAAAATCTTTTGGCAGTTGAGAACAGAGGTGAACAGAGTGTTGGAGGTTGCTCGAACCGAAAAATTAATTGGTTCCAGTTTGGAAGCAAAGGTTCACATTTATACATCCGATGATAACATGGCTTCTCAACTATCTGAACTATGTGCAACAAAAATTGACGCTGATACATTACATCGGTTATTCATAACGTCTCAGGTATGTCTACAATTAAAGGTCCTTTTAGTGACTAGGTAGGTGACTAAAACCAATTTAAGTGTTGCTGACAGCATCCAAAAGTATTTCAAAGCTTGGGACAGAAACGAAATTCCAATTTGAAAGATGAGAGTTAGAATCTTAGGACCTGTTTGGTTTGCATTTTCATTTCTTATTTTTGTTTCTTATTTTCATAAATAATTACAAAATTGTCATTTTGTTTTCATTATATTTCAATCTCTTATTCTTAATGTTTTTCAAGTTTTATCATTAGGGCAAGTATCATGTGGATATTTCAAACCCTTGCATATACAAAATTTTAGGCCTTTGTTTTGCCATTTTATAGTAGTATCATGTGGATAAAGATTGCCCAGAGCTAACATTTGACTATTTGTATCTCATATGCAGGCTGAGATCCTTCCTTCAATAGAGGATGAACAAATTGCAAATATACCATACAGTGGTGAATGCCTAATTCAGGGGAAGAGTAAAGTGTGGATCGGCGTATCTCGTGCCGGGGGTTCTAAGTGTGAAAGATGCTGGAATTATTCGCATAAAGTTGGTTCATTTTCCAACCACCCTACCCTCTGCAGCCGCTGCTACGATGTCGTTGCTGTTCAGATGCCATCTGAAGTAGCTGCACTCAGTTAACATTTGTGCACAAGCAACTTCATTTGTTTTCTAATTAAAATAAGAAATAAGTTTTTTTTAAAAATTAATTTATTCAACAACGAATGTAGAACTTGTGTATACTGTCATTAACTAGTATGTTACCACTTAAGTGGTGTCAAACTCAGGCCTTCCACCCAGGTTTGATTCCCCACCCTCATACCTTTTATCATGTCATTAAAAAATGATTATGTATGAGACAATTACATGGCATTCAATGATGTGAGTGAGTAAAAATTAAATTCTTTCTGTTTTTCCTATATCATCTAGACTACTTATCTAATTACCGATGAATCCTTTATGATGAAAACCTGGGTTTGATCTCCATTAAATATCAGCGTTTCGTCGCTTAACAATGCAAATTACGGTTGTGGTAATGATCGTGTTGCATTAAATGCGGCTAAATGCGGTCATTGTGGACCACAATTACAGTTGAATGCAGTTCCGCTGTCGGAACCTTTACATTTTAACGTATTGTAGCGTTCTGAACTCAAATTTAAAACCTTGATTATACTATATTTGTTTGATGTTGCTTTCCAAACTTGATAGATCGAAAGAGTAAATGATTGTAAGTTGGAACATGCAACAGCAAAATTATGTAATGTTCCTAATAACTTTAATCCTTTTTTTCATTCTTGAGTTACTGTTTGGCTAAGTAAACAATGCAATAGCCAAATTATGTAATGTTCCTAATAACTTTAACCCTTTTTTTCATTCTTGAGTTACTGTTTGGTTAAGTAAACAAAGTAAAAGTTTTCAATTGGGATACAACCGTTGCTTTTTTGTACAATATAAGTATTTAGTAAGCATGGCTTAAAGTTAATAGTTTATTATTTTGCAGAGGCATTTAATTATAAGCTTCTAGTTTATAATAGTTTTGAGCTACTTAGTTCATGAAAAATGAAGAATTTGAAATAATTTATAACTTATGAAAAACTTCTAAATGATTCATTATTTTTTTAGCTTTACATTATTTATTACATATAAAATTATTACAAGTCTTTTTAAGTCTTTTATCAAATATAAGTTATTTAGCTGTACATTTTTATCAATGTGAGTATATTATCATTTAAATATGTCTAATTTAACTCCAGTATATTCATCCTTAAATTGAATTATAATATCTCATAACTTTAACTCATTTTAAATGAATGATAAATATACCCTACTTTTTTACTTTAGAAACACTCACTTTAAAAGAGCCAAATCCCAATATTTAATTATTTAATCATATTTATACATTAATAATTTTATTTCGTTAGTTAAAAACCATGCTTATAATCAACAAATAATTTTTTTTAAGAAAAAGAACTGGCAATATTAAATTGGGGTGAACGTAAAATGAAGACCAGCTGATAACGCTGCATTCAATAACTTGACCCAAAAATAAACCAGAGCCTTCAATAATAATTTATACAACATATTTCAAGTGGATATTTCATATTAGCCTGTCTGACTAAGGTTCTTGAACGTAGAAATAGTAAGAAATTAAGAATAGCTAGATAAGAAAAAAGGTAGAATAGCATCATTACTGAACAAGCTTTTCATACGCTGAAAACATATTTTAAGGACCATTTGAGAATCTCTTTAATAACCACGAAGGAGTAAAAAAATTTCTACCAAATCATTTCCTTCATGAACTTCAATTAGAAAACCGCTTCCAATCAATACATGAAAAACCAACTTAATATAAGTTAGCAAGACCAACATTGTAACCCACTCATACAAACAATAACATGTTTACTTTTACCCCATTTCTCTGTGGATGTGCCTAATGATGTCCTTAGCAAGGCAGATTCAAGATCCAATAATCTAATAGAAGCTCCGAATTTTACCAGGCAAAAATATTCAATATGTTGCTGGATAAATTACTGATGCAATCAAATACAGGATCTGCAGAAAAACCACTCACAATACATAGATAAGCAAATGCAATGTTGATGAATTTACAGACAAGGGAGGTTATGTCCAAAATAAAGATGGACATGTTCCCGTACTAGCTGATTCAAGTTACAAACAGAACCTCTTGTGAGTATTCATCAACTCATGCATTCTGAATGAGGGAGTCAATCTGTGCGCACGAATTAGGTGAAGGTTGTGGCATTATTTCCCCTTCGTCCAAATCCTGAGATTGAATGTGTACATCCTGTCAAAAACTGACTGTCACTGACAACAGTAAAGCAGTATGACAAAAATCTTTAGCTAATACAATTTATCCAACAAACTCGCTGTCCTAAAGGCCAATCCTAGAAGCAGTAAGAATAAAAGGATAACAGAACCTTTTATCATGGATGAATTTCAATTTTGAAGATTTCCCAAACAAGTTTCAAATTAAGAAAAAATAATAACAAAGTTAAGTTTTTTTGTCGATCTTGCATGTATGGGTCACCTTATTTAGAAAACATAACAGCTTATTATATGCAACTGAGAGCACACTTTCGAAATGGGGAATAAAAATCTTGCAAGAAAAGCATTTCCAAACAGGTGCGAACCTTCTTGAAGGTGGAATAACCATACCATCTCTCACTTTATTTTAATTCTTCACAAGTTGAAAATATATTCATCAGGATTCCCTAAACTTATCATCTTATCCCCCCTCCTTTTCTCTAAATTTCATCTGACAGACTCTGCAGGCATATAAACCAAAGTATTTCTGGTTTTTTCCCATAGAATTTAAACTTTAACAAAAAAACATGGAAATAGATTATTCCAAGTTCAATACCTGTGTTTGTAGAAGAGGTTGAGGTTGCTGATCTTGGCTCATTGGATAAGCTTGCGGTTGAGACATTCTATAGTAGGGTTCTTTCAGATCAAGTTTACAGGATGACGTTTGAAGAATCCCTCCTTGTTCAGCACCAGGTCCCCACATTTTAGCTAAAAGCAAAATGAAATTTTGTTCATCCACCACATAGTGGAAAATATAGTATAAGAAGTGGAAGAAAATTACCAACCTGACAGTGTTAAATAGATGGTGTAACTTTGTGCATTGTGGGCAATCAAATGCATCCTGCCAGTAATTTCTTGTCCAGCCATGACATAAATTGGCTGGGAGAGAACACAGCGTAACTGATACCAATGTGTTGTTGGTGAACCGGGGGCAGTGGTAAGCCACCTTTTCACAGTACTGTGATTTGGAATAATTATGCAACAAATTAACTGATAGGAACAATCACAAAACGTTGATGAACTGAAATGCAGACAAGAATGTACTGGAGTACCACAGTAAGACCCATTACCTTCCATTGAAGAGTACATCAAACCAACAAGCCAATCCATGTATTCTGGCACCCACATTGGCTATAAATCTGAGAGGAATGTCAATTTCGTACAGCTCTTCTTCCTAAAGAATGCAAATGATTTGATTACAAACAATTTTATTTCAAGCGGTGAAAGTATATTAACCCCAAAAAGAATACAGCCAAGTTCCTAAACAGCAGTAGACCCAATGCAAAAAACAAACACATAACCCCAAAATCACATGGCTTTGCAAATAAAAGTATCAAAGGATTCTTATTCCCAAGGACAATTCAAGAATGCAAACTTCCAGATGACAAATATCTATCGAAAGGTTTCAGCATGGAAATCTGCTGCTTATAGGATATGTACAAGGTGAAATACCAGTATGAAAACAGTATAAAATAGAATTGAAGAACAGCTTGTTTCACAAAAAAAGTGGAATTTGTCAGCCAATGAAACCTTGGAGAAATATAACAATAGAACATCTCAAATACATACTTAATGCTTACCTTTATTTTTGTAAAGTCTATCACATGGAACATTGGAGGAGCTATTAACAACCTTGGATCAAAAGCATCCACCACAGGCTGCATGAAGAGAAAAAGCGAAGTGGGAAGAATATATCATAAATTGATCCACAACATAAATTTAAGTAAGCACAACAGTACAGTTTAACTCCACAGCAACAGGAGAGGAGACTATATCCAGATGATACACTCGGAAGTGATCCATAGATGCAGAAAGCAATTAGTAATGTTATAGAAATATTTCTTATTTCTCCTAATTGATGTTTTCTACAAGTGATCATTTGAAAGGATTCAAAAACCTCAAATCTCAAGATTTCTAGCAATAAAGTCAGTTGGTGATAAGGCATCATCAACTGAAATAAATTAAGTTCTATCTTACATGAGTCAGTGTTCCAATCAACTTTATTGAGACCAACACAGCACTAATGGTCAGGATTCAATAATAATAAAGTCAAAAGGGGGAGGGACCTCCATGTGTCTATTTAATATTTATCTTTCTTAAAAGAATTACTCAAAGTTCTATTCAGACCCCAGGATACGGTCAAATGTTTGTCTGGATAAAAATTGTAAAGCATATCTGGGGATAAACAAACACCAGAAAGTGTTTTCACCTATTTAAAATAAATTTACAAACCCATTAAAAACCTAATGGGCTATATAGAGGGAAAAAAGACTGCAATATTATATTTACAGAATCCCTAGTACAGCTGCTTGATGATTAATTCAGAAGTGTTGTACAGTCCTCCAGCTTGCTATATGAAGTATGAATCAAGTGTTGTTTCAAAATTTTGTCAGACAAACTCCAATTATCTTATATCAAATTTGAACCTTGCACCTAAACCATTGTCACTTAACAAGCTATAACTGCAAAAGCATGTAACAACTTAAAAATTAGAGGTTGGTCTCAATTTTATTAAGAACCATTGGGAAGAAAAACACATGGAATGCTTGCAGCATGACCAAAAAAAACAGAAAGAGGAAGCAAATGAGCGAGGACTACATCAGAACTAGACTAGAGGTGACAAGGACTCTAATATAAACAGAAGCCCAATACCAAATATAAAGCTACATAAAGACCTCTAATAAATCAATCAATCCAAAAGCTGAAGTTATTAGGTGAAGACACAGGAAATGTTTTCTATTACATCTCTAACATACGCCCTCACAAAAGAGCCCTTGAGGTTAAGTGTGGAAAATGTACAGGGCAAATACCTTGAGCTGAAATTCAAGATTTTATTCAAAAGAATGGTGACAGCAAAGATTGAACCCTAGACAATTCATCAAAAATACCCTGGCACCATGTCAGGAACCAACCGTCCCAAAAGTTTATATTACACTGAAGACATATGAATAGTTTTGTATAACATCTCTAAAAGACCAATAGAAAAGCACATTAATACAATCCTTTAAAGATTTCTATGCAACTGACAAACCCTATGTTACAACATTTAATTTGCCAAGACCAAAAAAGGTGAAGTTGCCAATTTGGAAGTAAATGATGCACTTCTATGTTTTATACTAATGTCATCTCTAAGTAATTTATTAGTTACTCCCTCTATTCCAAAATAATAGTCACTTAAGCAGAAAAGTTATATTCCAAATTGTTTGTCACATTTACAATACCAATAGTGCATTTAGTATCTTTTTCCACCTTTTTCATTCTTTTACGGTTTTACCCAATAAGTATTAAGTAATTTTTAATTCAGGTTATTTTAGTCTATTCATCCTGTATTTGTTAGACTCTGGAGAAATTAATTACTCTCCTTAGCCTTTGTGCTTTTCCCTAAAGTGACTATTATTTTGTAATGGAGAATATATTCTCCGGAAGCACATACGCATTGCAGCGTCAAAACAGATGCTAAGTTTTAGTGCCTTTTTGTTATGCTCTCAAAATTGAGTTCTGTAGAAGAAAGGAATTTAGCTTCCTTGAAAATTGTATTGGAAGGTGACAAGTGTAAAAAAGGCTTCATGTGGGGGCTGCAGCAACCAGACACTCAACATGCAGCTAATTCGGCACAAAAAATAGTGTCAAAAACAAATTTTACATAATCTGTTCACTGCTGAAGAGGATCCTACAAAAAAAACCATTTTGTACTGCAAGTACCAAATACATCCTACTCGTGTACAATCAATTAGAAACATTCAGTCAGTTCTTTTTCAAAACAAAGCTAGCATGATACCTGAGAAAAGTATCCTTGGAAGGCGGTCCCATGTAAGGGCGTCAAATTAACCCCATAATAGTTTTGTTGCTGCCAAAACAGGGCCTGAAGAGATAGAACAGTATTGATAACAAATTAAAGGGAAAAAAATAATATAACTAGAGAAAGATGGGAACTAAAGAAAAGTCACAAAACAAGTTCTCTTATTAAACATCACTAAAAGAATGCATGACAATAAGACAATTCAAAAAACTATGAAACCAACCGCTAACACCTTCGATTTTACAGATCAAAATGGTTTTGGAGAGTGTTGGCATCGTTTAGTTTCAACTATTTAATCCAATTAACCAAACAACTGAACAAAAGCTCAGTAAGAGAAACACTACTGACTATGATGCCAAAACAATTTAATAAACGATATCTAAAAAGTGCAAAATACTGAAAAAACACCATGCAAGCACGTGCATGCATGTGCATGTACACAGATGCATGCACACATAATCATGTTAACAATTTCAGCAAAGAGATATTTATAACAACACACACGCTGCTTTCCACATCTCATACTTAGAAGTATAGATGAGTGTCGTGTGCTTATTTATTGTCAACTGAAATATATCTATGAAGTACAATATGCAGAAATAAATACATATGGGGGTTTGTACATGTGTGTGCCCACACAAATTGCGCACCTTATTAGCAATTTCAACAAACAGATACTCATCACTGAAAGGTGCCATATGAATCCTACAGCAGCAACAAGTCCACAGTTAGACGAAGACAAAAAATCCTTAGATAATTGCAAGTTGTTGTTCTGGGGGGATGTGAACTTTAAAATCCTAACTATTTGGGAGCGAAAAATGTAGAACAACATGCATAATTGGCATAAAGAAGCCGAAAAAATATTCAATTTAGAATAAACATCTCATCCATTAAAATCATATCGGGATAAGAAATTGAAAAACAAAGTGCAAGTGAAAATAACTATTTAAGGGAAGATAATTATCCCAATAACTTGCCTCAATAAAGTCATACAACCTGAATTACTTAGCATTATCGCACTTCGCACAAAAAAAAATGATATGATAAAAGAACAAAAAGACAGAATATTTGATAAGAAGTACAAATATACCTTCCCACTGTAGGAAACATTTTCCCATTAGGAGTGAGAAACCTATCTCTGGCAATGACATAAGACTCCAGCATTCTTTCATTAACTAACAAGGTGCCTGCACAGATACAGAGAAATTTTCATGACTTATACATTACCAATAAAATGGTTAGATACATTAAATGATTGCATTTCCAAATTTTTTACACCACTTATCTCAACACCACAAAGTTGCAAGCCAGCAACACAATCTATTGACATAAATGTAACATAACTTATGCATGAAATATCAGCAGTTCAGCACCATTCTCTAGATTGAATCAAGTAGAACATGATCTTACCCATGGGCTCAGAGATCAAAATATCTGCTTTCTCTGGCAATTCAACATCCTCAACTTTCCCTTTAATAACCTGTACATGTAAATGTTACAAGATACAGTGCCTTGAACGACCACATTACTATTGAGCAATGACTACAGCAGAAAACTAAGACAAATATCTCACTGTGATTCGCTGACCCAATCCTGGGTTCCCAGCTATAAGTTTCCGGGCATATTCTGCCATTTCAGATGCCTCCACAGCATAAACATGTTTGGCACCAGCCTGCAAAGGAATGACAGAATGATAATAAATTAGTAAATTAGAAAGGAGGGGTCAGGGAAGACACCCAGAATTTTCATTTAATCAGTAACAATCACATTTAGCATATGCTACAGATAGACTTTGCCAGCAAGATGAGCTACCTCAGCAGCAAATAATGACAAAATACCACTACCAGCACCAACATCAACTACTACACGACCTATGAAATCGGCACGATTCTCCATAACCGCAGCATAATAGGTTCCTATAACAAGATTGTCAAGAATTCATCAAGTAAATAAATATGTTACTTTATAAAATGAATAAAATCAAATAAAATACTATTGTATATAACCTGTCCTCACATAGTCCTGCAACATATTTTGCTGATGCAGAAGTTGTCCATAATAATGAAAATACATTTTTGCAGAAGACGGCTCTATCTTTTCATCAAATTTGCTTTTAGAAGTTATTACATTAACCCCATTTGGTAAGTTTGCTCCTGGATTAAAACAATCAAATACGTAATTGAGCAAATATACTATCTTACCACTACATAATGAGTCATGCATGCAGTGAAAAGAAACTTGTTGGAGCAAGAAAAATAAACACTGAAAAGTATAACTAATACAGGACTGTAGATATAATAATGAACCATATGAAAATGAAAAATCTTTAACCAACAGAAATTATTTAAAATGAGAGAGTCAGTCTCCAACCACCAATTTAGGTGCTAGCTGCATAAAAGGTAAACCTGAACATAGAAGCACGTCATAAGACAACCTATTCTAACTAGCAAAGTAGTAACTAGAGAATACAATAATAACAATGGGACCCAATGCAAAACCAAAAGCATTATAATAAGAAACTAATTTTTTCAGATTATCTAAAAATATGTTTGAAAATTTTAAGAGAATAATAATGTCAAAGAACAGTTGCTGCACTGCTTACATCCTATGTTCCATGCATCTAATAACTGATATAAAATTTTCCCAGCCAAAAAAAAAAACTAATTTTCAGGTTGTTTTAAATGACTAAATGTCATTATGCAAACCAAAGATGACCTGAAGTAATCAAAATCAACAGTTTGCCAAATGCCATTCTATAACAAGGTTTACACAAATTTCCAAAGAAGCACCTTGAACATTGAATTCCTTCTTCCATTGTTGGAATACACAATGGAAGGCCTCACTATCTTCCTCATTTCTAAACTGTATAGCGACTCCCCTGGAATATGATGTCTGGTTCAAAAATAGCACAGTTAAAAGGCAAAACTATTTAGCAGTGCATCAACGAATAAAGCAAAGAAACAATGTACCCTGCACACCTCAAAAGAGCATAAAGAACATAATATACAATGATAGAAACAGAAGACGGAAAACACCAAAGAAGAATGCAGTAGGACCGCAATACCAATTCTCCGAAGCTCAAATCTTTTTTAATCCACAAAAATAAGAATAAAAATCAACATGATTCGTAATGTGGCAACCGAAACACCAGCTAAGATAGTAGTAGATGATGATGCATTTGTACCTGTTTGCCAGCATCAGACCCTTCCACCATGCAAACCGATTGAACAGGACCTAATCTGAATAGCTGTAAACCATAAATGCAAAACAATCTTCTAAGATATCGTAATCAAAACAGACATGCCAATACATCATTTCCTGCACACTTCATTATCTAGTAAACATACCAATATTCGAAGTAAAACAACAAAACTAATAGAAAAAACAAATTTAACACTAGAGCGGCAGTACTCTAAAACACATAATTCTAGTTCAAAAAAAAACAATCTTCAAATATTAGGGATTTATGTAAATTTTTCTACAGTTACTAAGGAAATAAATTGAACCGAACCTGAACAGAGGGAAGATCAACATTGAGGGCAATCTGTTGAGATTCGTGCTGAATTTGCAGAGCTTGGCCAGTGAAGCGAGCAATCCCCGGCGAAGCAGAAGAAGAAGAAGACGGCGAGGACAAGTCAGCCACCGATGTTAACGCGAACTCACGGAGCTTCGGCTTTTGCACCCCCGAATCCTCCATTACCCTTCCTTTCCTTCTTCCTCCACAACAAACTTCTTAGTTCTTACTCTATTAGTAATCTTCTCATAAAATAAATTAATTAATATATATATTTTTTCAGAATATGGTGTGCGAATCTGGATGCGAAATGAAAGCAGCTATACGTGTATGCTGAATAGGTGATTTAGAGAGAAAATATAGAGAAATTAAAAATTAAAATTAGAAAATAAAGGGAACTAGGGTTTGGGGTTTGGAAGAACTGGGAGCCGCCAAGAGAGGGTTAATGTCTTGATGAGTGAAAGAGTTTGGAATTAGATTGAGGTTTGGAGGGTTTTATACGGTGGTTTACTTGTAGTTGTGAGTTGGAACTTGGAAGGGGGTGAGTGGGGTGCGCAGTGTGCGTAGTGTGCGTCGTAGTGGATGAATGAATGGTGGTCGTATCTGGTGTTTCGCACGCAATTTGGAATTTCGTCATTTACGCACCTTTTGAATCTTGTGGGTCCCACTTTCGTCATGGAAACTCCACTTCTGATCACTGATCACAGTACATATCCATCTTAAGCGGTGCTTAAGGGCTGTTTGTTTTAATTTGATTTTAATCAAAATTATTTTTATTAAATTAAAAATACTTATTTTTATTGAATTATCTCAGCTTTTATGTATTAATAATTTTAATTATTATTTTTTATTTTAGTTGGTATAATTTTTATTTCTTATTCAATTAAAATTTAAACCAAACAACCTTAAACTCCTATGCTCGTGCTTAGATATGGTTTTGTATTAAGGTAAGGAATAGAATGTTAAAATGCTTCTAAGTCATTGTCATTTAAATGATTTCAGTGTTATAAAAATAAGTAAAATGATCTCTAATTTTATTTTTTAAGAATAAGTAAAATGATCTCTAATTTTATTTTTTTGATATTTAAAATGGTCTCTAAAATTAATATAAATTAACAAAGTTATGATGTGACACGTTAAGTGTCATGATAGAAACTCAAAACGGTATCGTATCTAAGCAAAAATAAGGAGTTTTAGTTTCTGAAAATTTCAAAAAAAAATTGTCATTTTTGTCTTTACTCGCAACTCTTTCTCTATTTTTTCGTAATGAAAATGAAGGAAAATAACATTTTTTTAACTTCTTAGAAATCAAAACACTTGATTTTCATTCACTTAGGGATTGTTTGATTTGCATTTTCATTTTCTGTTTTCATTCTATTTCTTATTTTCTGGAAACTGTTTTCAGTATTTTCAATTTTTCCTTTGTAAAATTACTGAAAACGAAAAACAGAAAATGAAAACAATAAATGAAAATGCAAATCAAACAGCCTCTTGTATAATACTGTTTTAAGCTTCCATCGTAGTACTTAACGTGCCACACCATGACTCTGTTAGTGTGTTAATGATAGGGATCATTTTGAATGAAAGGAGACAAAGTCCGTAATCATTTTGCTTATTTTTAAGCTATAGACAATTTTGAACTATGGTAATAAAGTCATGGACTATTTTAGTTATTATTTCGTAAGGTAAATGATATCTAGTACTCTTATGATATTTATTAAGAGTCAAATATAGTAAACTATTGTTAAAATATGTAATTTTTTGGTGTTTTAGAAAAACAAAATAACGTGCACTTTTGATTAATTTTATAATTCTAGTAACATTAACAAGTGTCGTAAATACATTGTTTATCAAGACATACAATTTTTTAAAAAAGTATAAATACACTGGACTGATGTAGTGAACGCTTAGGTAATGTTTGGCAAAGATAGAATAGGACAAAATAGAACATTGGAATACTATTTTGTGTTTGATACATAAGTAAAGTGAGATGGAACATGACACCAAATCAAATGAACCGAAGAGATCATAACATAACACAAAGTAGAATTATTATTATTAATCTTAATGAGTTGTTTTCTATTGACAAAATTATATAAGTATAAATTTCTTAAATTTTTTTATTTCAGCGAAAAAATATTTTTTAAAATATATTCAACATAAATTATATTTAATAATTATATTAAAAAAGTATTATATTTTATTTTTTATGTTTTACTAAGTAAAATAGAGTTATATATATTACACATAATATTTTAATTATTTTAAACAGCATTAAACACAAAATAAGATATATAGTTCAGTTATGTTCTATTATCACTAAACGTGCACATTTTGTTTTATTTCATCTCATGTCATTCTATCGGTTAAGCTACCAAACATTACTCTAAAGGTAGTTTATTTTAGTTTTTTTTTACATCTAAGAATATCTACACGAAATATAACTCCATTAATTATTAGGAAATCGAACCTCACAAGTATAATTAAAAGACAAATTAAACTATCACCACACCACACACGCGATAATTAGTTTATTTATCTATCGCTAGTGAAAAAAAGTTGTAAAGAAGTAAAAAAAATTAGTTTTAAGTATTAAATTTGGTTTCAAATTCCAAACTGTTGCAAAAATTAAAAATATTGTCAAATATGTTTTTTTCTTCATTTAAAAACTCATGACGTACATGGCCGTTAAATTAAATGATTATGTTTCAATTAACAAATATACTAATTTATTAAGGATTTTTCAATCTGTGCTCATTATTAGCTATCAACCAAATTATATGTAAAAAAAGTTATTAAGTAATGGGTGATAAAGAATTTAGTAGTTGTTCACAAAGTTTAGTAAAAAAAATATAATTTAATCATTGTTAATTTGTATCAATGGGCACAAACTGGAAAAACCCATATACAAATCCAATTGTTAAATTGGACGAGGGATTTAAGATTTTATTCGGTGAAATATGCGAAAATGGAGAAGATGAGAAAGATAAAGAAGATGATATTAGAATAATAACCGATGAGGACGAAAATAAATAATTTATTCAACTTATCAAAATAATGCCTTGTGTTTGATGACATCACATTTAAATATATCACTTAATGATTACGTAAGAATTCCATTTGGAAATAATGTTGAGGATTAAAATGACTTATAGACAAAATAAGGGATTAATTGCGTGTTTTTATTAAATCAAAAACTAAAATGTTTGATGACTATAACTTCAATAATAATTTTGCCATTTATTCAACTTTTTAGTTTTAGATTGTTGATGTATACATGTGATGCATATAACAGAAGAAAAAAATCATTTTTTAAGATGATGGATAACAAGTCCTTTTCTCTTTAAAATTCATTTTTAATATCTATTTTTCTTTTGTAAGAGGAATTAGGTTCAACCCTTCGAGTCTCCGTGGATGCAGAAAACTCCCGCTGAATTAGCTAACTTTACCATGATATATATAGATATATATAGATGTTATTAACTCAAACAAGAGAATACTAGTCACTATACTAAAAAGATACTTCACTTTTAAGTTCGACTATTAAGTTATATAATTTTATTATGATTATAAAGGAATATGTTAATGTTTTTGTTAATATAAAGAAAAAAAACATTTTTGTCCCTTAAGTTTATCCAAAATTACACTTAGGTCGCTAAGAATTTTTTGATTTGTTTTGGTCCCAAAATCATATTTTTGAGTTAAATTTAGTCCTTTACTAGTGACTCAGTTAAATAGTTAATGGAAAATGACGAAATAATGTCCTATAAATTTAACGCAAATGATATTTAGTATTCTAACGGACCCAAATGTAGTAAAAAGATATTAGAATGTATAACTTTTATATTTCCGAGATACAGAACAATGTGTTTTTATAATTATTTTTCTAATTCTAAAACGTAATCTTAAAAGCTTCTTTATTCTTTGGAACAAAAACTACATTATTTTGTCTTTTTCTATTAATTATTTAACGTAGGATCATTTGTTCAAATTTTAGTAAAATGAAAAGTAAAAAACATATCAATTGAAAGAAAATTAATAATTAAGATTGTTGATACACAAAAATCAACACGATCTAATAGAAATAAATATTTTTAATTTTAGTCAAAAGTAATTTTAACCAAAATAAAAGTTAAAACAAACAGGCAAGTAATTGATGAAAAATGACCAAATTAAATAAAAATAAAAGTTATGAAATTAAAATAAAACAAAAAATGGCCAGATGCCAAAATGAAACTTTAATAAAGTTCAGACTAAGAGTATATTTTTGCCTTAATATTATATATTTTTCAAAGCATAAGGGGGAAATTAGTAACAATTATTTTGGTTATTAATTGCCATTTTCAAAACTTTTTTAGTAACAATTAAATTAAATGTGTATCTAATGAATTTATTTTGAAAAAATATTAATAAAATAAATTCTCATAAACCTTGAAGTAAAAAAATATTTCCTAAAATTAAGGTACTTGTTCATACATGAAACAATGTCAGTGGGCATTTTCCATGTCTACGTCTTCTCCGGCGCTAGACAATCCAGTAGTTTGAAGGATAGATTTAAACCCTTCATTTTTTTCTCCTTTTACTCAGTTGATTTGTATAAATAAATTAACAGTTTTGAAGTCGTTGAAACTAACTTGTTGAATCTTTCAGTGCTGAAGATAATCTAAATTTCATGTTTTCCTAACACTAACAGCCATCATTGAAGCCAATAATAGTTCTTGCCATTACTGTAAAGCTAGAAAATATATGATCAATTGTGTGCCAAGTGTCTTCTACTGTACTATTAAGCTTAAAGTCATAGTTGATTGATTATGTAGCACTACTTTTAGTACTAAACCACGCTATACATGCTTATAAATCCTCGTCATGCACCAAGGAAATGAAAACAAAACTATTAGAATAGAACAACAGATGAGTATCTGCTTATCCTACTTATGAACCACAGAAAATGTAACAAAAAACCACTGAAATTGTAATAGAACTGCAGAAGAATATCTGCTTTTGAAGGTACGATGGTAAGGGAGAAAAACTAATTGGTTACAAAAGACTATATGCTTTTAGGGTACGATCACACGATGGGAAAGTGAAAACCAAAAATTGGATTATCATAGGCATTCTCCAAAGCTAATCCGTTCATACGTAACTATCTCTGCAGGTTGATCTGTCAATATCAGTAATGTAAGAATCATTAGACCATAAGAAGGTGGATTGATATGATTATCTTTAATTAATATTTTTTTCTATTTCCATAACATTAAAAGCTCTATCAATCTAAGTTACTATCGTTCTAATTAACCATATTTGTAACGAAATCTCACTGACAAGATGGTCCAAGCTATCAAACGGATTCTAAATGTCAGAACCAGAGGAAATAGTTCCTAAAAGGATGTTCCTTCCATTGCCCTTTATCCAACCTCAGCAAAATATAGCAAGCACAACAGATTCAGCAAAAAATTAAAGAAGTTTCTTATCAATTCATCCCCAAAATGGTCCACCAGAGTCCAATAAAGACACATAGTAGGGTCTTTCTTCCTTACAAAAAATCAACATAATATATAATAGACAGTAAAACAATGATGGGTAAAAGCAAAATAAATTAAAGATTACATCTTGAACACTATCATGAAGAATAGCAACAATTACCGTTTGGCATCTATATGGTAGCTGACGAATGAGCAGAAACTAGGAACCAATATAAACAACTGTTGAAGTTGAAGCTAATGATAACCCCCCAGAAGCCATGATCAAGAAGAAGATGGAAGCTTGATAGCTTTGAAAGCTGGATGAAGCAATCCAAGCTCATCCTTAACATCAATAGGATTGCTTGTGTCATTCCTCACTCTCTTAACCCTACGACTAGCAAGAGACTTATGAGTGAACCCATACATCTGCAAAATCTGATTATCCCCAAAATTATAAGCACGATCCATCTGTTTCAAGCACCTTTCAACAGGGTAATCCCCAAATTTACCACAAGGTTTACACCCCACAAAGTGAGTAACCAAAGGCCATCTATGATCCCCAAAACCAGGATGATAATTCTCAATCATCTCCTCATAACGATCCACTAAAATTCCCCAATACCCATGCAAGTAATATCCGTTTTCAAGGTAAACCTTGTCACCCCATTGTTCTCTACCAGTGGCTAAAAGATAAACCATTGCAGATTGATCATCAGCTTCAAAAACAGGCCTATTCTTAAGCTCCCTGGTGAGAATTTTCCCTGCTTCATCCCTGATTTTCCCTTTAGGACCCATAGGAGCCCAAGCATCAAGAATGTCCAGAGACCATTGACAATTCCTCAAGAGGAAACTCCCAGTGTTCAAACCAATCCAATTCTTCTCATCATACACCATCTCGTTCCAACCATGCATCACAAAGTTGGAATCCTTGTACCTTTCCCATGGAACTTCAAAGGCCATATCAGTGAACATAGCATCACTATCCATCCACCAGAGGAACTCAACTTCAGGGTGAGACAATAACAGCTTCCGAATCAATGGAAGTTTTGCCCAAAACCCAGCCATTTCCGCATCCAGAAGAGCCATGTTGTAGAAAATCTCAATTCCATGAACCCTACAGTAGTCAATTTTGTTCTTAATCGATTTCAACAAGTAATGGTCCCCGACCGGGTTTTCACACGGTTTAGGAGACGAACCGGTTACCAGAAGAACCCGCGGTTTGTTTGGCCCGATGAAATTCGGGTAATCCGGGTTGTTACGGAGCCACTCTTGTCGCTGCTGGTCCCAATCGGAGATTTTAGGGCCTAGGGTGTAGGGAGTGTTCGGATCGCGCTTTTCGTCGTCGCCGGCGCCTTCGTCGACGAGGATCTTGGAGAGATCGAAGGTGGCGTAGTTGTTGTCAGATTGGGCGGTGGAGTCGGGCTGAGACTCTTCGAGGACGCGGCGGGCGCGGGAGGAGGAGGAGGTGAAGTGATGGCGGATCTCGTTGAAGTCTTGCTCAGGAGTGCCGAACTTGCCGGCGCCGATGGTGCCGCGGAGGACGACGAGGGTGAGGAAGAGACAGAGGAAGGTGACGGTGCTGTGGCGGCAGGCCCGGTGCATCTGGCGGACTCGCCGAGTTCCGAGACACCGATCGAGCATTGTGTGGGTTGACTCGGCCCTGACGCGAACTCGATGGATGACTCAGATTTATTTATGTAATGTAAGAATAAGAATTGGAAAGATGGTAATGCAAAGTGGAATGAAGTGAGTGGATGGAGGGAAAGAAACGCGTAATCGCGTAGTTAAGATGGTAACATAAACATGTGAGAAATATTTAAGGGGTGTTTGTCGGTGGAGAATCGTGAATTTTGTGCCTTGAGTGATCTAGTAGAACTAGCTAGCTAGCTATATCTCTCACTCCCTTGTGTACATTTTTATAATGTTTTATTTATATATTTATATGTTTATATATGATATGTTTTAATAATTACTCATTAATACAGTAAAAAATAATAGTACTACAGTAACAGTTGAGATGAATTTTCATTTAGATTTGAGTATGAAAAAAAAAAATTGTGATTGGTACATGCGGGTATATAATTCATTTACAACCAGTAGTTAAATAAAAAAATATGATTAAATTAGTATATAAATTAATTAATTATTACTTAGTAATTTAATCATATTTTTTTTATTTTTAACCATCTATATATACATCTAACTTTATGGTTAAATATAAAGAAATATGTGATTAAATTAGTACATGAATTGATTAATTGTTAACTAATAATTTAACCATATTTTTCTTCACTTTTAACCATCTATATAATATGGTTAAATTATTAGTAATAATTAACCAATTCATGTACTAATTTAATCACATATTTATTTATATTTAACACAAAATCGATTGTGAGTTATATGCTACAGTGATACCCACAAAACATTTTTCTAAAAAAAAACATAATTTTTCATTTTATTGTCTTGTCTCAATTCAGACCATTTTAAGAAGTCAAATCTCTTAATCATATAGTTGGCTTGTGGGCTTGGTGTACTTTCCGACCTTAACTCGAACTAGATCGCACTATTCTTAAGGAATATCGGGTCACCCAAGATCGCCTATGAGTTTAGCTTAGCTACAGATGGTTATTCGAAGATCCAGTTATTCTCGCATAAAGTAGAAGACACTCTTACGGAACTAGGCGAATATTTTGCATCAAACACCATTCATGGCTCCCAATTTTCAATAATGATGCAGTTATTACTAAAGATATTTTGTCTTTCGAATAAATGTAGATCGTGTTGAGACACAAATTGTGTTGGAGAATAAATATCATCTTCCCACCATGATGCAACATGCTCACAACAAGGGGTGATTCTGGGTTGGATCAAAGTAGGTTTGTGTAGTTAGACTTGGGTCTGCTTTTAAAATTGGATATTTAAGTTTGGCTTGCCACCCATTATAGGCCTTTTTAAGGCCTAAATATTTTGTTTTAAAAATTATTTTATAATAAAGTCCTTAAAATTAGAATTAGGCTTAATTGTAGTTTATTTCTAATAACGCGAGAGTGTTCATAAATCGAATCAACCCATTTCACACAAATCAAAATCGATCCAAAGTCCGTAATTGAAATAATTGAAAAACCTATACTTTTTAATAGTTTGATTCAGAGGATAATTTCCTTTTAACAGAGCTACAAATCAGGAAGAGTTGAGTTCTGGCTCTAATAACATATTAAAGTTATATTTCAAAATCAATTGACAATAAGAATACTAACCTAACAAATATTTCAATCACATCTTAAAAATCGAGACAGACAATACTTCCATAAGCCGAACCACAAATCATACTATTATTGAGATATAATTTTGGAATTGTTAAACAGTAACTATTTCTTAATTTTATATTCTACCCTACACAAATCTCTTTTATTTGTTTTCATATGAAGACCATATTAAAATATATTTTTTGGGTAAATAGACTGTATAAAAAAACTTTGAAGTAAACTAAATAATTAGAGATACCGCGTGACATGTATGGGTTCCGTGTACAAATTTGTTCCCAAGGTTTGATCAATACAGCTAAGAATGGCCTGGGCGTTAGGGGTTATGCAATAATGTTCCATGCTCGCGAGGTTTGGCTTCTTAGATTTTTTCATGCCTTTATAACCATTTATTATTATAAATTAAATAACACTCGAAGTTAAAAATTAATTTCATTGCTTGCTTATTTGTATGATTAATTAAATGTTTGTAACTACTATTTGTCAACTGCAACTAAAAGTTGTTCATTCTAAATTTATGTTACATTATAATATGATTATTTGGGACGATAAATACACTCTTAACAAGTTATATAAGCTCAATTAAAATTAAGAAGAATACTATTATGTTATTTATGAAGTAATATACTAATATCATTGTAACTCTAAGTAAATAATGAATACTATCAAAACTTATGGAAGTATCAAGACTCCCCCTTTTCTGATTAAACTTATTATTATTACATGGATTTTTTTATATTATATAAGTTTATACATATTAAGAATTTTAAAATAGAATTTTTATATTAAAAAATTTAAATGTAATTTATATTAATTATATTAAATCTCTTAAATTTTAATAAAATATTTTTAATTTAAATATTCTTAACGCGTACAAAATTATTCGGAATAAAAAAACCCTTATTATATTTCCTATTAAACTCAATTGAAGAAAAGCTACGTTATTCACATTCTAGTATTAATTAACTAACTAAAAGTTAAAAGATTTTATTATAAGTATTTGGATGATACCTTGGGCATGTGAGGCATAGTTTAATAAATTAACAATATTAAAATTTTATTGAAAGATACAAATAATGATTTTTTTATATATATTTATTGTAATAATAATTATCTACATTCGTAAAAAAAAAATTAAAAAATGTATACTTTACTATTTTTTTAATATTTTCGTTTTCCTAACATTAAAAAAAAATGCTTAACCTGCCAACCACATCGATCTAATAGCAAATTCTATTGATGAAGAATATACAAATTTCTATTCCTTACAGATACATGAATTAGTTGGTAATCTAAGTGGGGTATTAATCCCAAAAAATTTAACAACTAAAAATCCAAAATCAAAGAACCATCAACTTAAAGCTAACAAGAGTAAGATAACCCGCCCATAATAAACACGGTTTAGCCAAATCTTTAGCAAAAGGATTCACCTTTCTAAATCGCAAATAACAAAGAAAGAGTGTCCCAAAATTCACAATGCAAGAAACCGTAGCGAGCCAATACACACTCATAACGAGCACAAGCGGGTGCCAGACAATGCTCAATGAGACTTGAGCTATGTAAAGAGATATCGCATCAGATTCGTCTTTGAATCCACCATCAGCCCACACAAGCCACGCGGCTAGACCCATGAAGAAAGACGACCCCAACGTAGCTAAGTGAATGAACCAAAGAGGTGTGAACCAAAATGGTTTGGCTAACCGATGGTACTTTCGACCCGAACCAAAAAGAATAATTATGATCAATGTGATTGTGATAGGGATAGCTATGCCTATGGCTAGGGATCGTAGTGCTCTCCTGGCTTGAGCTTTCTTTGTTTCATGATGCAAGGTTTGAGAAGCCATAGAAAAATTATTAATTTTTTTGATGAAAGTAGAGGAGTCAAAACTCAAAATAATTAATTATAATGTGAGATTAAATCGGTGAATGAGTGTTTTGGAGTGAAATTAGTAGAATGTTTAAATTAAGAAGTTGGTATTGCCTAGATACAAGGGAAGTAATGATAGGGCATTGTTTAGGATATGAATCACTAATCACTAATACAAAATAATGGTTAATTATCCACTTAGCACTTTCTTTTTTTCTTTTTCTAGTCAATGGTTTTAAAAGGAGAAGGGGAAATTTTAGTAACTTACTTAAATGAGTTAAATCATTTATTGAGGTTTTGAAAAAAAAAAAGAAATAAAATTTTATGGTGCCGATAACACGAGGGGGATTTCGTGTAACTACAATGATGGCCTAAATAAGCCTTGTTCTTTTCAGATTAATTAAAAACAATACTGCTCCTAACATAAATAGAAATAAAAATAAATTAATTTACGCATATTAAAAGTAATTAAGTGTATTTAATTCTTTTAATTGTATATAAAAATAAATTTTTGTTACTAATATATTGTTAATAATATTTAATATAGAATAATATTATAGGTAGGTTTATTATCACTCTTTTTTTTTTTTGTCTATTATCATTTTTTTTAAGTATTTTAATAATATATAAAATTTAATTATTTAATTTTATTAGTTAAAAAATATATTTTAAAATTAAAAAAATTAAAAAAAAATGAGTGGCAATATAATAGAGAAAAAAGAGTAGCAATAGACCCACTCATATATATTCTTTATAATTTATTGTTACCAAGACTTTAACTTACCATCACATCATTTATCAAAGAACATGACAGGATATGATTGGATTAAGATAGATATGATGAGAATGTTGGATAAAAACATGACAATATATGAGTTGGATAAACTTTTATCCTATTTAGTATTTGATGTGTCCATAATATATCAAAATGGATAGTAGTAATTGTTATTATTATTATTATTATTATTATTAAAAATGTTAATTTAAAAAAAATGTATTGTGAGGTAAAATAAGAAATAAAATTCTTATACTATCTTCTTGACCTCTAACCGGCCGACTCCTTCATCAAAATAACTATTTGCACTAAAAGAGTATGATAGGATAAACTATTATATCCTGTTACTTCACAAAACTATATGTTGAGAGATGAAGTTTCTGTAAAGAAGACTCAGAGAAGAAAATGAAAAATGAATTTTATTAATTGTTGCATAGTGATTACACTGAGATAATGAATATATATACATAAGAGAGATACGTGTATAGAAACACAATTCTAACTAATTCTTTTTTAGATAGCTAACTAAGTAATGTTGATTAACCACTATCTTTATCCTTTATACCCCCCACAAATTGAGCGTGGCTAAGGAGAGAACATCAATAAGCTTTGTAGAAATCGCAGAACTGAAGGTTTGCGGAGAGAATTCAGGAATCGCGGAAGCCATGGCTTTAGGACCTTAGAGCTCTATTGATACTATGTTGAGAGATGAAGTTTCTGTAAAGAAGACTCAGAGAAGAAAATGAAAAATGAATTTTATTAATTGTTACATAGTGATTACACTAAGATAATGAATATATATACATAATAGAGATACGTAAATAGAAACAGAATTCTAACTAATTCTATTTTAGATAGTTAACTAAGTAATGTTGACTAACCATTATTTTTATCCTATATTGACCTCCTTATCATGGTCACCAAACGGACTTTAATTTCCATTACATCCACCGAAAAAATCTTCATCCACTCATCAATTGACCACAAGTGTGTAATGAGTTGAGTTTCTCACTAGAAAATAGATGAGATCTCATCTACTTTATTTAAGTTTTTAAAATTAAACTAAGAAAAAAAAAGTGATAATTATGAAATGTGTGTGGTTGGATTAAAAATTGAAAAATTTTAGTTTCAGTCTCTCAATAGAGGAAATCTAAACCAGTGTAATTATTGTTAATTTTATATTGTTAGAGCTAGATGACTGTGAGACAGAGAACAGAAATGGGAAGAACTTATTGTATTATTCACTTGGTAATGTATTTATATGAATACAACTGAAGCTACTAAGATAGGTAACTTCAAGTAACTAACTGTATTACAGCTAACAGAATTTCAACTAACTAACTCTAGATTACAAAGCTAAATTATTTACATCACTCTCCCTTAATTCAGATCCTCTAGAGTCTTCATTCCCAACATGTCTCTAAGCTCCTTGAACCTGTCAGGCCTAAGAGCCTTAGTCATCACATCTGCAACTTGTTCTTGTGATCTGCAGAATTCAACCTCTATTTTGCCTTTGCTCACTTGATCTCGAAGGAAATGGAAACGTGTCTCAATGTGTTTGGTCCGGCAATGTGCTACTGGGTGTTTAGCCAAGTTAATAGCAGATTGATTATCCATCATGGTCTTCACAGGCTTCACTTCTCTCAGCTGCATTTCTTCGAGTAGAGATTTCATCCATACTGCCTGACACGCACCTAGTGCCCCTGCTATGTATTCAACTTCACATGTTGACAGTGCCACCACATCCTGCTTCTTAGAACTCCATGAGATTGGAGCATTACAGTACATAAAAACATGGCCTGCTGTACTTTTCTTCTCATCAGGGTCTTTCTTCCAATCTGAATCTGTGAAGCCAATCAGATCAGCTTCTATGCAGTTGGTCTCATTTGGATAGAACACTCCAAATTCTGAAGTCCCCTTTACATATCTCAGCACATGCTTAGTAGCTAACATGTGAGAGATCCTCGGTTTCTCCATGAATCTGCTGATGATCCCAACAGCATAGCAGATATCTGGTCTGCTGTTGCACAAAAATCTCAGTGATCCAACAATCTTCTTGTATAGAGTTCCATCTACTAGTTGCTCATTGCTATCTTTTTACAGCTTCATTCCTGCCTCTGCTGGTGCTGTTACAGTATTGCATTCAGACATATTGAACCTTTTTAATATGCTCATGGCATACTTCTTCTGATGCATGAAGATTCCCTGCTTGGTATGGAGAAATTCAAGGCCTAGGAAGTGAGACAATTTTCCCAAGTCTGTCATTTCAAACTCCTTCTTCATCACCAGTTTGAACACCTCAATGTCAGCATCAAAGGAACCTGTTACCAATAGATCATCTACATATAGACAAATTATCAGTAACCTATCAACAGAGGAGTGTTTAATAGAAACACCATGCTCACTCTTGCACTTCAAGAACTACTGTTGTTCCAGGAAACCATCAATCCTTATATTCCATGCTCTTGGTGATTGTTTCAGCCCATAGAGAGATTTTCTCAACCTATAGACTTTGTCTTGCTGCCCCTTTATCTCGAACTCGGGAGGTTGGGTCACATACACTTCCTCATCTAGCCAACCATTCAAGAAGGCTGATTTTACATCTAATTGGTGCAACGACAAACCTTTATAGGTAGCAACAGCCACAACCATCCTAATGGTTTCCAACCGCGCAACTGGAGCAAACACTTCACCAAAGTCAATTCCTTCCTTTTGCAAGAAGCCTCGAGCAACCAATCTAGCCTTGTACTTAGCAACTTCTCCATTTGGCTTTTCTTTAACCTTGAACACTCACTTGACATCTATAGGCTTCTTATGTGGAGGTAGGGACACAAGTTGCCAAGTCTGATTTCTTTCAATGGCACTTAGCTCTTCTAGCATGGCATTCTTCCATCTAGTCTCCTTGATTGCTTGATCAAAAGACACTGGTTCTGATTCTGCCAGCAGTGACAAGTATACAACATCTCCCTCATCATCAACTTCAGAGTCTCTCAGAAGCTCATAATCATTGAACCTCTGAGGAATCCGTGTGGTTCTTCGAGATCTTCCCTGCAGAATCTCTCCCTGAAGCTAATGCTCATCTGTTTCAACTACCTCTTCTGTTCTTATTTGATTTGGATCAAATTCTGCTGAACTCTTCTCTCCCTCAGAATTTATCCACACTGTCCTTGGCTCATCTGTTTGCACAGAATCCCAATTCCAGCCTTGCCACTCATCAAACACAACATCACTGCTAACAACAATCTTTTTGTAGCAGGATCATACAGTCTATAACCACTTGTGCTATGATAACCAACCAACACCATAGGAGTGCTTTTGCTGTCTAGTTTCTTCCTTTGTTGGATATGAATGTTTTTGTAACATAAGCAACCAAAAATCCTCAGATGTGCAACACTTGGCCGCTTACCAGACCAAGCTTCCTCAAGTGTAACCTCTTTTAGCTTCTTGTTGGGACTTCTGTTCAGTAGGTATGCAGCTGTTGTCACTGCTTCACCCCACAGCTGCTTTGGGACATGGTAGCATCGCAACATGCTTCTTGTGATGTTCTACAAAGTTTTGTTTAACATCTCAGCAGTGCCATTATGCTGAGGCGTATGAGGAGTTGTGACTTCATGGACAATGCCCTCCTCATCACAGAAAGCATCAAAAAACTGGGAATTAAATTCTCCACCACCATCTGTTCTGAGAATTTTGATGCTCAAACCTGATTGCTTTTCAACAACAGCTTTAAACTTTTTGAACATATCAAAAACTTCAGCTTTCCTATTTAACAGATAAATCCAAACCTTACGAGTGAAATCATCTGTAAAAGAAAGGAAATACATGTTACCTCCAATGGTTTCTACCTCAAATGGGCCAGAAACATCTGAGTAGACAACCTCCAAAGCTGTTGTTGTTCTGCTAGGAATCACATTCTTGTATGACTTCCTAGGCTGCTTTGACACACAACAAGCTTCACAAACTTTATCTGGAGCAATGATCTTTGGCAGACTAGAGACCATCCCTTCTGAATGCAATCTGCTAAGGCTGCTGAAATTCAAGTGCCCCATCCTTGCCAAAGCCAGTTGCTACTGTCATCAGCTGCAGACATGCAAGTCATCTCCTGATTAACCAGAATTTCAATCTTAAAAGTCCTATTCTTTGAAAGAGGAGCTTTTAAAATCAATTGTCCCTTCTGGTCTGATAACCGTAATAGGTTGTCCTCCATGGTGATCCTATAACCCATCTCTAACAATTGTCCAAGGCTCAACAAATTATTCTTCATTGCTGGCACGTATAGCACATCTGAAATGTAAGCTGATCTGCCATCCTTCTTCTGAATCAGAACCTTCCCCATTCCCTCGGCTCTGTGAGTACTATCATCTGCAAATCTGACCTTGCTATGTACATCAGAATTTAGATCAACTAGCCAATCCCTCCTTCCTGTCATGTGATTACTGCACCCAGTATCAAGATACCAAGCACTGTCTTCACTGCTGTCATGGCCTGTAGTTGTCGTAACCATCAACAAAACATGCTCATCCTCAGAATCTTCTTCCTGAACCAGTTGAGCTTCATCACAACGAGTTTGCTTTCTTTTGGCACTTTTACACTCCTTTGCGAAGTGACCCCAGCCTTGACAATTGTAGCATTGGATATTTCGTTTACTCCATGGTTTCTTGGAACCTTTCTCATGAGAAGACTTCTTCCCACAGGAATCTGCATTATTAAGATCACCATTCTCCAAGTCAGAACTACTTTTATTTTTCTTTCCCTTGTTGCCCAATTTATTCTTTCCTTTCTTGCCATGTCCATCAGCTGTGTTCCTCTTGTTCTGAGCAAACAAGGCTTGAACTGCCTCCTTGTCTACATTTCTCTCATTCATACGTTGCTCATGGACCTCAAGAGAATATTGCAATTCATCCAATTTCATCTCCTCCAAGTTCTTGGATTCCTCAATAGCGACAACAATATGATCAAATTTAGAAGTTAAGGTTCGAAGTACCTTTTCAACTATAGATTGATCTGTCAGCTCTGCACCACACGTTCTGATTTGATTCGTGAGGGCCTGCACGCGTCCAAGATACTCTCCAACACCCTCTTTCTCAGTCATCTGTAGTAATTCGTATTGCCTCCGTAAGGTCTGCAATCTGATCTTCTTCAGTTTGTCAGAACCTGCATACACCTCTGCAAGAATCTCCCATGCTTGCTTTGCAGACATAGTCGAGGTAATCTTGTCGAAATTCACTGCATCTACACATTGATGAATAAGAAAGAGTGCCTTACAATCTATTTTCTTGGATTCTTTGAACGCTTTCTCTTCGGTTTCAGTAGCAGGCTTTGTCAGTTCTTGAATGCCGATGAGGACAATATCAAGAACATCCTGCATCCCGAAGATCACTCGCATTTGAATGCACCATTTGTCATAATTCTTCCCTTCCAAGGCATGTGTCCTGGAAAGCCTCCGTTCCCGTTCATCGCAGCCATGATACGCGTCTAGCTCGCCCAAGATCACTCAAACCAGAGAGCTGTTGATACCACTGTTAGAGCTAGATGACTGTGAGACAGAGAACAAAAATGGGAAGAACTTATTGTATTATTCACTTGGTAATGTATTTATATGAATACAACTGAAGCTACTAAGATAGGTAACTTCAAGTAATTAACTGTATTATAGCTAACAGAATTTCAACTAACTAACTTTAGATTACAAAGCTGAATTATTGATATCATATATATCATTTGAATGTGATTCAATTAACATGAAATCAATTACAAAATAAAATATGTATGATGCTAAAATGGAGGCATAGGACTTTTCGATCTATCCATGACAAAAAAAATTGTTAAAACTACTTTGTTTATTGATTGCCACAGAGAAAATAAATTATTATGATAAAGCAAATAATCTAACAAACTCAAGCATATAAATATACAAGCAAAATATAAATATAATACCCATAATTTCTTATAACTAGTATGTAATTTAATTAAAACTCACTCTTAAACATGTTTAGCAAAATTGCATTCATGTATATTCAAATCGAGAAGTTATATTCAAAGTTTTACTCCTTGACCACTGAATCAATCCGTTGAATCACCATTAAACATGTTATTGTTGAATATAATATATAATAATTATATTCTACAAAAATACTAAACATCATGTCTACCGCGATCGATGTAACTACAACCACGACGATACAGGTTAGCTGGAGCTGTAGGTGCACAATCATTGTGGCATGTGTGCCGTCTGTCTCTCCCCATTGCACTGTAATGTATGTATCGGACTTTTGCGGTGGTGGCCAGTGAACAGAGCGCCACCAATATCACACACATCACAAGGAATATGTTGATCATGTTCATCCTTTTATTGCTCATCATGTTAATGGTTTGTAAATTGTAATTGAAAATTAAGAGAGGGTGTAAATTTATATGTGACAGTTTAGAAAATTACAATAAATTATCATGTTAACATATATGAAAATATTTAAAATATCTATATATATATATATAGGCTAAAAAAATCTCTCCATATCGTTACATGACATTTTAGGATTTATTAATTATTTTATTATATCAATACCTATTTTAATTATTTATTAACTTATTTAGTTAAGGATTATATATAAAGGTATTATAATAAGATATTTTAATATTTTTCATATATTCTACCAAATTGGATATTTGTATAGGAATCCCAGTGATATTTTTTTTTTCTTTCTTCTTCTGAAAGGTGCTACTTTACTATAATAATAATAATAATAATAATAATAATAATAATAAATAATAATAAAGCATAAAACTCTATTGTATGCAAAAAATAATAATAAAGCATTTGACGTGTAATTGTGTCATATACCATTCTTAACTATTTTAAGAAAATGAAAGAAAGTGTGATATATATATATACATATAAAGATTTGAAACACTTACTCCGTTTAATAATTCTTCACCCACTTTGAATTTCACCAATTTAATCGTTGAATATAAAGTTTTTAATAGATCGATTAACCATACAAAATTTCACAAAATTTCCACACTTGTTGATATTTCATCGATCTACTTTATTTTAACGAATAAAGCACTTTTAAAAACGTAAGTAAATCTTGCCTACAAGATGATATGTCTAGAGGTGTTGGATTTTTCTAAAAATTTGATATAGACAATTATCATGGTAGCATCATGTAATTCAACAGTTGGATTGGTAAAATTTAAAGTGGATAAAAAAATATTAAGTGGAGTAAGTGTCTACAACTTACTCTTGGAGTAAGTGGATCTCCACCCATATATATATATATAAACACACACACGGATTAAACACACACTCATACATTAATCAACCTTTCACTCTTATTTATTTATATATATATATATATATATATACTGATAAAACACAAACACATACATTAATCAACCTTTCACTCTAGGGGTGGCAGGGCGAGCGGTTGGCCCGAAAAATGTGAGGCGGGACATGCTAGTTCGCAGAGGAAAAGGGTCCATTCCTTTAGCTCAATCCGTTTTATAAAGGGTTATGCAAGTTACGGACTAGCCCGCATAACCCGCCAATTAAATTTAAATAAAAATCTAAAAATATAAAAAAATCATAAATCTCATTACCTCTTTAAAAAAACATAAAAATATTCTAAAAAAACTTCAAAAAATCATATTAATTCCAACTCTATATAAAAATAATAATATTATTTCCTCAAAAGATCTAAAAACTTTACAATGTATTATTTTCACAACAATATAAGAAATTTATGTTAACTTCATAATAAACATATTTAGAACTGGATGCCTCACTCTTTCTCTTTGTGTGTTTAATTTTTTTTAATGGAACAAAGCAGGTCTGACACAAAAAGCAAAAAATGTCTGATACAAAATTTAAGTTTTTTTCAAAAAATGAGTCCGCTGGCCAGCCCGCCCCGCATAATTGTTGGCCTGTCAAAAGTGCGGGTTATGCGGGCCAGTGGGCTATGCAAGCCGGCCCGCTAGGTCCGTTTTGTCATCCCTATTTCACTCAGCTGGTACATTTAAGTCATGCACAAAAGAGGAACAAATAAATAAATTATAACTTTATTTTAGGTTAATTAAATAAAATCTTACATAAATTAGTCATGGTAAATGAATAAGTAAGTGATTTTATAACTTAAAAAAATTTAAAAATATATTTTAAATAAAATTAAATAATTTTAATTGATTATCAAAAATAACTTTAAAAGACCCCATGTCAAAGAACTACTTTAATTAGATCTCTAAATCTATTAAACTGCCTATGATACCACCACCATGTATCTTGTCCATAGGTAGCAAGAAAAGTTCACGTCGAAAAGTTAAGGGCATTATTCGTTTCTATATTTATTTTATATATATGTTTCAAATATTTATTTTTATATCACTTAATTGAGTTTGAATTTCTTTGGAAATGGAATTAATCACACAAATTTAACATTTAACATTTAGTCTAAAATTATAAAATGAAAAATCCAAACATCAAATATGAACCACAAAATGAGAAAATAAAACTCTCAATTTCCTATAAAAAATAGAACTCAAAAATGAGTGAACAACTATTTTTTTTAAAGACAATAAATATGCATATGTATTTTGAGTTGGGTTCCCCTCCATTTCCATTAAAAAATGAATGAGATCTCATCCATTCAATTTAAGTTTATAAAATTAAATTAAAACAAATAATAAACTGTAAGGGTATGTTTGATTTGCTAATTTTGAAGCTACATCACAGAACAAAACTCTTTGTTCTGCGTTTGATTTAAAAAGCTATCAACCGCACAATATTTGAGTAACTGGATAGCACAAATAACCACTTTTTTTATCCCACTAAACCAAGGGACGAGTTTCTTGTTCCATGCACAAATTAGGAAAAGTCAAAACTAACCTTCCATCTTTACTCAGTAGTGTAATTACCTCCCCCGCTTTTCCCACTTATAACCTAAGGTAGTTTATATTGCATTATTTTTTTTAAATCAATGTTTACGTTATTTTTTTTCACTTCTGCATATATATATATATATATATATATATATATATATATATATATAAATAGTTAAAATAACGTATTAATAATAAAATAAACTTTAATGATAAATATAAATATTAAAAAATAAGGAGTCAAAAATATTTTTTAATAATAATTTTTTATTTTATTTAATATAATTATTATATCACATAAAATATATTATGTAGTAATTTATTAAAATATGAAGTTTTAATTTTATAATAAATAATAAAATATTTCTAAAATATTAAAATATTATTTTCACAGAAAAATTAAAGTGGAATTAATAATATATAACACGAAGGATATTATTGTAAATTTATGTTGTGCTGTATTGAGTATCAAACAATACACAACACAAAAGGTTGTGTTGTGACTCATAAAAGTTGTACTGTGCTGTATTACTTGTACTGTCATGTTCATAAATCAAACGCACCCTAAATGTGAGTGGTTGGATTAAGAACGGAGAAATCTCGGTTTCTCTCTCAAAATGGAGAGGATTCAGACCCATATATTTTCATTATCGAAGTGACTTCAATTCCACATAATTTTTTATATGTTACATTTATTTTTTTTATATTACATCTCTTATTATATATGTAATTTAATTAATTTATCTATTTTTTATTTATCTCTTTCTTTGTATATCTAGTCTTTGTCACATAAACGAGAGAATCTTCCCTTTTGTTTAAAAAAAAAAAGTGTTTGTGAGACGAATTAACTTATTCCTCGTTTGACACTAAACTTATACTAAATCAATAAATATAGTTAGACATGCACAACTTTAAAATTGAAAAACCCAAAGATATATGTGTTTAAGACCGAATCATAAAACATAAACCCAGATCAACCCAAGCATATATTTAAACAACTTAATATTAACATATTACAAGAGAATATACTCAATGAACTTAATCAAAGGGAAAAGAAAAAAATATTCATATAAAATTATTAAATTTCTCAAACACTAAAAAATATATCACAAAAACAAATATTTAAAGAAAAATATGTCAAGTAAAAATATAAAACAATAAAATATAATTAAAAAACATATTATGTAAAATATTATAGAGTTGAATTGGATAACTCAGATATGAACTCGAACATGTTTGACCTTGATCATAATATAGGGTTTAAAAATGAAACAAAATCTCAACCCTAAAATTTAAAATAAACATAGTTAGATCCAATCAAAATAACTTAAGTCTAGTGGAATTGAGAGTAAGCGCCTAAACATCAATACACTTTTTAAATATCTCGTCACTTCCATGGATAATAAAACACGTATGTGATCATTCATCATTCTACACATTCTTTTCTTTTGTTACAATTTCTACACTTTTTGAAGAACTCGCTTGCTTTTATTATTATTAATATTATTATTATTATTATTATTGGTTGAGTTTTTTTTATTATATATATTTTTTTTGATAGGCTAAAGTGTGTCCACAGGAATTTGAATCGAAGACCTGTTACTCAAAGCAGTACTCCTCAACCATCCAACTAACCTGCTGGATGCTTTATTATATATATAATTTTGGACTTTCCAACTTGCTTTAAAAAAATTACTAACTTGAAACCAAACATGTTATTAGACTTGAAAAATCGATATTGCAACCTCCCATCTAGCTTTTAAGGGTGATGAACGCAAAACCAAACATAGCTAAAAACTACTTTGTTTATTGATATCACTACCATAATATATTTTTATTAGAATGGCTCCATGCACCAACACCGCCACTTAAATTAACAACATTTTCGGAACATTATACATACTATATATTATTAATATTATTTAAGAGGTTCGGGGGACTTGGCCCTCTTCCCTCCGTCCCGGACCACGGCGATATGAATTAGCTGGAGCTAAAGGTAGTGGACAATTATTGGTGCATGCACGACCTCTATCTTTTCCAATCGCGCCATAGCTTATGTATTTGACTTCTCCGGAGGTGACTAGTGAACATAAAGCCACCAATATAACACACATCACAAGGAATATGTTGATCATGTTAATTCTTTTGCTGTTCATCATGTTGATGGTTGGTAAATTGTAATTAAAAATTAAGGCAAGGTGTAAATTTATATTTGACTGTTTAAAAAATTACAATAAATTATCTTGTTAACATATATGGAAATATTTAAAATATCTCTATATTTGAGCCAAAAAAAAAAATCTCTTTGTATCAATAGATAATATTTTAGAATTAATTTATTTTTTATATCAATATTGGTTAGGATTTATTTCTATTTTTTGTTTTTTTTCTAATTACTTTTTGTATTTTATTTGATAATTTATTTAATTAAGGTTTCTATATAAAGATATTATAAGATATTTTAATATTTTTCATATATTCTACCAAATTGGGTATTTGTATATGAATCCCGATGCTACCTTTTATTTTAATTTTTTGTTGAAAGGTGCTACTTTAATTTACTATAAAGCATAAAACTCTTTGTTGACGTGTAATTGTGTCATATATATATATATATATATATATGGGTTACGATCAAATTATACCAATTGATTTCACATCAATTCTTACACCAATTAATAAGGATAGATTGAAATTATTTTTTTTTAAATTTACCGTTAGATTAAAATTACTTATCATATAAATAATATATACAAAAATTCACATCAATCTAAGATAATTTAATACTCCATTAATACACTTATTATTAATGATATATACTATTCCTTTTTAAGAAAATGAAGGAAATTGTGCCATATATATAATGATATACAGATAAACATGCACACACTAATCATCCTTTCACTTTGTTTGTGCATTTAAATCATGTACCAAAGAGGAAAAACAAAGAAATTAAGGAAATGATCATCAAAGAATGCATTAGAAATTTCGAATCACGTTGCAATGGAATACATTAAAAAGATGCATGTAATTCACCCTTTACTGTACTTTGAGTAGAGAGGATAATATGAGCATAAATTTAAAAGTGTAATTGATTTTTTTGTTTTTTGTTTTTGTTAATATAGAAAAAGAAACAAAAGCAAAACAAAACTAGTCTCAAATTAAACAAAGGTATACCTTAATCCAAAAAAACGAAGGGTATACCATTTCCACCATGTATCTTGTCCGCAAGAAAAGCTCACGCCAGTATTCTCATTTTTTTATTTTTATTTGTTGCTTTTATGAATAATTGTAATATAAAAATTATTTTTTTTCTCATTTTATTTTTTATTTTTAAATATTTATATAGAAAACTTTAAAATAAAAAAAATAAAAAATATTTTTAATGTTTTGTAAAACTTCTCAATTTTTCCTTGTAAACTAAACACAAATATATTGTTTTTTAGTTTTTTCCCTTCAATTTTTAGAACTAAACACATACCTAAAATAGAAAATAAAAATACAAAATAAATATACCCTTCAGTTATTTTTGAAAGTAAAAGACTAAATTACATAATAACTATAAATTAAGAGCTTGAAATAGGAAATTCCTCTCAACATATCCTAAACAATTAATTATAATGGACCCAAAAAATGTTAACCCAAAAGAGTAAACTTTTGGATTCCTTTGGTAAAAATGGCACAAATAAATAGGTTTTGGCTTTTGGTTTTCAATTCCCTCTATTTCTTTATTTCATTGTATTTAATAAGGTTTTATCGTTGTTCATTAAAAATTTAACAACAGATTATCACAATGACCAAAATCACATTACAGAAAAGAATGAAGCAAAGGACTAAAAATATTTAATTAAAAGTTTAAGATCAAAATTATACAATAAATAAAGCTGAAAGGACTAAAAATATAATTAAATTATTTTAAAACTTTCTTAATGAACTTTTACATTTAGTTTTTTAATTCTATAATGATTTATGATTGACTAATGTCCAACAGTTTTGTTTTTGTTTTCACTTACCGAAAAGATGTCCATCAGTTTTCACTTAACAATAATAGAAGCTTATTTGAATGAATAACTTAATTATACATATAATAAGCATAAGCATTAATAATATAAAAATTTATTCAAATATGATCATGAAACTTAATAAAATAATTTTTAAGAATCATATAAGGTATTACGTTATTTTCGCATATTTAATTTAAAGTTTTAAATAAATTTAAAAAATAGCCCACACGGCTGATTTATTGGCGAAAGATGATTAATTTATCCAAGCTCTTAAGTCTAGATTTTATTTATTTATTTATAAGAAAATTAGAATGTTAGGAATTAAATCCTGAATTACACACTCATGTACAAATATTCTTATCAATTATACTGGCCTTACAAAATAGTATAGACCTCGTTTGATATTGTGTGTGTTTAGCACAACTGACTTATAGTTTATTTAGGAGCTTATAGCTTGTAGTTTATGGGTAGGTAGAGGTGTTTGGTGACAACTAGCTTATGAAAAGCTACTTAAAGTAGTTTATAGCTTATGAAAATTAGCTTTCAATAATTCTTTTCTATTTTACCATCTAGTTATTTAATACATGTTTACTGTATCAAATAATTTATTACATGTAATTATTACTTGTCCTTTTAAGTCATTTAACAAATATAAGCAACCTAATAAACTAATTTTACCAAACACATATACTCAATTATAAGTCACAAGTCATAAGCTACAAGCTATAGGCCCGATTTGGAAGGGCTTATGCGCAGCTTATGAAAATAGCTTATGAATTCCTATAAGTCGTTTTCAGCTTATTTTCATAAGCTTCTTGAAGTAGCTTATTAGAATAAGCTGTTTTTAGCTTATTCAAGTAAATTTTACAATTTTTTCTACGAAAAAACTATAATTTGAAAATAGCTTATTGCATAAGTACTTAATTATGCTGTAAGTCATAAACTATAAGCTAATTTTACCAAACAGAGCCATCATAGTAAAAAAGAACTTTCTAAATCGTTTTTCAATTATCTCATTTCCCATAAGTATAAATATCCATAAAGCCATTCCAAAAAATATAATACTATCCATAGAGTAAATTCTTAGAACTGGCCATGTAGCCAACAGAGAAAATAAATTATTATGATAAAGCAAAGAATCTAACAAACTCAAGCATATAAATATACAAGCAAAATATAAATATAATACCCATAATTTCGTATAACTAGTATGTAATTTAATTGAAACTTACTCTTAAACATGTTTTTTATTATAAGCAAAAATGCATTTACATATATTCAAATTGAGAAGTTATTATTCGAAATTTCACTCCTCGACCACTAAATAAATCGGTCGAATCACCATTAAACATGTTACTATTGAATATAATACTTAATAATGAAATTCTACAAAAGTACTAATCATCATGTCTACAACGATCGATGTCACTACAACCACGACGATACGAGTTAGCTGGAGCTCTAGGTGCACAATCATTATGGCATGCGCGGCGTCTGTCTCTCCCCATTGCACCGTAGTCTATGTATCGGGCTTCTCCGGTGGTGGCCAGTGAACAGAGCGCCACCAATATCACACACATCACAAGGAATATGTTGGTCATGTTCATCCTTTTGTTGCTCATCATGTTAGTGATTTGTAAATTGTAATTGGAAATTAAGAGATGGTGTAAATTTATATGTGACAGTTTAAAAAATTACAATAAATTATCGTGTTAACATATATGGAAATATTTAAAATATCTCTATATATAGGCCAAAAAAATCTCTTCATATCGTTACATAACATTTTAGGATTTATTAATTTTTTATTATGTCAATACTTATTTTAATTATTTGTTAACTTATTTAGTTAAGGATTATATATAAAGATATTATAATAAGATATTTTAATATTTTTCATATATTCTACCAAATCGGGTATTTGTATAGGAATTCTAGTGCTACTTTTTTCTTTCTTTCTTCTTCTGAAAGGTGCTACTTTACTATAATAATAAAAAAAAATTAATTTTGACGTGTAATTGTGTCATATACCATTCTTAGCTATTTTAAGAGAATGAAAGAAAGTGTGCTATATACACATAAATATATATACATATATATATACACTGATAAAACACGCACACATACATTAATCATCCTTTCACTCTAAGGGTGACAGTGCGGGTCAGCCCGCCACGCGGCTAGCTTGAAAAAATACGGGGTGGGACAGGCTAGTCCGCAAAGGAAAACAGACTCGTTTCTTCAGTTCAACACACTTTATAAAGGGTTATGTGAGTTGTGGGTTAGCCCGCATAGCCCACCAATTAAATTTAAATAAAAATTTATGAATATAAAAAATTCATAAATCTCATTATCTCTTTTAAAAAAGCATAAAAACATTCTAAAAAAACTTCAAAAAATCATATTAATTTCAATCTATATAAAAATAGTAATATTAATTCCTCAAAAGATCTAAAAGTTTTACAATATATTATTTTCACAACAATATAAGAAATTTATGTTAACTTCATAATAAACAAATTTAGAACTGGATGCCTCACTCTTCCTCTTTCTCTTTGTGTGTTTAATTTTTTTAATGGAACAAAACATGTCTAACACCAAAAAGAAAAAATGTCTAATTCAAAATTTTAGTTTTTTTTTCAAAAAACGAGTATGCTGGCTAGCCCGCCTCACACAATTGTTGGCCTGTCAAAAGTGCGAGTTATGTGGGCCGGTGGACTACTTTTATATAGCCCGCCCCGCGTATAAATGGCGCGTTATGAAGGCCAGCCCCGTTTTGCCACCCCTATATCACTCAGCTGGTTCATTTAAATCATGCACCAAAGAGGAAAAAATAAATAAATTATAACTTTATTTTAGGTTAATTAAATAAAATGTTACATAAGTTAGTCATTAAAAAATGTTACAAAAATTAAAAAATATATTTTAAATAAATTAAATAATTTTAATTAATTATCAAAAATAACTTTAAAAGACCCCATGTCAAAAACTACTTTAATTAGATCTCTAAATCTATTGAACTGCTTATGATACCACCATGTATCTTGTCCATAGGTAGCAAAAAAAGTTCACGTGAAAACGTTAAGAGCCTTACTCGTTTCTATTTTTATTTTATATATATGTTTCAAATCTTTATTTTTATATCACTTAATTGAGTTTCGATTTCTTCCATTTCCATTTGGAAATGGAATTAATCACACAAATTCAACATTTAGTCTAAAATTATAAAATGAAAAATCCAATCATCAAATATGAACCAGAAAATGAGAAAATAGAACTCTCAATTTCCTATAAAAAATAGAACTCAAAAATGAGTGAACTACTATTTTTTAAAAAACAATAAATATGCATATGTATTTTGAGTTGGGTTTCCCTCCATTTCCATTAAAAACTGAATGAGATCTCATCCATTCAATTTAAGTTTATAAAATTAAATTAAAATAAATAATAAGCTTTAAATGTGGGTGGTTGGATTAAGAACAGAGAAATCTCGGTTTCTCTCTCAAAATGGAGGGGATTCAGACCCATATATTTTCATTGTCATAAGCGACTTCAATTCCACATAATTTTTTATGTTATATTTATTTTTTTTTATATTACATCTCTTATTATATATGTAATTTAATTAATTTATCTATCTTTTATTTATCTCTTTCTTCTTATATTTAGTCTTTGTCACATAAATGAGATAATCTTCCTTTTTTTAAAAAAAAAAGGTGTTTATGAGACGAGTTAACTTATTCCTCATTTGATACTAAACTTATACTAAACCAATAAATATAGTTAGACATGCACAACTCTAAAATTGAAAAACCCAAAGATATATGTGTTTAAGACCGAATCATAAAACATAAACCCAGATCAACCCAAGCATATATTTAAACAGCTTAATATTAACATATTACAAGAGAATATACTCAATGAGCTTAATCAAAGGGAAAAGAAAAAAATATTCATAGAAAATTATTAAATTTCTCAAACACTAAAAAATATATCACTAAAACCAATATTTAAAGAAAAATGTGTCAAGTAAAAATATAAAACAATAAAATATAATTAAAAAACATATTATGTAAAATATTATAGAGTTGAGTTGGATAACTCAGAGATGAACTCGAACTGAAACAAAAACTCAATCCTAAAATTTAAAATAAACATAGTTAGATCCAATCAAAATAGCTTAATTCTAGTGGAATTGAGAGTAAGCGCCTAAACACCAATACACTTTTAAAATATCTCGTCACTTCCATGGATAAAAAACACGTATGTGATCATTCATCATTCTACACATTGTTTTCTTTTGTTACAATTTCTACACTTTTTGAAGAACTCGTCTGCTTTTATTATTATTATTATTGTTATTATTGGTTGAGATTTATATATATAATTTTATAGGCTAAAGTGCGTCCACAGGAGTTTGAACCGAGGACCTACTACTCAAAGCAGTACTCGCTCCTCAACCATTCGACCAACCTGCTGGATACTAATATAATGTTGGACCTTCCAACTTGCTTTAAAAAAACTACTAATATTAAACCTAACATGTTATTAGACTTGAAAAATCAATATTGTAACCTCCCAACTAACTTTTAAGGGTGATAAACGCAAAATCAAACATAACTAAAAACTACTTTGTTTATTGATATTGCTACAATAATATATTTTTATTAGCAAGGCGCCATGCACCAACACCACCACTTAAATTAACAACATTTTCGGAACATTATACATACTATATATTATTAATATTATTTAAGAGGTTCGGGGGACTTGGCCCCCCTTCCCTCTGTCCCGGACCACGACGATATGAATTAGTTGGAGCTGAAGGTGGACCTAAAGGTGGACAACTATTGCCACATCTATCTTTCACAATCGCGCCATAGCTTATGTGTTTGACTTCTCCGACGGTGGCTAGTGAACATAAAGCCACCAACATCACACACATCACAAGGAATATGCTGATCATGTTAATTTTTTTGTTGTTCATCATGTTGATGATTTGTAAATTGTAATTAAAAATTAAGGCAATGTGTAAATTTATATCTGACTGTTTGAAAATTATAATGAATTTTCCTGCTAACATATAAGGAAATATTTAAAACATCTCTATATTTGAGCCAAAAAAAATCTCTCTGTATCATTAGAAAATATTTTAGAATTAATTTATTTTTTTATATCAATATTGGTTAGGGTTTATTTCTATTTTTTGTTTTTTTCTAATTACTTTTTGTATTTTATTTGTTAATTTATTTAATTAAGGATTCTATATAAAGGTATTATAAGATATTTTAATATTTTTCATATATTCTACCAAATTGGGTATTTGTATATGAATTCGGATGCTACTTTTATTTGATTTTTTTTTGTTGAAAGTGGTACTTTATTTTATTATAAAGCATAAAACTCTTTGTTGACGTGTAATTGTGTGTGTATATATATATATGGGTTGGATTCAAATGAAAATACGGTGTTAAACTTAGTAAATGACATTGCATATAATTTTTTATAAAAAATGAATTTCGCCGATTCAAAAAATCAATTGAAAGTTTATATCATGTAGATCAACTATGCAAAATTTCTTATCATTTATAAATTTGTAGGTACGTAATCTAACGAAAGAAATTTATGTATATTTTGAATAATCTATTAGACGTTCAAGCAAAACACTCCGAAAATGTATGAAATACTTTTTAAATTGTATGAATTTTTGTATAGTTGATCTACATATCATATAAACTTTCAATTAATCGGTTGGATCGGAAAATTTCTTTTTTTATAAAAAGATATGCGCGGTGTCATTTACTAACACTATATTTTATGTTAATTTTTGAGTTGGTTGATGGAGTACTAAACGATCTCGGATTGATGTCAAATTCTGTACACGTGATCTAAGTAATTTCAATCTAACGGTAGGTTTCGTGAAAACATAAATTGATCTATCGTTATTGATTGGTGTCAAATTAATTGATGCCATTTGATTCTAACCTATATATATATACTACTATTTTTTTATAAGAAAATGAAAGAAATTGTGCCATATAGATAATATGCACACTAATCATCCTTTCACTTTGCTTGTGCATTTAAATCATGCACCAAAGAGGAAAAACAAAGAAATTAACGAAATGAGCATCGAAGAATGCATTAGAAATTTCGAATCACGTTGCAATGAAATACATTAAAAAGATGCATGTAATTCACCCTTTACTGTACTTTGAGTAGAGAGGATAATATGAGCATAAATTTAAAAGTGTAATTGATATTTTTGTTTTTTTTTTTGTTTTTGTTTTTGTTAATATAGAAAAAGAAACAAAAGCAAAACAAAACTAGTTTCAAATTAAACAAAGGTATACCTTAATCCAAAAAAACGAAAGGTATACCATTTCCACCATCTATCTTGTTCGCAAGAAAAGCTCACGCCAGTATTCTCATTTTTTATTTTTATTTGTTGCTTTTATTAATAATTGTAATATAATTTTTTTTTCATTTTAATTTTAATTTTTAAATATTTATATAGAAAACTTTAAAAATAATAAAAAAATACAATATATTTTTAATATTTTGTAAAACCTCTCAATTTTTTCTTGTAAACTAAACACAAATATATTGTTTTTTAGTTTCTTTCCTCTAATTTTTAAAACTAAACACATACCTAAAATAGAAAATAAAAATGCAAAATAAATATACACTTCAGTTATTTTTAAAAGTAAAAGACTAAATTACATGATAACTATAAATTAAGGGTTTGAAATAGGAAATTACTTTCAACATATCCTAAACAATTATTTGAATGGACCCAAAAAATGTTAACCCAAAAGAGTAAACTTTTGGGTTCCTTCGGTAAAAATGGCACAAAAGGTTTTGGTTTTCAATTCCCTCTATTTCTTTATTTCATTGTATTTAATAAGGTTTTATCGTTGTTCATTAAAAATTTAACAACAGATTATCATAATGACCAAAACCACATTACAGAAAAGAATGAAGCAAAGGACTAATACTTAATTAAAAGTTTATGATCAAAGTTATACAATAAATAAACTGAAGGACTAAAAATATAATTAAATTATTTCAAAACTTTCTTAATGAACTTTTACATTTAGTTTTTTAATTCTATTATGATTTATGATTGACTAATGTCCAACAGTTTTGTTTTTGTTTTCACTTACCGAAAAGATGTCCATCAGTTTTCACTTAACAATAATAGAAGCTTATTTAAATGAATAACTTAATTATACATATAATAAGCATAAGCTTTAATCATATAAAAATTTATTCAAATATGATCATCAAACTTAATAAAATAATTTTTAAGAATCACATTAGGTATTACGTTATTTTCGCATAATACTTTCTAAATCGTTTTTCAAATATCCCATTTCCCATAAATATAAAATATATTCTACAGTAATTATTCATAAAGCCATGCCAAAAAATATAATACTATCCATAGAGTAAATTCTTCGGACTGGCCATGTAGCCAACACTTTTCTTTTCCAGAAAATATAATTCATACTGTGGCCAACACAATGTTGTGTTTTTTTTTTTTTTTTTTTTTTTTTGCTAAACAACACTTTTTTTAGTGATGGGTACCGTTTAAAGGAGATAATCATGTTGGAACTGGAAATATTCAAATTATGATGAGTGTAGCTTTCTTAGCAAGTTAAAAGGATTTTTTATTTTATTTTATTTATTTTATTTTTAATTTATAAATATACCACGCTAAAACCAACCACCAATTTTATTTTTAAATTTTATTTTATTCCAATCCAAACAAACCAAGCACCTGTTTGTTACAAGGACGTTAAGAATTAAGATTGACACCATCTCTGTTGCAAACGAAATCACTATATTCTGGACATTAACATTTGAAATGGTGTTTATGGACGGTGTCGTATGTAAAGTAAGAGTGATTTCTTTTTTATTTTCACTATTTTACGGACGATAACATTCGAAAGCACCATTTCGGACGCTGATATCCGGAATAAAAGGTGGTCCTATTCTCAACCAAGATAGTGTCAATCCCAGCCTCCTAATTAACACTATATCTTTTACTATGTCGTTGCCAACACTATCCATCTTTTTTTTGGAATAGACCAACACTATATATCAAAATAGTGGCAAATGTATAGAAAATGCTTTGTTGGTAGAGGCAAAATCTACTTCGGTAATCTCTACACCTGGAAGGAATTAGTCTTCGATTGCTGGTGGACAGATTTCATTGGTATATACCTAAAAAAAATGTTGGCAAACATTGGCCAAAAATAGACGGTGAAAAACATTTAGGCCCTTCTTTTCCATTGTCACCCAAAAAAATAGTTTGGGCCTTATATGGGCCTGAAATTAACAAAATAGAAGCCTGGCCCAATTCGGTTAGGGTTTTGTGATATAATAACTCGTTGTTTCACCTACAAACCCTACACGATTCTCTTCTTCGTTCGGCCACTCTGGTTTGTTTTCTCTCCCAGTCACCATCTGCGTTCATTTTCCCCCTTTACGTTGTTGATTGTTTCTCATCGTTTGTATTGCTGATAGTTACTTTGTTGAATTGCGATTCAGGTTCATAGATCTTTGTGAAGAAGGAGGTTTACAACACTCGCCCCAAGATGCAGAACGAAGAAGGACAGACCACTGAGCTTTACATTCCCAGGAAGTGGTATGCGCTTTAATCTTCTTATCTCTTTTCTGAATGAAAATTAGTTGATTTTGGAAAATCTAGGGTTTATTGTTGTTTGTTGGTTTTGGAATTTGAACTCGATTTGGAAATACGGTGCAGCTCTGCTACCAACAGATTGATAACTTCCAAGGACCACGCTTCGGTTCAGATTAACATTGGTCATTTGGATGAGAATGGTGTCTACAATGGCCATTTCTCCACTTTTGCCCTCTGCGGCTTCATTC